>JAWQUT010000083.1:379339-400091 GCA_033807755.1 Ellobium chinense | reverse complement strand
ATTCATTCATTCATTCATTCATTCATTCATTCATTCATTCATTCATTCATTCATTCATTCATTCATTTTGTTAAAACATAATCAAATAATAAGTAAATTGACTGTGCATTCATTCATTATGTCTTCGATTCTCTCTCCCAATCTTTCATTTATTCGTTTTTGTTTTTTTTTTGTTTGTTTGTTCATTCATTTATTCAACCTGTCTACTTGCTACTAACCAGTCTCTCTTTATTTCTGTCTCTCTCTCCCCCCTTCTCTTTTTGGATGGGTATTTCCCTTTAGTCATGGCAAAGTGTGTCATAGAATGAGTGATAATCATCCGGCATGACGGCTTTCAACTCCTGAAGATGTTTAAACTTGCTATGTTTGACTTTCAGCTTGGTGTTATAGAGTGGAGGTGGTGCCAAGAATTTAGGCTGTCCTCTGGGTCGCTGGATTTCCATCCATTCGTCTTAAAAAGTTAAGCTTGTAGGAAATGACTGCATCAGGGGTGTATCTCAAAGCTTGAATCTCAGTGACAGTTGCATCACCTTTTGCTCTACCAGGACGAATGGACTTGTACTCACCAACCTTTGCAAAGTCCTTGAAAACGGTGTGGTTGATTTGATGAACAACATAAGGCATTGGTTGTTGACGAGCAGAACGTATGACCAGGGCTTAGTCCGATGGAACATAAATGGGGGTGTTCTTGAGAGCTCTTTCTATGACACTGTGGACACTGTCCACCTCCATCTGCGTGTCTTCACTCTCATGCCAGAGGTAGCAGTCAACATGTCGTGTCGCAAGGTCATACAAGGTGAAATTATGGACAGCCAGTTTCGTTTTATAATATAAGACAGAAGCCTTCAGAGCCGGTGCAAGCAGTACACCTTGCAGGTCCATGGTTGCCACAAAAATCTTGTCACCTCCTTTGTTGAGCGCACGTTCCTTGTCGTTGATTTTCTGGCGGCGTGCTGTTTCTTTGCTGTGCTGGTGCCTTTCCCATTCATCCTGAGGGACATTACCTGTATCGTGTGCGACACATAGATCACATTGATCCTTTTTGGGTTTGTACAAGGACAGATTGTGCTCTGCAAACATGCTGGAAAACACATCATAGTCAAGAGGCTTTCTGCCTCTCTCAGTACATGTTTGGCTGTAGAGACGGTGCACATCAGACAAACTTTTGAAGCAAAGTTCAATGTAGAGTCGTGAAGACGATTTTCTACAGTAGTGAGAAGGCAGTTTGGGGAGTTTGTCAAAAAAATCCTCTTTCAGGAAGCGCTTGTTGGCTCTGTCATAGTAGGAGTGATAAGGACATTGAACGAGTGAAGTGCTGATATCTTGTTGATGGGAATGCTCACTTCTCTCACAAAAGACATTGTGGACAAATTTTACGCCAAGTGCTGTGGCATGTAGGAACATTTTTTGACACACCTTTTTTCGTTGACCATATTTCTTGAGATAGTACACAAATGTGAACTCACATTTTGAAGCTTTGTTTGCCGTATATGTGTTCTTCTTTGAATTTTTATCAACTCTGTATGATGGCTGTCGCCTGTCGAATCAATATTCTCACCATCCTCTATGAGGTGCAAAACATCTTCAACGTCCAAATCAACAGTGTCGTTTAGGCAAACATCAGAAACAATGGACGCCACAAAGGAGCCATCGAAATTTAGTCCTGGTTGTAATGTCTTTATTTCAACTTCTGATCGAACGTTATCTGTTGGATCTTGTTTCAAAATGTTTGTTTTTCTCTGATCTGATGTCTTTTTTGCAATGGCAAGGGCTACCATGCGCCTACCTCTGCTTAACACATCCATGATGGATGTTATAAAGATAAATGCGAAATGAATGAACAAGTACTTCGTAGGGAGGATGCTAACATTACTCAGACAATCTACCCTACGCGATATGATTGTCACTGTGCACCAGAATTGATACTGACTTCTCTTATATACTGAGAGATTTCATAGCATTCTCAGACATCGCCACAATAATCTACATGGCAGGTCTGTAGTGCTGAATGCTTGCGCAATTGCAACAGTGACACCTATGGGTCTTAAGTGGACAGTCGTAGGGGTCATCTTGAACAATTCAATGCGGGTATCTATGCAAATACAATCATCAAATGCTTGCATAATCATGACATTCCCGGAATAGGTTTCCAGACATATAAAATGACCATGGTGACCATCCTGAACCCTCCGCTGTAGCGGTTTCAACACGTCACGGCTGGGTTAGCACCTTATATCATCGGAAAATTTGAGGCGCTCCAGCTTATCACCTTTTATCATCGGAAGTTTTCCGAGGTGCTGGCTTAGGANTATATATATATATATAGCCAACTGCGGAGAAAACACTGACATCTTTATACCTAGACCATAATAATATTATACGATGTTTTCTCTTTGTATCTCAAAAAACACTCAAACTGTTCTAAGATAGACCACCACATCAAAGATGTATCATCTTATCTTGTCTCCTGCCATGTTGTGAATATAACATAAGTTCGTAACATCGACAAACTTGACCAATTTTTCACCCTTTGCCTCCCAAAAACAGGATCAAAACTGTACTCATTAGTGATGAGATGACGTTTTTATTTTCAAACCTACAATTCACCTTTCCGAATCTGTCAGTTGGTCACTTAAAACATCTTATATTATTTCACCTGAGCTCATAATGTGTATATAATAGTATCTACTGCCTGAAGATTGGTCTAGGCTTGGTATATGGTGCTTAAAACTGAGATTAGAGCAACTATGTTATAATTGTGAAAACTGCCCAGAGAAGCGAGCCAACAATGAAACAGATTAATGGCAAATTGGAATATTAAACTCTGATGCACACAGACATATTCTTAGTTCCATGGATCTGTCATGTACAAGCACCCATCACAGTGCTCAGTGGTGCATCTCTCGGCATAAGAAATTTAGGTCATTTTTCTGTGTGTTTTATTTTGCGGCCTGTGAGCGACCACACCGGCTCTGTTTCATTGCGACTGTAACAGTATTTTCTCCAGATCACTTAAGTCGCCCCTCCAATTTCACAATCCCCTTCCTACACTTCCAACAACTCATTGAACCCATATCAATCTCCCCTTATTTTCTTTGCACAAACTGGAAAGAATTTGAGGAAAATCTAAAATCCCCCTAAAAATGTACAAATGTACCCAAGTTTATGACAAGTTAGGAAATGTCTCCTCCATCTCATAGACCTGGAGAAAACACGCTGTAAGAATTACCAATCACATAGTGTCATACTCACATGGTCATAGACGTCATCATTATCTGTGAAGTCCCCTGGTTTTCTTGGCAAGATGTGAACATGGACATGCTATGGACAAACAAAAAGTAATGAAAATAGATTCCTCAAAAGTCTAAAGAGTAGACTTTTGGGACTAGCCAAAAATTATCTGCCAGGCCAAATCCCCACACACAAGATGATGTGCTTTCAAAATATGCCATGCAGTCAGTCTAACGAGGCTGAATATCACACTTTGGCTTAGTCAAGTTAATGGTAAGGCATTAATGCTTAATTATCTATTTTCATTTGGTGAAAACATTTTTGACTTAGTGTTATTCTGGCATAAGATGTAATTGCTGAAGTAGAAAAAGGCAATCCTACGCAAGGGAAAACAAAATTCTGAGAAATTCATGATTGAACGACAATTTTACAGTATATGATTCATTTAATAATTGTCATAAAAATTAAGATGTATCCAAAATTACTATTTGCCCCAGTCATTCTCTGATCTTGAACTCAGTTTCTGATTAAGCTACATAGTCTAATTTTGAATGGTGGTTTATGCCAGTAAAACTTGTTGATGGCAGGTGGCAATGTTACTCCTACTTAAAAATCCCATTTTGTTTCCGCCTACTTCATCATACGATGTGTTCCTTTGAGAGGCTTATCTGTCAATTTCTATCCTAAAGCTGAGAATAATCTTATTTTCAATAAACAATTAAGGATTCCATAATTCTCTATTAATCAATATTTACTTTAGACATCTAAAACTTCAGGAACTCAAAATTATGAACTGATCTTACAAAATTTTAGGTTGGAGATCCTAAAATATTTATTTATCTCAGCACTGATCATATATATTCAAAGCTTTTGTGAGCATGCCCATACATATATCTCTGTACACATATCCAAGCATAAAGAAGGAAACTAAAGATCTACCTTAACAGTCTGACCAGCATCCGGGCCATCTTGAATGGCTATCGTGCAGGAAGTGGCTTCAAAATGCTTCTTGACTACTTCAGCCACCCGCTGGGATGTCAGGAACAAGTCGTTGACCTCAGCGGGAGTGAGGTCACTGAAACTGGGTACTGCACGCAGTGGCACTACCATCATGTCTGATGTCAAATATTAAGGCCAAATATCACTGTTGAGTATGTTGTCCTCCATTCTGCTGGGTCATTTAACAAAGGATAAAATATAGCACAGTAGCCCTTCTATGCCTTTCTGAACTAGCTGTCTCTATCTGTTTCATCCATAAACCTCCACCCTGTCCTTTTGGCAATCTAAACAGCACTAACTTTTTTCAGCTAAGAAATCACTAATCACATTAGTCGACGAACCTGACCTGGGAGCAACTTAAATAGGGCCGAATTTACTGTACTGACAATTTCATAACGGGCAGTTTAGAATGGACTGCCATAATCTGATAAATGTTGAAATTATGGTGAAGGGGCCGTATCAAAAGTCCGACATGCATTGAAGTTGGTAAGCAAAGTGTTCAGCACTAGCCCAGTGTTTAGCACTAGCCCAGTGTTTAGCACTAGCCCAGTGTTTGGCACTAGCCCAGTGTTTGGCACTAGCCCAGTGTTTGGCACTAGCCCAGTGTTTGGCACTAGCCCAGTGTTTAGCACTAGCCCAGTGCTTAGCACTAGCCCAGTGCTTGGCACTAGCCCAGTGTTTAGCACTAGCCCAGTGCTTAGCACTAGCCCAGTGTTTACCACTAGCCCAGTGTTTAGCACTAGCCCACGTATCTGAAGGCAAAAGGATACGGCCAGGTACAACAGGCTTGATGTTGACCACAGCCATACAGAGAAATGTGCGGTAGAACACCTGCTTGGATGATATCTGAATCTGGCCAAACTGGTAGGCAGGACATTCATCAGGTGGGACTGTCAACAGACAAGAACATGAATTACAAAACTATGCATACATTGTAGAATTTTTTTTAACTCTCATTGTGTGAGGAATGGATGCCAATGTCTGCCTGGAACTAATGGAACTTTCTAGTTGTGTTTTTATTATTGTATCTCAATGATATTCAATAGTCTGTTCATTTCAGTACTTTTGGTGCCAAGGGCTAATATTTCAGCCTCTTGAATTCACTTCATTCAGTACCTTTTCATAAAATGTATGACTAGATATAATTAATTCGAGGGGTGCCTGCGCAAAGGCTGTATCTCCCTTATATATTTCATATAACGATACGTGTTTGCGCAGGCACCCCTTGTTATTTCAGTAGCTTTACAGTAATAAATGAGTGAAAAATAGTATCCTTAGTAGTTTTACTGTAACTACATATAGAATCCAGTTAAATTGTGATAAAAAGTAATTTAAACATTTATTATAGTATAAATTATGAAAATTTTCCCAGGAATATCTGGCTTGTCAGGCTAGGTACAGTAAGTACAAATGGCTTAGTATTTTTTGATGTGGACCTTCAAGAAAGCTTGTATTCTGTGAGAACATTCAGAACTCTTGATACGGCAAGAAAAGTACAGATTAACTTCAAAAAATAGTTTATATCACATCATTATGAAAACCAAAATACAAAGATATGATGAAACTGATTATTTTTTTTTAATGATTGGTCATAGCCACAAGAACAATATTATTTGGTTTTGAGACAAACATAAACAAACCAAGCGCTAGTCTATTAAAAAAAATCACGAGCAAAAGATCTCCATAAACTCACTGGTAGATGCCTGAGTTCCCAAAGCGCTGACCTGCCCGTACAGATCTGCTCGTCTGTGTTGCCAAACTGGCATATCTATGCGGACCTTCTCCAGGTACTCCAAGTCAATCTCAGCCAAACATACACCGACACCCTCACTGCACTGGGCAATGATGGCACCCAATGGGTCAACAACCTGAACGGGATAGAAAGAGTTATCTAATCATGACTAGATCACAACCAAAGAGGCTAAGCCATACATAAAAATATTTTGCCTGGTGGATTTCGGCAAATCCATTCAGAAGAACGATTTAGTTTTAGTATAGAGTGTGCATTTTTATTCTGGGTCAGTGCTATCCACATAACAAAGAGGGTGCAGAGACAGAAGGGATTATAGAACTAATTTAAATGAAAAAGCTGATATTATTTAAATAATAATAATAATACATAATACATAGCATTTATATAGCGCCCATCCCTGTAGATACAGGTTCTGAGCGCTTTACATAGAGAAGTAAATAAGATTATGTAATATTCAGCTCACACACCCAAGCATACTACACTCTGAACACATGTACTGCAATATATAGATGTTAATTAAAAAAAAAAAAAAAAAATTGCTTTCATAAATGAAACTAATGATATTAGAAATGTCACACAGTACAATGTTTTTCACACATGTACTTATGAGTTCATGAGTATTTTGATATTGAGGGAACTGTCTTTCTAATTACCCTTTCATTAGTAGGTACAGTCTCGTTCTGAGCAAAGCAATTTTACTTTACTTTTCCATTCAAACCACAAGCAAAAACGGACCAGTTAAATTTCATTATCTCTCGTCAAGGCAGACATTCACACATTCACTGAGGAAATCAGATAGGAAAATGTATGCTTAAAGGAAGTTGCTGCAAGCTCTAGTAATGACCATAGGGCAAGACCCACTTACGTTTTTTTTGGAGGGGAAGGGGAGGATGGGGGGTACAGCTGACCATGCTTCACTGCAATCTGGATAATCACAACTTCCAATTAATCACAATACTGTCTTTCCACAAAACAAGATGCTATATTTCTACATAAAAGTCGTTGGATAAGGTGCAACTCCTTTTTAACCACAACTTTTGCTGTGCATTTCAGGAATTGTGATAAAGAGCAGCTTTCTGCATCAATTTGAGACATCAACAACTCATGGTCCATATTAGGTCAGGTAAAACTCCGAATATGATAGTATGAAGTCGCGTGAGCGGGCATTAGCCTGGATACGAGACTTATAAACCACATTATTATTATTATTACTATTATATCCTCAAACTATATTTATCAAGCAATATTTCCCAACAATCTTTGGCTCAGGAAAACTGTTTTGGATCTCACCATAGCATGACCATAGGATGACCTCTTTGCATTGTGTTTCCCTGTCTGGGCAGCTGCCACAACATAACACTGGGTCTCTATAGCTCGGGCTCGCAGCAGGCTCTGAAAGACAACAAAGATGAGTCTTAGTGCTGAAGAATATTGAGGACTATGCAGAATTCTCAAAATAAAAGTTCTGATAAAATTAAAGAGCAACAATGCATCAAAGGCTTGATTAACAAAGGAAGGACAAAAGGGGGCTATAATTTATTAACACTAGTAGCGCCAGCTGACCATGCGCTGTGCATTTCGGTGGCTGTGTGACCTAGTTTTACCAATGATATAGCAGATCAGCGCATACTGCCTGATGATTTGAACCCATTGCCAGGATACACGGCTGCATAAATACGATCGCCGCAGGTAGAGGTTGCCTGAGCGATGTGTATATATATACTATTGCCGCACTGAATGGTAGCGAGCGCACGTTAGTATATATAAACCATCACCACATCACAAGGGTTAAGGACGCCACGATTGCATTTTTATACAAGACCCTGATTTCAAATCTTGTTGAACTGAAATCCTGACAAACTTCATAGGCTAAGGCTTGATTAACCCCAAAAAAGTGACAAAAGGGGCTATAATTTATCAAGTATTAGTTGGTTCCATTTTTGCAAATGGCACTGCATTGAACTCTTGTTGAACTCTGAACTCCGGCAAAGTTCGCAGGTAATGTCAGTACACCCTCATTGTCATGAGACTCGCTGATGTGTGCATTCTCTTTTCCAGTCCTGCCCCTAACCCTAACTAAGCTCTTGGCTTGAGTATCCTGCAATATATTATGCCCATGAAATAAGTCAAACAGGCAGATGTACATGGTCAGGCAGCATAAGTATGCCTTGTGGGTTTAGTCCTGATTTCAGAGCAACTTGCGATTCTTCCAAGGGCTGTCAGTAAGAGGCAGGATTCGAACCCCAGAAATTGTCAAATTTCATAAACTAAGTCAGGAAGCTGATAAATCCTCTTTACATATGCTAACTGGAAAAAGGGATAGTGTTGAGCGTGCAAATGCAACCCTCTACTGCTGCCCTGCCCTCTCTAGGTCTACCTTACCTCCCAGTGTGCCATCCCTGTGGTTTGGGTAAAGGCTGAAGGATATGTGAGAATCTGTGCGCCCTGCTGTGCCAGAGTAAGGGAGAGCTCAGGAAATCTTACATCGTAACACTGGATACGTGTTAAGGACGTACAAACAAAAATTTTAGAACATTTCTCAACAAAAAAGGTCAAAAATGTTTCTTTTTGTTTTGTTCTTTTTTTTTTTTTTTTTGCATTAAATGGGCGCTACTCGCTTAATTCTTCATTCAGTGTGACAAGAAAAAATCTCTGCTCTCAAATCAACTGCCAATAAAAGTGCGTCCATAATTTCCAAAGAGTGATGAAACAGGCAGTCAAAAATACCTGACAGAAACATCTTTCTGGATGAGCATTTTCAACAGGCAAAATACAAGGCAAATGTTAATATACTATCAACTTTCAATGAAAATGTGTTTGATATCAGGCTATTCAATAGGGCTTTCATTATAGTGTATCCAAAACAACCCAGTCTTCACACAAATTGAGTCCTCTGATTATAAGGAAAAGTCCAGCTGTCACTCGGAGGAAAATATGTCTTGCTGTACCAATGATAATGTCACAATGATACTGAAAACTAATACAACGACATTCTCTTCTTAACTAACAACAAGCTTGCATTCCTTATAACCTACACATTTTCCAAAACTGCACAAATTATACCAGACAGCTCGATAAAAAAATTTTATTTGAGGTTTATAACCATATTACCATGAAAGCATATGAATGTTACAAGCTGACATATAAGTCTCAGAAGTCATAAACCTTCAAGAGTAAAACACTACCAAAAAAAGAAACTTGCTAAAAATGCTAACATGATTAATGAACACTCTAAGGTCTTCATGAAAAAATAAATACGGAAACAGACATTGGGACATTCCCTGGAAATACAAATATACGGTTTGTGGACACGGATGTGTAAAACGAGGGGTGAAAAGCAAACTTTTATGGGGAAACTCTCTTACAAAGTGACAAAATTCAAGACTTCAGGAATTTTAAGCCTATCATGAAAGGATGAATATTTCATAAATATGCATGACAACAAAACAATTGCGAGTTATTTGTTACTTGCTCAAGAAAGAAGCTTCCTTCGTAGTTGCTCAGCCCACCTCCCCAACAGACATAAGAGATCCGTTCCACAAATCATTCCTGCTTACATCTGACCAAATACTCTTTTGAACTTTCTTACAATCACAGCTCCTCAGTCTTATCTCTCCCTCCTATTTCGCTAAGAAATTCTCTAAGAAAAGTGTACATATTACTTCTAAACCTTCCCCTTCAGGCTTCAAATTTCTAACCATTAGGTCATCACCATTGTGCCACGAAAATGGCCTCCGTCATTATTCATTTTCCATACTTGTAAGAAAACATAGGGGAAACATTTTTTATGGCAAAGCAAAAGAGAGTAAGCATAAATGCCTGGACTGCAATGTTGACATGAAAATACCAACACATTTTAATCTTTTTTATATGTCAGCATGGACTTTGATCTCATAAACAAAATGGCATTCTTATCAAAATACAGCCTAAGCCTGACTTAGTTGTAAACAATTATGCTGGGCTGGAAGCTCAAGAAAATATGTGCAGGTTTGAAGACTGGATCTAAACAGAGAGATATAGAAATTCTTTCGTGCCGCATTCAGTCAGAGTGATGAGGGACTCTCCGTCACAGTAGATCTTAAAAAAAATGAGGCACACTGCACTGTAAACTCACAGTGAGAATGGCCAGAAGTGGTGGGGGAGGGAGGAGGGGGTTTGAGACTAACATGTGAAGTGAATGAGTGATTATTGTTGTGATTCGTTTGTAACCTGTTTTATGAATCGTATGGCAGTATGCATGAATGCGAGTCAGTCTGAGTATTGTCTTGTAATGAGTTATGTACTACTATGTGTAGACTTTTTGATTATTTATTATTTACTCTCATGTACCGCAGCCAAGGCAATTTTCCTTTCTAAGGATAATAAAGTCATTCTTATCTTATCTTATCAGATGTTCTACAACCACAAACTCAAAGGATACGGTTGACAAACCCACTCTCCCCACAGGTGTCTGAAGCGGAGGGACAATCTTGTTCCCAGGGAGGACATAGTCACTCTCACACAGGTGCACTTTGCCGGGAATGTCAAGGTCAAACAGGTGGGTTTTCTCATAGGTGGCGCGTATTTGGCCCTCACTGTCCAAGATAATATGGGTGTTGAGCAGCTTGGGCTTTTCTTCAGTCTCTGGTCCCTGTGGATTAAAAGAAAAACTGATACAGTTAAGTTCACTTAATTGCAACTCCACAGTCACATAAGGAGAAATTTGCGCTTACATGGATTTAGGAAAACCACTGCTTTTCATAGAGAAACCCGCAAACTGGTGCCTCTACCAGGAGCTAAACCCAGGCCCCCTCAGCTTGCAAGCTGAATATGTATTCACTACGCCACAGGTTCACCAAATCCACAGCAATGTAATCTACCTTTCTCTGATAGCTGAAAATGGTTCCTTAATTTTCATGTGTACACCTAATTTTACTCGATCATCGATAAGCTTTCCAACTACGGTCACTCTCGTGATCTAAATCTTTGAAGCATAAGATAAAACAACCCATGCAGAGCAAGAATTAGGCCTATTTTAGGTTTCTGGCGCCTATTAATAGACAAAATCACTGATTGTGTACAATCCAATTAATCCGCTGATATATGATATCCCCCTAATTTGGGGCCTTGCCAGCCAATAGTAGGTATAGAAATTTAAAAAGACTTGTAACCAATAGTAGGTATAGAAATTTAAAAAGACTTGTAATCTAGATAAAGCATCCAATTTTAAAACTTCAGATACAATTTGAGCCTTACATTCTAAAAACTAAGTGTGACTGTTTTTGAAAGAGATTTGTGAAAAAGTGTGGGTGTTGATTCCCCCTTTTTAATCCCCTTAAGAGATAGCGTTTTGGAAGCATTTTAACCTCCATGGGAAAAAAATTCTGTAGGACAACATATTTCATTTAAAGAGTCAAAAGAAGAAAAAAAAAACAGTAGGTGCCAATAACCTTTACTCTTTACTAAAGAGAAAACAACTCCTCATGAGGCTTCTTCCCATTGAATTATGTCCCATTCTTCTCTATGTTCTTGTCTTACATTAATGCATCATCACTAGAAACAGGGCCCACCTTCTGATGGAATCCTCCAATAGACAACCAGACTTTGTTGAGACTGGCCGCTTTCTGACACTGGTGTATAAAATTTCCATCCAGCGGCTCTGAGTATTCGATTGACTGATGCTTTGATTCACCAATGTAATCGCAGGCTTCAGGCAGAAACACCATCTGTGGAGGAAACCACACAAGAGAGTATCATCTGAGTCATGAAGAGCAAAGATCTCAGTATGGAGCAGACAGTGCATCATACACCCTAACCCATAAAGTGGAGAAGGTAGAAACTGATTGAAAATGTGGTACAAAATAAAAGATAGCAAAATATGATTTTGATAACTTCCACTTCGAACACTCAATTGGCTTATTCAGGATTTCAAACTGAGATTCATGGTCTTATTTTCAACAATCAAAACGTTCTATTTTGTGATTCACATACTCACAGACAAGTTCTACACCTATTTGTGAGTTCTGAAGGTAAAAGAATATTATAAACACTACATTTCTGCAACAGAGTGATTGAAACTGCAATTCACAAAATGACATGTTGTCTTGATACTAGACAAACATATAAGCTAACAATAGCATCCTCCCCCAGTGAAGTCAAAATCAACTTTTATTTGTATGTGGCACTTTGAGTTCAGCCTGCCGCTGGCTGTATGACCAACTGTTATGGAAAATGACCACTCCGCCTGTTGTCTGTCATCCAATCAGTTGATATCAGGCTGCAAAATTCGACCATAGCATCACATGTTGGCTCTGGCATGCAAACTTATTCTATCGTCATACCCAGCACTGTGGAATGAATGTAAGAACTGGCTCTAACGTAGCACCACAATGACACAACTTTTTAACTTACCTGAGCACCTCTGGCACTGGCAGCTGCCACCAGCTCTAGAATGCTCTGGAGATTGTCAGCCTTTATAGATGTGGCATGCATCTGACAAACGCCTATCAAAGCCTTCTTGCCACTGGAATCTCCTATCTTGACATGGTTCATGTTGGAACTGAGGTTAACTGCACTGGAGCTGTTGGATAACATCTTGCAGGTGGAGCACAAAACACGTTTGAAGCTTCTCAAGGAAGTGAATGGAATGTTTTGAACAACTGTTAGTTTGCAAAGAATTGTCATACAGTTCAAGCAACTGGTGGCTTGCTGGAGAGCTTGAACAGCTCAGAGTTTCAGCAAACCCTTCAAACTTTTCCCTGAGATTCAGTCCTGTTAATGGAAAAAAAGTTCATGAATACAAATGACTTTCAATATGTATTTTCAAACTGAAGTCTTAAAACACTTTGCTAAAGGCACAACAAGGGTCCCAGGTTACTTTGGTTGATTACCCCAAATTACTGCTACAATGAGCTTGGTGCCACTTAATGCTTGGATACCAGCCAAGCTAGGCTGGTCAGGGTTTCTCTCGGCCAGACAAGCAGTCACAACTAAAACCATCATCTGCATCTCCCTTTGAGATAGTAGTTAAGGGACTAAATCCAGTTCTAGTCTAGTGCTTCAAATTAAACTCTTCCCAGTCCTCTGTGGGTCTCAGCTGTTCTGCTAATAATAGGTGAATTCATCTAATAAGCTCTGTGATATAATAAATTTGACTGGCATTTGTTGACACATCTGATTAATTTGAGAAGGACAAGAAATAACAGAACTCCACTAAATAACTTCCACACTTTGTCTACTTCTAATGACTGTCAGAAATTGGGTACAGAGAATGCTGAATGTAGTTTTTCTGTATCTTTGTCAATAAAACAAAGCTAGTGAGTAGTTGATACCTGTCAGTTTTCCACAATGTTTGATTTTCCATTTGACAGAATGTTAAATCTAATATTTAACTACTGTAATCAATGCTTGAGCTTGAGCCTACGTCTTTTTTTCATATGGTGACCCCTTTCAAGTCCCCTACAGCAAACCAATCTCTGGTACTCTTAAACATGCTTAATTGAAATTCACAGGACTTGCTAATTCATTTGCCAATAACTCTTGTATTATGATGCCTCTAGCATAGAAATCCTGTATGGTGCATTACACCATTTAATTGTTCCGCTGGGTAACTTGCCAACAAGGCACTTTGATACCTAATGACCTAATTCATCACTAGCTTCTCTGAGTTGGCAAGTGAGGTCAATCATCATATCAAATGAAAACAGTGTGATTAAATCCAGCTCTTGCCATAGGCAGGTTAAGCACATTATTTCATGATTTGGAAAAACCCAGAATCTCTCACCTCACTTCAGGTCTAACACGACAACCAAACCATGCATCATGAAGGATCACATTACAATTCCTTATTAATGGATAACAAGTCTTTGTCAGGTCTTGGTTTGAATAACTATGAAAGTCAGGGATGGAGGAGCCTTGACCAGGGGCTACTTCATTTTTGCAAGTGAGAGAAACTATGGTTTAATATTTTAAGTCTGGGGTGGTTGGGAATTTAGTTCTATAGACTTCATAAAAGGCATGTGTTTTGGATACACACTAGTTGCACTGCTATAATATGCATTTACAATAATAAATAAGAATGTTTCAGGACTTGTGAAACATTTCACAATATTCCTAGTTTTGTTTTAAGCATTGTCTTAAAATAAGTGATCAACAGAATTTCAATTATAATAATAATGCTGTTCATAAGTCTCATACCCAAGCTAATGCCCGCACACACGACTTCACACCATTACCCCAGCAGACCTGATTACTCTCATACTTTCTTAACCTCCCCCCCCTCCCCAAACCCCCCATAAGCACACAGTGCCACAGCCATTTACAGGCTCTGATCATTACCACTCTTACAATATCTATTTCATTTTGAAACAGATCCTGACATTTAGAGCTAGACTAGATCTAGTCAACAGTACTGCCGTGGCGATTTGTGCAAGACATCCACTGCTTTTGTTTTTCCTGGCCATCAAGGACTGAGTGAAGTGATTGTGAAGTGAAAGTTACAGGCTTCTTCTGTCAATGTCAGTTGCCAATGCCACAGACTTAAGACAAATCTTGAGTGGTTCAGATGGCAATATTACATACTTGCAGCCCAAAATGTTCTAATCAGCAATATCTACTGATCTAAGAACTTTCCCATCTAATCTACATGTCTAGTCTGGACCTCCTTCTAATGATCCAATGTTATTATATTCCCTGTCATGAAGTATTTACGTCCCCATATTAGTCCCATATTTATCAGAGTATTTCTTTTCCTGGGTCCTGGGCCGCTGGGGGCAAAATATGTCACATGAACCATTGAATTGAATGTGAGCTAGACTAGCATTGTGTTCAGAGCTTATTCAGACCTAACAGCATACCAAACATACAAAAAAAACAGCAACCGAAAAACAAGTAGTCTAGTGTATGCTTCAGATTGGGGGCAGGATTTGAGGTAGTTCTACGTTTGGGAAGAAAAAGCAATCAAGTCTAGTGTATCTTTATGACAGTCACCAGGACAGGAACTCGCTCATGTCTATTCTAGACTCTACTTTCTCTTTCCTAATCTTGCACCTAACCTTAAACCAGGTAATCGATAGTGGATCCCTGAATATTGTCTTCTTGATCTATTCACTCACACTCACAGATTACTAAAACGTCATGCAACAAAATCCAAGCGTTAATCCTTGTTTCTAGCACAAGCACATCTTGATCATCAGTGAAACTACGACTCAACTGCTGTGCGATGGATGTCCATAACGGGAATATCCGTTGAGTGGTTGCCAGGTGTTTTTAAGCTTTGGACTGTCACAAGCCACCACCAGAAATCGCAACATTAGAAACAATAAAACTTTACACTTGTTTCTTATTCCGATGCTAATAATTATGTCTTTAAAAATATTAATTTTAGGCCCTAAAATTGATATTCTCTTCACCTACACTGAAACAATATTCGTGCCGCAGCGGAGTTTCGCCGCTCATCCATTCTTCTGAATACTTCCTGTACAATGAGTGGTCTAACAACCTTGAAATCACCTTGATCACACAGCCGGCGCCACCCGCAGTTGAAGGTCGGAGACTAACAAAAGTGTCACATCCTGGATTGACATTATTGAATCACATTATATTCTAATTTCAGTAATACCGACACACGTGTTGACTTCTTTAGCTGGGTCTATGCAACTTACGAGTGATCGTCAGTTGCCAATGTGCCGATCCAATTTAGATCTAGGACAAAAAAAAAAAATAACCTCTTACGCAGCTGCATATCAAACCACTTAGAGAGACAGGTGTAGAGCAACCTATTCATTCAGCGGAGAAGAGCACGTGAAGAGGGCGTGCAGAAACCAAGGAGAGAACGAACCGTGAATGACAGAGAGGAAAGAAGAGGGACAATACAGTAAATGGTATGCTAATGGTGTTCTCTCTTCCACAGTGTTACTAAAGCCGGTCCCATTCATAGATATATTATTATAGTCCGTCCAACAATATACGGTTTTCGTTTTTCGCGAATACCTCCGGTTTGCTTTAATCAATCCTTACCAGATTTTGCATTGCCTCCTGTTTCAGTTTGTCTTAACAAGAAACTATTCTTTGACGGTTACAGAGATGGAAATTTAAAAGTTTTTTTCATAAAGTTATATAAAAAACTCGACCGAGGGGAAATCGCGAAAATAAAGTGGTTTATAGCTTCATGGAATATGACGTGAAGGCACACAGCTTCCCTAAACGCAAACATTTTTGATATGGATAATTGCAAAGCAAGTTTTAACAAGAGCTGTGTTCGACTTGGTTTGGACTTGGGTAAATGCAATAGCTAAATATATAGCATCATTAGTCGGTATGTGAATGATGTAATTTCGTTTGTTGTGAGGAATAATTCGGCTGATTGGCGGTCAGGGGTGCCTTTCAAGGCAACTCGAAAAGTTAACCAACCACCTTGAATTTACCTTGATAGAAAGGCTCTGTCTGTAATAGAAACATGGTTAAATCTGAATTGACAGACAGATAGACAGACAGACTCTTGCCTACAGCTTGGTTAGGATTAGAGACAGGATTAGAAAAGAGAACGCACAGATTTCCTAGACAATGATGAAGTTTGGAGCTTGTCCTAAATTTTTTTTTCTTAATTCCATTTTTTACCCTAATCCCTTCCCTAACTCCCTTACCCTAAATCAAGCCCTAAGGGAGAGTCCCGGGATAGTTGAGAGCTTGCGAATTAACGATGGGATCTCTTACCATCGTAAGAATTACTTAAGTACATCGGTTCTGAATGCACCCTAAGTAGCTTTCAACATGCAGGGTTAATGTAATTATTACAAATTACTCGTATCGGTATTGGTAAGAGTGTGAGCCGTCGGGAAGTGTGTTTGGGTCACGGGTGAACACTAGGTTCGCACGTGGAAGGAAGTTAGGGACCGATTCAGGCAGTAGGTATTTAAGAATTAAATTGCTGTGAAGTTAGCGTCCTTGTAGTGTAGTGGTAACACGTTCAGACTTGCAAGCTGAGAGACCCTGGTTCGATCCCCGGCAGGGACAGAAATTTTCTAGCGTAGGTTTTTTTCGGCCCTTCTTCTCAAAATTGATCATTCACAGTAATTTGATAAAATCCCTGGTGACACACTTCCTTAAAATAATATGTAACATCTGAAAAATTATCAGACTAAGTTCACATTCCTCCCCCTTAAGTATAAGAGAAAGAATACAATACACTGTATTTCCTTTCCACCCGGTTACAAGAGATCCCATCGTTAACGCGCAGGCTCTCAACTGCCTACACACTTTTCCTGGAGTTTTGGGCTCGAGTTCAATGCAGTGCTGTGTCCAAAAACGCACGCAACCCTCTGTTAACATTCACTTCATGTACACAGTCATGAAAATGCAGTTTCTGTTGTTGTTGTTGTTGTTGTTATTTTATTAATATGAAGGTTGCTGATTAATTTCAGGGATAATGGGTCAGTAATGTACAGGTGACAAATATGTATTGATCTATGAAATACTGTTGAAAAGGTTATCCTGGTACTTTTAGGCTCAGAGTAAACTTAAAGCTAACCATGATCAGACATGGGAGTCTTAAAATTTCGTTGCTTATGAGGTCAGTCGGCACACGAATTGTCGCGGTTTTGACTGATATTTCGTCGCATCTTTTCTTCCGTTTTTAATTTTTCCTCAAAAATTTCGTCGCGTTCCTTATCCTTTTGTTTTAAGCTGGGTCCATGGTCCTAAAACTCTTAAACTGCAAGGTAAATGAGATATGAGATAAAGAACTATTCATTACTTAATATGTGTTTTGCTTTTTGAGCGCAACATTATTTGTTTTTACCATGATAACAATAACGGTACATTTGTCCAGGTTACTTTTTTCCCTGAACACCGATGAAACACCCTATAATAGACCATTTCAGAATAAGAACAGAACTAAACGGTCATGTGATTTCCGAAAGTTTGGACAACATGGCGACACAAGGCTTCCACACTACGAAAACAAATAAGATGCTGTCGTCAAGGAGGTAAAAGAATAGCACGATTCGCCTTAGGTCCATGAATTCAAACAGATATTGTTCTTGTTGAAACATTTGAAGCGCTCTAGCACATTCTGAGGTCGAAGCAAAGCATTCAGTGCATTCGTGCAAAATGGTGCAAAGTGTACGTCATGAAAGAAACCGACATTTTCCCCTCCATAAAGTCAAAAATTAGAACCTGGAAAGCTACCGGAACGATAGCCTGAAATGGTCCATATCGCTTTAGGTTTTGTTGGAAAACAGATGGTTTGCCACAGAGACAGCAAACTGAACTGGCTGGAACTGGGACTTTCAATGACTGATGCTCATTCCTCCCTGTGATGATACATCTTCCTTTCATAAGCAACAAATTAATGGTTGTGAATGTGTCGACACATGCAAGCGTAACTTCCAACACATCAAAATGTGGACAACAATGAACGTTATGAGAAGAGGAATATTTGAAAACAATGTAATTAATACTATTAATTTTTGTCATTGTTTTATGCTAGTGGTGACAACATCATCAAGTCTGTGCAATCAAATTTCGTTTTCTTTTCCTCTCACAGCTCTTTCTATTGAGTTGCATTTCCATGAGTGAACAGTCGGGAAGTGTATCAGGATCATGGGTGAACATTAGGCTCACACGCGAAAGTTAGGGAACATTTCAGGCAGTACTGTAAAATGAATGTCCCTGTGATGTAGTGGCAGAACGTTCAGACTTGAAAGCTGAGAGACCCCCGGTTCGATCCTGGATAAGGACAGGAAATGAAGGGTTTTTATGACAAAATGCCTTTAAACGGTACACCACTTGGGGGTCGGGAAAAAGAAGCCTGATAAAGAGCATATTTTTTTCAAGTTTCGTGAAATTTTACAGTAAACAATTGTGGAAGAGATCTTGTTTCTCGTAATGAAAATGGGGATGCATAATAAACATTCTTACTGCTATCTTATGTAGACAAAATGAGCTAAAAAGTCAAGTTGGTGGATAACGCATTTTGTGAGAAGGCCGTTCAAATGTTCTAGTCTAGTGTTTGTTTTCTTTGGCCCATTTGTCAGAATCGATCTTTCACAGGAATTTGGTAAAATCCCTGGTGACACACTTCCCTAGATAATATGTAATGCCTAAATGAAAATTATCAAATCAGGCTCACGTTCCTCCCCCTTAATAATAGAGGAATGTGCCTTGCCAGTAAAGTTGCCACCCAGTTATACAACATGTATCTTTCAGATGTAGCAGCCACCTACCTGTCCTTCCTGACATCTCTTTACAGTACGGTACTAATAATAAACAAATCTTGTTTTGAGGCAGTGCTGTCACACGTGATCTTATTATTATTCCCAACAGCTTCGTTATTCCTTTACTTGCTCAACTCTATGGAGAATGTACACTGTATCGTCTGTGCCATTTCACAAGTGCTGCATGCTGACAGAGAGTTTGAGCATTAAAACCATCGTAAGAACTGCGTTAGTGCATTGATGCTGAATGCATCCTTAATTTCTTTCAACATGCAGAGTTAATGTTATGCTTACGACAGTAAGAGATCCTATCGTTAATAGTTGATACTCAAGCTGTCAATCATCTTGCTTCGCGTAAATGTATCAGATAGGTGGGATCAAGAAAACATGACTTGATTTTAAAAAATAAGATATATCTAATCTAGCTAAACTCTGAAAACGTGTACTAGCCTCGTTGTCTCCCTTTCTCCTATACATTCCCTTGATTTCTTCTGCATTCTTTCTACACTCGTTCGTCGCTATTTTACAGTGCTTTCTTTCACTATTTAACCGACAGCAAAATTAATGCTTTATTCACAGTTTACCACCGCTAACGTTTGAATTTTGACTTAAAATTTGCGTAGATTAAAATTCGGTCTATGTCTGAATGAAAAAAATGCATACTGTATAGCCTGCACGATGGGTGACTAGGGGCTGGGGCTCTGAGGTGGCCGCATATAACAGTCAGCAGTTACTATAGGTCTAGTACCTAATAACACAATCTTACAACAACTAAGGATAGAGTAACGCGATTCTGTTCTGTTGACCCAGGCTGCGATATCGACGATCAGTGGCGTAACCTAACAATCAAGCAAAGGCCCGTGGAAGGTAAATTATTTTGTGTACGGTCACATGTAGGCCTACATAAATATAATCTAGTGGAAAACGAAAAAAACAAAAACTGAAAATACGACATTTATTTATCTTTTAGGGAAATGGTTACAATGTTATACAGTGGTATATATCTCATTCATAATATAAACAAATAGTACAATTGTACATCAAAACACTTAATATTGCAAATAACACACATAGAAAAGCCATTGCTGGTCGCCCAAGACGCAGCGTCAAGGTTCCTCAGCTCAAGAATCGAACACGCAAACCTCAGACTTGACAGTCTTCAGTTCCTGAGCACGACTCACAAACCCACACGGCTACGCTGTAATGTAATGTAATGTAATGTTAATGTAATGTAATGTGATGTAATTTATGTTATGCACTTGGACCTCCCCTAGCGACCATCAGTCAGGTGCTGCAGACTACTAAAATAAATCACATTCGACCTCCATCTTGCGACGACACTGTCTTGCTACGAGTGACCGGAGGAGTGACTCCTTCTCGAAGTCAAAAAACATGTAGGCCTACAGTATAATACGACATGATAAAACTATTATACGATATGGGGCCGATTAAGGAAAACACTGTTAACGGCCTTGTACGGTTGTTTCGGAGATATTCGGCCGTTGGTAGAGTTATAAAGGTTTCCTTTGTTGTTTCAATACAGCCTATATATATATATATAAACCCTTTATATATA
>JAWQUT010000083.1:363733-376120 GCA_033807755.1 Ellobium chinense | reverse complement strand
CCGCGCTCAAGATACTAAGAGTCAGTGGTGACCAGTGAGTGTCATTTCGCTTCCGGGTCAACATGTTGGTCAGTGCTGTGTAATCGCACTCCGTTTTATTGCTGTATCACAAGCTTCATTATTCAGTTGCACTTCGCTATAAAGTATACTTCTCTGCACCACGGCATACTTTACATATATGTATCGAGATCCTACTGATAGGTCCTAACATAATTTCGGATCAATACATTCATTATAGTGAGAATTCAGCTTACTTGTAAGTCTTGGAGAGCATTGGAAAACACACGGACTTGTCATCGGTTCTCTGATGACCTGGGCCACATTTCAAACTTCCACACTGTCCGAATATGTCCACATTCACAATCTTTTGCATCCTCGCTACATACTGATCCCTTCCGCTCCGCGCATTGCAGTGACTGACAAACCACGCCACATCTTTGGTCTTGGAGTCGTAAATCTTCTCTGGGTCATAGTTCAAGATGTCAGAGTCTTTATTGATTCTATGTCAATCTACATCTTCAATACGTAAACTACAGTACAATCTCTAAATAGAGTTTAGCAGTGTAGATGAAAAAAGAAATGAAAAAAAAAAGAAGGCGACCAAAGAAATGAAATGAAATAATGAAAGGCAGAAAGAAAAAAGAAATAAAGAATATGAAGGTCGAGCAAAGTATGGACGTCAGACGAATGTAGGTCAGTTCACCGATCAGAGCTACACATCAGTAGCTCATGTCAATCTTGATGACTGCACAAAACTAGGTCACCCAACTGAAAATACCCAAACAATAATATAGTTCCTCCTCGCCAATATTTTCACGATGACTTAAAGCTGGATCATTCAAACGATTATAACCACAAGAACTCTCATAGATCTACGGCAATTTTACTGTCCTCGACAGGCCTTTTATCGATAACCGTTCTGTTTCAAACGACTCCTCGGATTTTGTTTGTTTTTTTTTTTGTTGTTGTTGTTGTTTTTGTAACTTGTTGCTTTAATATATTTTGTTATTAATTTCCTATACAGTTAGCTGTTAAATTTGATTTTGTCAACACAATGACAATGCACCCGTAATGATATCATCCATGTTCATGTGTAAAATAAATTAATTAGATCAGATGCAGATTTCTGTATCATTTTAAACAGAAGTTTTGGCCGTTTCTGAGATCAGCATCGTATTGCATTCATGATATACAAGGGAACATACCATAATCTTTAGCAGGCGGTGTCTGTCCACGCAACCGACCAAAGAGCATAGGAATATCTGCGTCGTGCTGGTACGTCATGGTCAGATTAAAGCTGGAGATCACATCCGGTCTCTTGAACATAGCCTGTGCGGTAAGTGGGTCAGCTGTGAACAGGATCCAACTGGAAAAAGTTGCATGAATGATTGATTGATTGATTGATCAGTTTGTATTTGAACTACGAATATATTGCATGACATCATATGGCATGGTAAACTAATTTACCTACGGAGTATATAATTTTTTTTTTTCATGTTCAACTTGACAGGAGCATTGAGATTATAGAAGAGATCTAAACCGAATCGCAGATGGTGTTAATAATAATAAAAATAATAATAATAATAATAATTCGGTTTTAAAATCTCGTATACAGGCTAATGCCTGCTCACGCTACTTCGCACTATTATTACCCCGCAAGCCTGACCACTTTAGGACTTTCTCAACTCCCTGGGGAGCAGACAATGCCGTTGTCATTTATAGGCGCTAATCACTAGCATTCTGAAAATATCTTTCAATGCCTATAACCAGGTACCCATTTTATAGACGGGTGGACTGAGGAAAATGTGAATGAAATGCTTTCCCAAGCACCTACAACACGACCGCGGTCGGGAATCGAACCTTCAACCTTTAGATCTTGAGGAAGGCTATATCCATTCGGCCACGCTGCTGCACGCTGTTACACAGGATGACATGTACACATTACAAGGATCTTTCCAAGCTTAGTAATGATGGTGAAATCATTGTGTTGACCTTGACCTGGATAACTTGAAAGATGATGGAAGAATCTAATACCTACAGTAAATCTACAAGTTTTTGTCCGTACAAAAATCATGGGACTTTTTTTTTTTATGATATCGTACCTCGTAGGCAGGGTTGTGCACGTTCATTTCGTGTTTGAACAAACCTTAGTTCACAGTTCTATCAAAACCTTTGAACCATTTATTTAAAACGTAAGAAATCAGCAGTCCACATTTGAAGGGCCGCCGGTGTGACATTATGTTTATGATTTTGACCCCCTATGGATNACCCCCCCCCCCCGGTCAAAATATTCCATGAAATAGTGACTCCTCTGTCAAAATAATTATGCTGTGAAATGATGACCATGATTTCTCTATTCCAGATTTCTTAACAATCAAATAAAGCGGATGAATAAAAGCGACCTTAAAAAAAAAATGAAAGGAAGTAGGGGAGTCAAAATGTCACAATGGGGAGTCATTTTATCTCGTTTAATTTTGACCGGGTGAGGGGGGCGGGGAGTTAGGTGGGCGGGGTCGGAATTTCACGAGGAGTCAAAATTACTAGGGATCAAAATATAATCACACACCGGCAGTCGCTAGATCAGCTTTGTGAGATTCGGTGGCTGCGCACCGGCTCGACAACTGAGCCGATAAAAAAGATTGAAGCCGAGACCATTAACCCTCTAGACCCCAGCGTATCAAATATGATACATCATGTTTAGAGACCCCTAAAGTCCACAATAAATGCATAACTAGATTGTTTCCTTGCTATTGTGCTTCATCTCCCTTTGACTGATTTTGACAAACCACCAGAAGGGCTGTGGAATCTTTTTATATAATATTTGTCTTAGTTAGGTCAATGGGTCTTTGAGCTGTAAGTTTCAGAATTTTTGGACTACTAGAAATGATAGCTGGTCCTAGAGGGTTAAGCAGTTCGACATGATAGGTGACATTTAATGAGTATTAGGCTATTATTCGGGTAGAGTCGGGAGTTGAAGTTCAGGAGGAAAGAAAGAAAGAAAGAAAGAAAGAAAGAAAGAAAGAAAGAAAGAAAGAAAGAAAGCACGTCGCTCATTCTTCTGTCATGAAATACACTCAATCTCCTTCCTTCTCTCTCCCTTCCTCCCCCTTCTCTGGTTTTACTTTCCCCCCGTTCCGCGTTTTTTCCCCCTTTTTTATCCCTTTTTTTTCCTCCACCCGCCTTTGAGGACTTACTTCTTGTATCATGAAGTTCAATCTGTAGCTCCCTTCTTCTCCCAGCCCCCCCCCCCNCAACCCCTCCCAAAACCTCCTTCTTTACCTTCCTCCTCTCTCCGCTTCTTATCATTTCTCTCTATCCCTTTTTCCTCCACTTTGAGGGTCCCCTGTCCCTCAGGAGTCCCGCATTGTTAAGTTGGTTGGGGGANGGGGGGGGGGGGGGGGGGGGGGGGGGGGGGGGAGAGCTGCGAGGGTACCAGTTACAGCCTAGGATTCCGTGGCATCGCGACATGAAGCACGGTAATCACACCTAAATAGTATAAGCCTTTCCAAGAAATCCTCCTTACCTTTGATTCTTTGGCTTGTTTAGCGGTGGTATTTCCGCTCTCCGAACCATCCCTTCAACAAAGATAACAGCATGAGCCGCCGACATGTTGTTGTTCCAAACACATTTGTTGTACGTGCATTGCGAAAAGCTGTAGTAAACAGAAATAAGGAAATGTGACATACGAACTATAGATTTAACAGTACTAAGCATGATGTTTATACGTGTCCCAGCCAGATACTTGAGAGCTTGTGCATTAACGATGAGATCTCCTACCGTCGTAAAAATTATGAGTACTCTGCATGTTGAACGTTACTAAGGGTGCATTCAGCGCCGATGCACTCATTTTTTCTTACAATGGTAAGGGATCCTATCGTCAATGCGCAAGTTCTCAATCGCTTCCCACGCAGCTTCGTTACATCACTGTTATCTCAGCAGGTCGGATTACTCAGTGACGTTCTCAGTTCCTTGGAGAACATAATATAGTGCCGCTGCCATCTACAGGTCCCGATCACTACAATTCTGACAATATCGTTCACTGCTTATAGCTAGGTACCCATTTTACTGACAGGTGAACCCAGGAAGATCCAAATGAAATTCTCTCCGAGGGCTCCTACACCCCACAGAATGAAGCGTTAGTGGCTTTTTCTGGGATGTGGCGAGACGCTAGCATAGACAGAAGACTTATACTCACAAAACCCAGCGGTTAGCACGTAGCAACACGCAGTTAGCAAGCGGTAGATTCTGCTGCCATAGATACGCCTGCGAGAAAACAATGTGGTTCACATGGAGATAATGAGGGACTGTGTCGGTGACGCCACATACAGGATTCAGAGTTTCCGTACAATGTTCATTCCCCTCTTTATATCATGACTGGCGAGCATCGAACCCAAGACCTTTAGATTCTGAGTCCAACGACCCGCATGAAAACGACCTTCACATAAACCTGATCTTCTCTATCAAGGCAGTGTTTTTGTGGTCTCCACGAGTGTGCGAAAGGATGGGCCCTTTTTTTTTTTTGTGGCTGTTCTTAGCAAGAAAAACATCAGTCTCTGGAGAAGCAAGATGGCTGCAGCTGACCCAAAAGAGCTAGAAAATAATGCACTGACTAGCGAGTGGTGCTAGCTAAACTTATATCGTTTCCTCATACATTAGCATATCAATAATTCTTGCCACACAATCCTCCGACACTAGGTCGCTGATAAGCATAAGACGTTCCACTAAAAGATTTAAAACCGCAGATGGTTGCCGCCATTTTGCCCTGCCCTAACTTCCGGTTTTCGCAAAAGATGCCCCATTTCTAAAAAAAACATCTAGTAGGTGCGCACACTTCCCCACCATGACTAGCTAGCAGC
Organism: Ellobium chinense; assembly: GCA_033807755.1. Taxonomy (NCBI): domain Eukaryota; kingdom Metazoa; phylum Mollusca; class Gastropoda; order Ellobiida; family Ellobiidae; genus Ellobium; species Ellobium chinense. Next base: position 371,264 of record JAWQUT010000083.1, on the reverse strand, counting down.
AATCAAAAACGTACTCCAGATTTTACTCACGACTTCAGAACTTCACATACTCAAAATTATGGACCATTAATCTGGAATCAGAACTCCCAAGACTCTACTATTTTGGTTGATGCATAGACATATTCTGTGTTTATATATCATCATGTAACATACCATACCACTTCACCTACACTTATTAATACCAAACCCCGCTACATCAAATTACGCTACAGTTTGTCATAATACTTTATTCTTTATCACTCTATGCCACACTACTGGACTCTTTACCACTCTACGCCACACTACTTCACTTTTTATCACTCTACGCCACACTACTTCACTCTTTATCACTCTACGCCACACTACTTCACTCTTTATCACTCTACGCCACACTGCTTCACTCTTTATCACTCTACGCCACACTACTTTACTCTTTATCACTCTACGCCACACTACTTCACCCTGCACCATAGCCTACTACTTCGCACTTCATGACACTGTATCACAATGTCTCACACTATTTTACTCTACGCCACACTACCTTATCCTATATCACATTACTTCACACTTCACCATACTACCTCACATTACAAACAACTGCAGCATATTTCATAACACTATGGTGCCCTTTTTCATACTACAGATCACTACTTCACGCTACACCACACAACTTCACACCATACAACATTACAACATACTACACCACGCCATATGACACTACACCACGCAACTTCACACTACACAACACTATATCACACTACACCATGCAACTTCACACTACACAGCACTATATTACACTACACCATGCAACTTCACACTACACAACACTATATCACACTACACCATGCAACTTCACACTACACAACACTATATATCACACTACACCATGCAACTTCACACTACACAACACTATATCACACTACACCATGCAAGTTCACACTACACAACACTATATTACACTAGACCACGCAACTTTACACTACACAACACTATATCACACTACACCATGCAACTTCACACTTCACAACACTATATCACACTACACCACGCAACTTCACACTACATCACACTACATCACATTACGCCACATAACTGAACATTACACCACGCTAATTTACACTTCACCGCACCATATATTACCAAATCATGCTATTGACACTATGTTACACTCCATCACACGTTACACTGCGCCATGCCGCTTCAGGCTACTTCTAACCATATCACACTATAACCAATCAAAAAAAAAATAATAAAAGGAAAGAACCATGAAGGTATGACGATACCAATGTTTGTTTTTCACTGTTTTTACACCTCTCGTTACCTATTCCATGGGTCCCATGCCAAAATACTTTTCACACACGTTGCTTAACTCTTTTCTTTGAAACTAAAAAAAAAAATATGCCCTAACCCAAATGGTGAATTAGATTTTAAGAACTCGGGCAGCGAATCAGGCTACTTAATATTTTAGGCTTTTTCACACAGTGAACAGGGTAATTTTACCCATCTAGCAACAACCACAAAGTTTATACTTGAGTGGCTAAACCTCACTTATTCTGAGTCTACAAATGCATTATTTTGCATCTATCTAAGCCTTTGAACTTCAAATCCAACCCCTTTCGCCTGTTCCATAGCCAGTTGTCTGATATTATAGGGATTACTCAAAATTGCATACTTTTGTGCCAGGTACTGTTGGCATCTTCAAGCCTGAAGTAAAACTTACCCTCCGATTCCTCCCCAATAGTCTTGCCTCGAATCCGCAGCGTACTGGGCAATATACTTCGTGGAACCTTGGATTACTGGCGCTGTCTGCCTGCCATAGATACAAGAATGTTTACGTTTGGCGCTGTGAGCAACTCTCCTCTCCCTTAACCGACAGCTTGCGCACTAAGGATGGCATCACCTACAGTTATGAGAACTATATTAGTGCATCGGTGCTGAATGCATCCTCATGATGGTAAGAAATCCCGTCCTTAATGCTCAAGCTCTCAATAAGTGCGTGCAAGCGCTGGTTGACGCATCATGGTCGATTTCGCAAAATTACAGGGTGAAATAGTAATAAAGTCGATAAGAATACTGCAATTAGACAGATAAAGAGCTGTCTATGAACGAGAAATTTATTTTATCCAGTGATATTGAAAACAAAATTCCTGAAGATGGATTAAAAGTCCCTAAAAGTTTTTGAGAAATTTGGTTGTGGTACACACTAGTTTCCCTACTGGATTTTGTCCGAAGCTAGAACTACAGTACGCCCCTTCAGTTTAAGACAGACAGACGGGCAGGCAGGCAGGCAGGCAGGTAGGCAGGGAGGCAGGCAGGCAGACAGACGGGCAGGCAGGCAGGCAGGCAGGCAGGCAGACAAACAAACACACCGATCGACCAACCGACCAATCGACAGAAACAGACAGACACACAGACGGACGGACAGACAGACAGACAGACAGACAGACAGACAGACAGACAGACAGAAGCATTAAAAACCAAAATTAATATCGTCACTTGCATTCCACATTCTCCCAAATCATGGTTTAATGATTTGAATTGCTTATATTGTTATGATCTTCTCTTTTCTTCCTCTTGAAACACGTGTAAAGCTTTGACTCCTGATTATATCCCAGTTTCACAAGCTAAACCATGTCTGCCTCATTGTTTTACTTTGAGCAACATGTAGAGAGCGCTTAATGTCTCAAAACCTCAAAAAAATGACTGAGGCAATAATGGGATGAGCGTGTCATTTTGACGATTTTATTTTTTCTAAAAGTTCACCGTCTTTTGAAGCTCCCAAATTTGCCTATAATATTTTTTTCACAATTAATATTGTTCTTCATCACGTTTTAATCGAATGTGATCACTGCAAGTCATTAATAAAGATCTGTTTACCTTTCCTTTGCTTTCTCGTTGTAAATATACGGCGATGCCTGCAGTCTCTCATACTCATCTGTGTCGTCTTCATTTTCATCGTCATCATCGACATCGCTGTCTTCCTTGTCCTTTTCGTCACCTTCAGGATCGTTTTGTGATTGGTCAGATTGGGTATCGCTGGTGTCGTCGTCAGCATCCATTGAATAATCATTCGATTCCTTTGTCATAGAAGTTACCATTTCGTTTGAGACAGTCTCCTTAGATATCGATTCACTTAACGTGTTATCAACTCGCCCATATTCCGTTGAGGAACTGTTAGGTTTTGAAGTACTACTAGACTCCATCTCCAGACGGACACTGTGTGATGGCATGTCCAGTATTTTCTGACCTGGCAAATCTTTTGTCTTTCGGATACCTACTGGTACTTTTACATCACGAGCAATGTTAGAATCTTTCTTCACACGTCTGTTGCTCACCTCCCCATGGTGGAAGAGGCTATACAGTTTAGACTGCATATTTTCTTCCATCAGAATTACAAAAATACAAGTGACGCTCAGAACAAAGAAGATTTTCTTCGTCGTCGCTGACATGATTGAATTCTTGACGCAATACAGTGATCCAGATCTGTAAAAAAAATTTCTCGCCATGTATTTGGTTTCTGTTCCAATCAAAGAGAAATCACTCAAAGAGCTTGATGAAGAACGCGGTTATTTTGAAACGTTGTTAGACTAATAAATAAGTGTAATCAAAGGTCGAAATTTTACCGTTTTCCTCTAACGCTAATAAAATGGAGGTCGTTTAAGCCAAAGCAGGTTAATCCAACAAACCGTTTTGTCTGAAATATTTTCAGAGCCCCTCTGAGCTTCTTATTTGTTCTCAATAAGCATACTTTGCTTTATACGAAGAAGGAGCAGCCTCAGTATCTTTAGAACGAAATGTTTCTACATTAAGGCATACTATGTTTGCCTGTCACGATCCTCGCTATCTGAAGTGACTGCTCGAGACAAAACAGCGGCTGTCAGAAGTAGGACTTCTGGGACGAGTGTTTTCCCATAAACAGTAGGTGATACTGCGCTGCGCCTGCGTGTCCCTTTTTACAGGTGACAGCTGTGAGGGGGAGACAAGTGTCAAATATGATTTTATGTAAACACCCAATATGGTGTGAGTGCATCCTGTGATATAGTTTGTCTACATTTTTTTTTATGATAGACATAATGATAATATAATAATAATAATACGGGTTATACGTCTCATAACCAGGCTAAATGTCTGCTTACACTGTTATTACCCCCAGCAGGCCTGTTCACTTTTGGGACTTTCTCAACTTCCTGGGAAACTTTATATTGCCATCAGTTCCGCTGCCATTTATGGGCGCTGATCACTAACATTCTGAAAATATTTTTCACTGCCTATAGCCAGATACTTATTTAACAAACCGGTGGAACGAGAAAAACGTGAATGAAATGCATTCTCAAGGCACTTCCAACACATGACCGTGATCGGGAATCGAACCCACGATCTTTAGATCTCGGTTTCAATGCCGTAACCAGCACCCCACCCCCATCCACGCTTCAAAACAAAAGTACTCCTTTTGTCACCTTATTATTTTTTTTTTCAACCCGAAGTCTTCACCCAGTGACACTTGCTTCATTCCGTGGTAGTCTAATTTTACAGACAGCACGTTGTCCTTTTTCACAGCACCATTAAGATCGTGGATGATACATCGCTTTGCATCCATTATAACTCGGTATCCAGTGTAGCATTAATCAGTCAGATCATACTTTTTTTTAAATTCCTTTTCTCCTTTCTATCATGCTCGTGTCGCTAAATCGGGCACTCCTTTTCATCCTAAATACGGTTGATCCAATACGATTCGGCCAATCCCTTCGATTTCGGCAAGCCAGCCGCTTGGAAGCACACTACACATTTCACAATAGATGTTCTCTTTTACGAACAAAATTTGGTAAAATAACAGAGTTAGCCCATGCTTTCCTTCACCACTATTCCCACCTTTCTCTGATTGGTAGATGTCTTGTTAGGAAACACATTCCGGTAAATTTATTTATTCTTAAAAAGAAGAATGATAATAATAATAACAACAGAAACTCCCGACAGTAATAGAGGATCTGTAATGATTGTTTGTTTGATATCAGATTTATGAAATGAGTTATATATTTATCGTATTAGCGAACCTGAACTTTAGACCACAGGCACAGAAACACTGACATTTGATTTTTTTTTTTTTTTTTAAGATCTAGACAGAGGGAAACTCCACAGCAGTGAAAATAGTCAAAAAAGAAATGACGTCACATGTTCATATGCTTAGAGGTTTCCAAGGCTTCCAATCAAAGTATTCGTAAGCAGGTCAAAGGTGAAATTTATGTAATATGTGACATATCAAAATATTATTACTAATATTACACACTTTTATGCCACGGGAAATAGGCCCTGTTTATATGAAAAATATTTGTCTTCAGAGTATTTCCACACGATTTGCGTGTTCCGGTTGTTTTTGGCCTGACGAGTTCCGGTTTGTCACAGTCAAGATGTCCCTGACTGTTACTGAGTATATTAAATTCTGTGATGATCTTATAGCGCTAAGAAAGAAGGTAACTTGTTTTCCTCATAACAAACTCTGGGTCAGTAAAGATCTAAAACTTTCGATAAAAGCAAAACAAATGGCTTACAAATTGCATGATCTAGAAAAGCTTAAAGAAATAGGCACGGCTGTCAAAGAGAAAATTAAAGAATATAAACAAAAATACAAAATTAAACTGGAAAAACAGTTTTGCCTCTAACAACTTACAAGACACGTGAAACTGTCAAGTCTATTGTTGGCTGTACTCCTAAGCGTGTGTGTGTGTGTGTGTGTGTGTGTGTGTGTGTGTGTGTGTGTGTGTGTGTGTGTGTGTGTGTGTGTGTGTGTAGATGAGGTGAGTGAATATAATAGTAATTGTAATAAACCAAACCAGTTTTACACTCGTTTTGATGAACATGACCGTCGAGATGAATAGACTAACACCCCACTGGGCATTTTAAGTGAAAATGAGATCAGACTTGTCAGTTAAGCTGCCCAGGTGCAGGTGGTCTGAAACGGAGAGGGAAAGTAATAAGAATGTGTTCATTTTCTTCTGGTAAATGTCAAAAAGACGAAAGAGCTAGTTACAGACTTTCTAGTGAAAAAAGAACTTATTACTTCCTTAACAATTAAATCCGAAAACGTTGAACAAGTAACAATTTAAAAATATTTGGGGGTAACTATAGGCTAGCAACTTGATTGGCATGAACACACTTCTCTTATACACTGTAAGATCAACAAGCGACTATAATTTTTGGGCAAAATGAGAAACTTTAACTTCCATCTCTCTGTTTTACAAATGAACTGTTGAAAGCATTATTCTCTTCTGCATCACGTCATGGGGCGGAAACACCAAAGCCCAAGATAAAAATAAAATAGACAGTTATAAAGGTGGCTGAACAAATTTCATCCTCTGGTTTTAACAATTTTGATTTACTACAAGTAAGTGCATGTTTGAAAAAGATTAAAAACATTATCAAAGACATCATTCACTCACTTGCAAACCAAATCACAACATCAAAGCGCATTGGTCGCTATGTTTTTTATAAAATGCAATACAGAGAGATAAAGAAGATCATTTATGCCATCCTCGATTAGGCATCTGTCATCATCATCATCATCATCATCATCATCATCAACATAATCCACTTTCTTGGTCCAAGGAAATGTGCGCGCGCGCGCGTGTGTGTGTGTGTGTGTGTGTGTGTGTGTGTGTGTGTGTGTGTGTGTGTGTGTGTGTGTGTGTGTGTGTGTGTGAGAGTGTGAGTACTGAATATACATCTTGTACATGTATCATAATGTTCTATTTATGATGCTTAAAAAAAACAAAAACGAAAACGATGTGACTGTTATGGACAATAAAAAGTTTATCTTATCTTATCTTTTTCATCGATGACTAGCAAGGAGTTGAGAACTGTCTTGAAAGAGAAAGGACATGTACTATCTGGGAACAAACGAGCTGGTTAGAAGAGCTGAGGCAACTTTCCAACTGTTCATTCATAGGGACTGTGCCCAGGATACCTACACACAACGCGACAGTCTGACCGGGGAATATCTGGAGGTAGCAAACATGCCTTCGGCTTTGCGCAGTGGCGGCACCATAGCTAATGAGGTTTTATCAGGGGCGTGGTTAAATTCCTAGTTAAAAACTGTTTTTGCTAGTTGTGGTGACATACGTATACTACAATAAAACAATGATGATTCCACTCACTGATGAATTTCTTGCTAGATAAGACAACAGAGTTCTCTTTATGAAGCAATACAGATTTACCTTTACTTTCATCTAAAGGTCAAGGAGCCTAATTGATCAAAAAAATAATCAGAATGAATAATTAATAGCAGAGTATAAAATCTGTTCTCACCCCCTCGAAGCCCCCCCCTCCTTTTTTTCCCCCCGTGTCAGAATCTTCCCGTTAAGACCTCTTTATATCCAACTCACAGTGGCGGCAAATGGGTAGACACACTAAGCTAAGAAAACGTAACTTATACTTAAAGAAATTTAGGTAGCTGCAATTTCTGCAGCAAGGGATGCGTTTGTATGGTCCCCTGCGGGGCTGGTCCTTTTATTCTGAGAATGGTCTTCAGCAAAGAAAGTATGAGTCTCTCCGCAACTGT
>JAWQUT010000083.1:331366-354340 GCA_033807755.1 Ellobium chinense | reverse complement strand
GATTGCCGAAAAGAGCACATCGGAGGTTAAAATATTGCGTTGCCGACAAGCCACGGCACACGAGTTTAGAACGGGTTTTCGAAATACGGACTCACTGAGCTGATATCGGATTTACGGATTATGGACCAAAATACGGAACAGTTCCGTATAATACGGGACACTTGGCAGCTATGTAATCTAGGCTAAGCATATCGTCGCCTTCCACACGAAAGGGCATATTATCCCTGTTTTTCACGTTTTTAAGGAGAGCGATTTACGTCTGATTCGATCATATTGATAGTTAGCTTAAGCCCTTAGGAATTTTATGCTACGTTACTATTTGAGCTAGGGATGCGCCGTTTCGTGTGAACATAGTTCTGAGATAGCACTATGTACTGGTGGTGATAACTCATCACCGCCAAAAATCGGGATATATCCTTTCGTGTGGAAGGCGACGATATACTCTCAGGCACACAGAGTAAATCTGTATAAATTTAACATTGTTGCTGAGCGGTCGCGTTGGTAAACCATGTGTATGAAGGCTTTTGTTGATTAGATGATGGAAGAAAGCAAGGGTGCAAGAGCAATTCTACCATCTTATCACTAATCCACCAAGCAGTTCCACTACCAATCCACCAACATCCAGTTCTGCCACCAGTTGACCAAGTTTATTTATTCACCATGAATCCATCAGCGCGTACCATCATCTCTGAGATAACATGCATGGTATAACATCAATATCAAAGAAAGAAAACAATGAAGAGTGATGCTATTGTCAGTAGAAAAGATAGAATATTTACTTGGAATCATTTTACATTAATTGCATTGGAATACAGTTTGCATCAACAACATCTGATAACTCAGCGTGAACACAGACTATGGAGCAAATGCTTATTCCACTGGACTAGGATCTATAGGTCTTGGGTTCAATTCCTGCCATGGTCATGTAGTAAGTGCCTCAGATAAAAAACATTTTATTTATCAATTCACGTTTTCCCTACCCCACCCAGCTCTTAAATGGGTGGCTGGCTATAAGCTGTGAAAGATACTACAGCACTTGTGAAATAATAGAGGTGCCGTAGGCTTCCCATGAAGCTGAGCAAGACACTGAGTGATCTGATCTACTGGGGTAACAAAAATGTCACTCCAGAAAACATTACAGTACAATGCCTGCATAAACAACTTGTACACCTCTTTACTGAATTACTGTAAAGGGATATCTGGGGATAAAGGCGGATGTCTGCTCCATCCGATGGATGCACAAAAATGCAATCCTGTAGAGTGCCGTGAAAGAAAGAATAACAGAAAGATGAATACAGAGATGTTATGACTGTCTGCTTTAGCATAAACAAGTGACAAAAAAACTACATACATATTAATGAAGAACTTGCTGCTATGTTTAAACTGGCATTTTCCCAGTTCGTTGATTATTGTACACATTTTAATACGCAAGTTGTTCCTGCAGGTGTAAATCTTGATAAAATCACAACCATTTGCTGCCTATATACAGAAGACTTGTTATAAAAGGGGCCAATGGATATCAATCAATCAAAGTCTGAAATCGTGCCAATATATTTTGTTGTCTGTAGTACAAACCGTCTTATGATCTAACAAAATGTTAAGAGAGATAGGGTGTTCCATCACATTAGCAAAGACTTTGTTTCATGTCTTCCTCAAAACATGCAGACATGTCAACAAGTGCTGGAAGCTGGTCCTGACCTATGAGAGCTGATTCAATTCAGCAAACAAAACTCTAGAAAGTGCTGGACCGAATGTCCTACAGACCATCATCTCCATACACTGAAACTCTGTTAATTTAACATATTATTGTTGATGAATAATACATCGGTCAAAGATGATGAAATTTTGAGGGGCGCCTGCGCAAAAACTGTATCATTATATGAATTATATAAGGGAGATAAGGCCTTTGCGCAGGCACCCCTCAATATAATATAGCCATATCCCACAACATGCAGTGCTGTGACCGGTCGAGGCCATCTCCAATGCTGTCTGATATTTCGTTGCTTATCTCCAGTTAGACTGTACTGTAAATGGATATCACAAAATTCATTTAACCTGCAACGATTTGGTCAGTCTCTTCAATTTCAGGTTAACAGAGCTCTACTGTATCTGGGAGATATCTGGGAGGCACATGGGAGGCAACCTGACAGTGGCTTGTGGTGGTTCTCACAAACTGAAGGCTGTCAGTCTGGCATTTGTAGGTTAAATTCTCGGCTCAGGAGAAATACTTGCTCTTGGGAAGGCATTTTACTCCCATTTCGCTTCTCGACTTGAATGTGAAAGATTAAACCTATCTGGTTTTGATCAAGGGGCTAAGGAAACCTGGACACTGCACTGTGACAACTTATCACTGACTTGCAAGAGATTTGGTTTATGATAATGTAGTGATATTAAAATATATATATTACATGTATTGCTTCACATGGTTTACCTCTTCATGAATGAAATGTTTTGCATTGTTTAGTATTGTAAAAGAACAACCTACAGGGCAAATACAGGATGGATAGACTGTTCTTTACATGAATCTTTTTTTTCATTTGAATTCACCAAAGATATCAGATTAAACAGAAAATATGGGACTTGGATCATGAACATTATAACGAGAATGTAAATTATTTCAGTACATGAGATTTGAGCTGTAAATTTCCTTCTGTAACATAGGAGACATCCATAACAGATGTAACCAGCCAGGAGGTACAATTGACAGTGAAGATAAAACAGGAAGATGTGAGGGCAAAGACAAAGAAGGCAAAGAAACTTTCCACTCTCTAGATAAAGTACAGTCAAGTCATACTCTCACAGAAAAGACAAAGATGAAAATGTTTAACTCAAATCTGAAAGTTGTTTTTCATTGTACAGTTGATGGCCAAAGATAGACCAAAAGTAACTTCAAATTATTTTTGTGAACCTGTGTGTTAAGAAAATAACACGAACTAACTGGCCAGAACATTATGATTTCGCAGAGATCTGCTATGAAATGAACTCGAAGGTAGCTGAATTTAAGTCCACTCATATCCGAGCCTCTACTCACTCATTTCATAATCATCCATCTACTCATTCATCCAGCTGATCATTGCTATGCACCATGACTGGATAAAGGCATTCGCATTCGCATGACTGAATCTGAGCATTAAAAAAAAAAGAAACTGGCCAGAACAAATACACAATGAAGAGCTATGGGAAAGAATGTTGCAAAAGGTGGAAAGGAGAACAAACAAGAGAAATTGGAAATGGACTGAACATAAGCAAAGAGAAGACTGCACAAGCTTAAGTGAATAGCATCTGCTGGGGAACACACTGGGGAAAAGGTCAAGAGAATGCCCAAAGATGGACAATGGACATTGGAGAGAATGTTGCAAAATGTGGAAATGAAAACAAACAAGAGAAATTGGAAATGGACTGAACATAAGCTAAGAGAAGACTGCACAAGCTTACGTGAATAGCATCTGCTGGGGAACACACTGGGGAAAAAGGTCAAGGGAATGTCCAAAGGCAACATGGACAATGGAGCTGAGTTGGAGATGATAAAAGGACCAGAATTACCTATGGGATTTGGGGGGGGGNGGGGGGGGGGGGGCGGCACTAATGGAAGGGCAAGAGATAGGAGAGCTTGACGGCATTTTGTTGATGAACCAGGCCCCTAAAAGCTAGACTGCTGACTGGCATCTATGCATCTTTTCATGGTACTTTCTGACGGCACAATTTTATTGAGTGCACTACCGGTAATAGGCATATATGACCTAAATGCTAATAAGTGGAATTGAGCTAATATACATCAATTGATCAATAAGTGTCATAAAGAACTATTCCCACATAAAAGGAGACTGTAACATTTGGCGATAACATAGAGTGGACACCCAGAACAGTCCGTTTTCTGGCCTGATTTGGCTGGTAGACCACAAACTTTTTCATCTCCCTCCTCTTGCCTTGTTCAAGTTAGGCATCTAGCTACAGATAGTGAAAGATATTGTCTGAAATTCTCATGACCTGCACAAATAAAGTGCCAGCAACAATGAATGCCTCACAGGGAGCTGAAAAGGTTACTGAGTGTCCTGATCTGCTGGCTTTATGATAATACGATGTGGTGTGAAAAGGCACTGCCTGAAAATGAGACTAATGATCCTCATTATTATCATCATCATTTACAACACTGTGTGTGAGATCAGATTGGTGATATATTTCAACAAATACATAATTTACAGTTATACCAGTCCTGAGCCAGTGGCTGCCATAATGCACCAATTGTGATATGAGCCATTCCAAAAAGCTGGTCAAACATAGCATGTTGCAAAAAAATTATNATTATCATCATCATTTACAACACTGTGTGTGAGATCAGATTGGTGATATATTTCAACAAATACATAATTTACAGTTATACCAGTCCTGAGCCAGTGGCTGCCATAATGCACCAATTGTGATATGAGCCATTCCAAAAAGCTGGTCGAACATAGTGAGTGAGTGAGTGAGTTTGTGTTTTACGGCGTGTCAACACGATTACGGCTATATTACGCCCTCATGGTTACTGTTAACGTTTTTTAGTAGAATTTTCCTATCAATTTTGCCTGGACAGCGACCGCTAGGCCTACTCTTTTAACATAGCATGTTGCAAAAAATTATCGATGAAATAACTCAAATGTTCTTTTTCACTAAGAGACCTGCATTTTCTTTCTTCATCTGGGCCCATTATGTTAAAAAGAAAACTGCTACCCTCAGTGCAGTCTGAAAGGTTTTCCTTTCCATCAGTGACCGCTGCATGAATCAGCTCATTGTTATCTCATGTGTTACAGTACACTGTGTAACAGTAATGACATGAAACAGGAGACAATTATTAACTCATTTTTTGAACATGTACTAAGCAAATCAATGTTACGAAGACAAAATATTAATTACCTTTTTAGTGCATAGAATTTTACTCGCTTAAAAGTGGAGTACACAAGATCTTAAAGAAAATGGATTCATGCTATATATATATACTTATTATTCCTAACATATGATAGTCATGTTTCAATTACGAGGACTAACTTTTTGGGAAGGCTCATTACAGAAATGACCTGCATTGTGGCTATGAGCAAGACTTGCAGTGTTGACTTTAACTGAAGCTGTAAACCTGATTTTTAAAATATATATTTTAAGTCTACATTGGAATTTTCGGAATGCTATCTTCGACTTCTTCGTCTCCTTGTATTTGATATCCTTGGCGGACTGGGACTGAGGTTGCAGTTTCCTGTTGTGGCACCTTTCTTCCCCACCCCCCACTCATCCCCCATGTCCATCATTGGCTGTAGCTTGTATACATGGCACTCAAATTTCCCCCGCTCTGTCTTGTACACATGGGTGATGGTATCAAGGTTGTAACAGACCGAACGTTCCAAGGCCTGTGGACAAACAGAGATATACAATATATATGCACTAGTGTTTCCAAAGAGGGCCAGAATGCTGAAAATTTGAATAAAAAGTTTTACTGACCTTTTGCGAGAAGTGTGTTTTTCATATGAATGTAAAAATACTAGTGTAGAAGATATGACCCCATGAGGCAGCAAATGTGGTAGAAATCATCAGTGCATTGACATTATAACATCACCCATAAAAAAAATTTAAATGACAATGAGAGTTGAATGCTGACTGAAGGGATAAAATAAGCAAATAATAGCCTTGCTTTTCCATTTGAGACGCTATCATAAAAAGCTTTCATTCAAGAGCATTATGTTTTCATTTAATTCATGAAAGCGCATAAAATTCTATCTTTCTAGCTTTGATAGTTAAGTGTCAGTGAAGTTTTTTATTATGCCTTAGCTTTGCTTGGTCTCAGGATGTGAAAAGGGAAAAATGTCTGGCCATCGGCGACGTGAATAGGCTGAGTATATAAGGAAATTATGCATACGAAAGTTTTTCTCCATCAATACCTCAATGCAAACCTGGTGAATGAATTGATATTGAAACTCAGAAATGGACTGATCACCAATCTTTGAGAAGAATGCTGAAAACATGTAAGAGAGGGAGCAGATGTTGGAAGCTTGCAAGAAGAGCATGAGGGACCTGCAGTCAGCTATCAACATGTACAGTGTAGATGTTTTCAGTTCTGTCACATGTCGCTCACATTTTGGTTTGCTCGCATGCTCTGTTCATAGATGGTGGCTCACAATACATCAAGAGCAGCTCGGTATGCACAGAGCATGTAAAGAAATCTTCTTCGTCTTCTTCTTCAGCGTTTTCTAGTCAAGCTAGCAGACCATGAACTGGATGGTCAGTTGTACGTCTGTGCAGTTCCGCAGTAGCTTTTATCTCATAGTCAACTGGCGATGGACACAATTGATCTCTTAGTTCTGCCAGAAGAGGGGCAGTCCTGCAAAATTATGTAGTAATATTTGATCTGCTTGCAGACACTGGCAAACACCTGAGCTGCTTTTGCAAATCTCATTTAGGTGCTTGTTGAACCTGCAGTGTGCAGTGTCCAATCACTAATCAAAAGACGGTAAGCTGATCTAATCAGTAGAGATATCAAGAGGAATTCTGTTCAAAATTGTGGTTTGTGTCTGTTTTTCAGTCTGAGACTAGCTGAATTTTTTGTGAAACTTTTGATTTCAGCATAGAGTAGACCAGTAGACTGGTAGCACTGCCCTTAACATGTGAGCAACAAGCCTAGGTTACATCATGCAACTGAAAGGAACTGATCAGTAAGGAGACGCTTCACAGGTTTCTGAACTGTGGGTCGGAATGCAAATGAAGCTGTCCTCTGACAAATGGTGAGATAAACAAATACCTCTGTGACTGACTCTTCAAGAACAAACTGCCGGAGTAATGTCCCATTCCAGTTGTCATAGAAGCCAACCATAGTGCAGCACTGACAGCCATGAGCGTCATCTCCTGGGGGACTTGTGATGGACACCACAACCATCATGTCCTGGTCCTCGTTGTACACCATTGTTAGCACCACCTGACAATGAAATGTAAATCTGATGTAACACAGAAGTTAAACCTTAAATTTTTAAATTATCAGCCTAGGAACCCTTTGCTTTCTTCTGGACAAGCTAACACCAACGCAAAAATTTGCAAGGATATCTCAGACAAACACACATTCACCCTGTAGACTAAAATGACAACAATCCATCACTCATGCACTGTGTACTCTTCACCACCACCTGACAACAAATGGGATTCCTCGGGGTGACTTAGCCAATCAGAACATGGCTTGCTGGGTGCCACATTTGACTTAAAAACTTGACTGTGACAGACAGTGAGAAGTACCCACAATTATAAATTATAAAAAAAGTCATAGATAACATATTTTGCTGATATTAGTTAGTTAAAACCTAGATGGAAATTATGCATCTTATTCAGCCTTAAAGTTTGCTTTCTCTACAGCTGATGGTAAATGGGGAGTAGGGAAAGGAGACTTACAAGTCCACCTCTGTCTATGTAGGTTCTTAGCACCTATTAGAGAGGCAAATCACTTATTTTGCACAACCCAATTAATCTGCTAATATATAAAATCTCCCTTTTTTGGAGCCCTGCCAGCCAGAGTCAGGGTCTAGAAATATGTAAAATGACCTGTGATCTAAATCAAGCATCTAATTTTAAAGTTAAAGTTTCAGGTATAATTTGAACCTTCTAGACAAAAAATTAAAGTGTGTAGGCCGATGTATTAGCACACAATCAAAACCTGCCTAATGAAAACTTGGGGACCAAATTATAATTCAAGGTGAGCTTTTTCAAAAGAGATCTGTGGAAAATTTTGGGTGTTGAACGCCCTTTTTCTTCCCGTTAAAGATTAGGCAAAAGAAGTACTTTAATCTCCATGGAAGAAATTTCCCAAAATCACAGTGGTATTTTAATCTCCATGGAAGAAATTTCCTGAAATCACAGTGGTATTTGTAGAATAACACAAAATGTTAATAGGGCCAAAAGAAGAAAAAAAAACAATAGGTTCCCAAAAGGTTATATATAAAAGGTTAACTGTTGATGTATAAGTGAAAAAGAACTGCAGTTTTTCGTGAATATTTAGGTAGTCTGCTGAAACACCATGCTATCCGCTTAACAAACTTTATACTCTCAAAATACTGTTTGCCAGCTGAGATAGGGAGGCTGTATTCGCCTGCATTTTTGAAGAAAAAAGGTGTAGTCTAAGCTTTAGATGGAGAGTTGACTGTTATGATTTGGGGACAGTGAATTGATTGCTGGTCATTAGTGACATTTTTTTTTACTACACCTTGTTACCAATAAAGAGGTATTCTATTTCCTGCATAACGGACTTGGTTTGTGTATCAACGTAGCAACATTATTGGCGTTTCTGAGGAGGAGCTGTTGTAGATATTGCCTCTCCACTGCACGTCTCTGCTGATCAACTCATGTTCACTACAAGATCTTTTAATAGAGAATAAAACCCATCAGTTTCACTGTTACAGCAGTATCTCAGGTGAAACATGATATTTAATGGCATGATCTTAGTTGGAAATATCTGTGACGTTACATTATGAACATGGCCAGACTGGCCAACAGTAATGAAAACAAAGTGTTGTTAAAAGTTTAGAAAAACAGTTTAGAGCATTCCATGAACTCCATTATTAATATGTTTTACTTACTTCAGGAGGTTAAAAAATCCTGCTGGGTTAAAATTACGATTTAGTGGTAAGGCTAAAGTTATTGACAGGTCAGTACTCCTCTACACCTGCTTGTCCTTCTCTCTTTCTTCTCCTCTGTCTTCCACCACAGCAGCCTCTCTCACTTCGGTGCTCACCCTTTCAGCAAGCTGACCACAGTCCTGCATTACTCTCTGCTTGATCACTCTTCCAGACTGAGACACTCTCATTACCGGCGACTGAGAAGGTTGTAACACACAAAACATAATGATAGTAATAATAATAACAATTAATCAGAATAATAATAAATATTAATAATGTAACGCGGTTCATAAATCTCATATTCAGGCTAATGCCCATTCACAGGATTTCACACTATTGCCTCAGCAGGTCTGATCACTCTGGAACTTTTTCAATTCTGTGGGAACACACAGAATTGCCGCCATTTACAGATGCTGACCATTAGCATTCTGACAGTATCATCCTCCAACTTCCACCACATCTAGCCAAGTATCCATTTTTCACATGGATGGACTGAGGTAATAATGAATGAAATCCTTTCCCACTCCACTAATAATATATCACACCACCATGAACAGGAACTGAACCCACAACCTTTAGATCTTGAGTCCATCTTACCCATTCAACCATGCTGCTCCTCATATAGGGTTAAAAGATTTGGTGCAGTTCAGTGCTTGCAGTGAATCTGACATGACACAACCGTTCCGTTTCATCTTCCATTTCACTTTGTATTCAGAATCCCGACCATATGGCCAAAATTTATTCTGTGGCGTATACTCACCTTGGGTTCTTCCGTAAAATCAATCACAAAATCCTCCACTAAATGACGTTCCTCATGGCGTGACTCTCCAACCAGCTTCATAACCCTAGTGAAGTACAGTAAACACATACATTATACATCTTATACTCTGAGTGAGCAGAGATGCCATCGCACTCTGAAAAACGTTGCCTGAACTTTTTCCAGGCATGCAGTGCTTAAAAGCTGCTGATGTTAACCATTTACCCCCTACAGTCGCCGCGGGTCGCCATTTTAGATTTGTTTCGTTACGGACGGCATTGCATGTTCTGAATGTCGCCAAACGGAAATAAAAATTGTGGAATCGGAAGCTGCGGAAAACGAACTTCCTTCCAGTGTTTGTTTGGAGAAAATCGGGCGAGTGGTTGCCTCTCTGTGATTTTTTGAAGTTGTCATAGATTTTTTGGCTTTTTTTGAGGTGATGGAGGATGCTTTACACCTCTATCGTGAAGCTTTATGATGGAAACATGTATAACATAGTGAATAAGTGCAACCTGTGCCGGATTAGATTTTTTTAAATGAATTTTTTTTTTAAAAAGTCATTTTTTTTTTAGAGTTATCTCCCTTATCTTAGGGATTGGGAATTCGTCTTGGGCAGGTGGCTTAGGGGGTAAATGGTTAAGTATAAAAACTATTGAGTACTGACTGATGTCAAACACTGACCTTTTATAAGGCAGGTCAAAACATGACCGAATTCAGACAACTGCCTGAAAAGTGGCATCTTCATATATAACTGTATCATCTTTACTGTATATAGCACTGCTGACATTGGCAATAGAGAGTGGAGTAGGTGGATATGTTTTAATGTCACTACCTAAGGACAGGCACATTACAGTCCTTTCGACTCCACTGAACCTCTCATTCATCATTGCCTTTCTTTCTCTCCCCTGCCCCTTTTTACAGTTCTAAATAAGTTGGAACACTATAATTACATGTACTCTAACTCAAAACCAATCTTGCTAATCTAAGTCACTCAGAGCAGAATAACAAACTATATCACAACACACAATTCAGATAGGTTGTAGCCATGATCAAGAGACCAGCAAACAGATTTTAATTAGCTTCCAGCCTAATTACTTTACCTGAGCGATGAAGTTTTCATATGAATAATTCTCCCTGAGTCATCTGCATGTAACGAAACCCGTTCTTCAATTGCGTTCTCCTCAGCTTCCAGACGTCCTCCTTCTACCTGAGGATGCAAATCAAATAGTCTATGCATTACAGAACACTTTTCTTACATTTACTGTATAATTAACGCACTTAATCATGTTCATTGTGAAAACGCTTATAATACAAAACTAGCAATATTACAAAACATTTCTCAAGTCCCAACAGACTGAGGCCATATTTTAATAAGGATGTAACTGTCATGTTCTTCATGAGATCAAGGCCCATGTTGACATGTTTAAACAATTTAAATGCGCAAACATTAATTGCCTATCAAAAATGCAATTGCAAAGACATATATGCTGACTCTTTTTTGCTTTGCCATTAATATGTTCCCCCAAGTTTTCTCACAACTGTGAAGAATGAATAAGGCCATGGTCAAAACACAACAACAAGATGGAAATCCAACACTCTTAAGAAAACCGTAACAAAACACCTTTGAAGGATTACTCACCATACGATTTGTTTCAAATGAGTAACAGCAATATCCTCCGTGGTCCCCATGCGGCCACATGACATAGAAACACGGTGGCATGGTCAACATGACATCACGATTTTGACAACGGACTTCAAACAAGCAGGTTGGCCTCTCTGATAAAAATGGAATAAAAAATATATAACAGACTTCAGTGTCTACATAATACACATATCTCACTGAAGATGTGTATAAATGTCCTCTACTGCACAGCAGGCTGGAATGGACAGCATGATATGACCACATCTTCCTCACACCTGGATGAGTACTAAGTAATGAGATGCTCTGCACACGGACCAAGCCGGTCCAAATCTCTCATGTTCTATGTCATAGACAATACACTCCATGCGTTCCATTCATAAAATACATGCATGCACAACCGAAAAAAAAAATCGAACAAACATATGAGAAAATTACAACAAGTTCAGGGTTGCCACAGAATGTAAAAAATAGTTTTCCATGACATTTCCATATTTTCAATTGATCAAACAATTTTTTTACCATGACAATAATATAAGCAAAATCATCATATATCAAGATTTGTTGTCTGAAAGTTTCCAGCGTTTGTTCAGCAAGTATACACCCTGGTCATTGTATGAGAGGATAGTTCAAATTTGAAATTAGGAGCCTCTAGCTTTGATTTTCGCATCAAAGCTTTGATCATTCTCTTTGATTCCAGGTATTTTCTAGAACTGGAAGTTCTTTATAGATACTGGAAATCTTTATAGATTTTTCTTTCCAGATTTTCCAGGTTTCAGCAACTCTATGGTCACCCTCGTCCCTATGGGTTTCAAGGCCAGGGTAACAATTATACTTGGGAATAAGGAAGTGGTGTCTTGTCCAATGATACTGCAGGGTATGAAATACATTCTGATACATAGCCAAGAATCGAATCCACAAGTCCAGGTATGAGTGACACACAAATCGTACAGCCATCCTGCTGGTTAATTTTAATTTGTTGTTTAGTATGATCACAATTATACTTAACCTTTTAATCCTAGTACTGCTGCCATGTAGAAATGGAAGTCCTGGGTTGCCACGAAAAGACAGCCCATTATCCCATTTCCATGACACGTTCCTAGTGTATGGGCTAAACAGCCTCATGTAAACTTAACAATACAACGAGGGAACTGGACACTTAAAGCTATGGAAAGAACTAGTAATGTATGTCTTAGCTACATACAAGGACAGTCCCTTTTTATTTGCAGATTTTTATTACCCGTATTTATGTAGCCTGTACTGGCAGTCTTTACAAGTACGTTTGTAGCCTGGATAATCATGAGCTTAGAAAATGTGCAAGAGCCCTCACATAAACATGAGGGTATATACGTATTCACAAGTAACCCTCGCATCCTAATTCATCAGTAATCATACAAAAACAAAAAAAAATACAGAGGAACCTTGATAAAAAGTCTACTTTGCTATTAAGTATGAATTTCACAAGCAAAGATTAATTGTTATTCTATCATTCCATAATTCAGGTGAACCTTGCTATTCAGTTTATGTATGTCAATATAGTTTCCTTTTTCACACATCAAGGCATACTTTATATCAAGGTTCCACAGTATTTTACAAATGACTGACCAGTGACATGTATATTCAAACTGAGCGGGGTTGGATGGACACCATAAAACTTTCCGTCTCCGACTTCGTCATAAAGCTTTCGTGTGTGAGTTGAGAACTGGGAAAAACAAATAAAATTTTAAAAATATAATATACAGTTGAAAGGTTATCTGAAATTGGAGGGAGGTGAGATTTTGCAGAATTTCCAGCCATTTACTTACAAACTGGTTATGCTCATGAATTAACAGAGTATGAAATAAACAATCGTAACTCTAACACTGAATGGAAGAGTATTTCCTTACTCAAAGACTTTTTTTGATTATCACATATTTTACAAAATTGCTTAAATATTAATACTGATCTGCCTCTTGGCCTGTCAGAATAAGGTGTTTGCCAACAGACTATGAACCAAAACTGCAGCTCAGAAAATGAAAGGGGTTTCCGGATTTCAAATTTTGGCGGTTGCGGAAATTGAATGACAATAGTGTCTGTACAGAAAATATTTATCATATCAGTAAATAGCAGGAGTTATAACTTAGCCGTAATCGTGCTGACACGCCGTAAAACACAAACTCAATCAATCAATCAACTTCCTCCTTGTTGAGGAAATTTGTTTGAGACAAAGTTCTCGACTGAACCAGGGGCAGAACTCTCCTATAGCTGCTGCTAATACAAGATCATGGATCAAAAGTGATTCTTTTGATTGTAACAGAAGAGATGAAATCACTTGTGTCAGTAAGAGTAAAAAAATAATTTTGAGCGTAGTTCTTGCATCAAGGTCTTCCAAAATTTGTGAAGAAATTTTACGCAAGTACATGAGATAAAAGTACAAGCCTGGTTCACAATAACCAAGTTAGTGTTGCAGAGGAGCAAAACTGGAGAACTTCCACTACAAAACTGTAAGTAGAAGCTAGTACTAGTAGTAGTTCAGTTATGATACATGTACAGTCCAATATCAGTGTTTTCTCCAGATAGTGTGAATAGCGCAATTAATCCCTTAAAATTCACAATCCTCTCTAAAAATATGCTGAATGCGCACAAAGCTCCCCTGCTTTCCCAAACTTCGAAGTTTGCGTACTTAATAAAAGCCTAAAATCCTTTTAAAAATTTACAAATCCACCCCTAAAATTTACAAGGGGGGAATGTCTCCACCAACTTGTATTTTTTATAATATAATTTATAACCTGGGGGAAATACAAGTAATACAACAATACTGTACTGATTTACTCTATGTAAATTTCAGCTAGCATAAGCTGATGGGCAGCACGACATAACTGGTCAGTTTTGATACTTACCTCTTCTATAATCCTCTCCATACTGTACATACGAATGTAGTCATTGGAATGCATAACCATAAGAATATCCAAGAAGATTGCTGCCTCAACAAGATCACGACCAAATACCTGCGGAGGGGAAAAAGGTTGAACACACACTGCTCTGCTCCTGCCACCTGTTCATCAGTTCTTTATGTAACAGTTTTCTCACGTAGGTACGAGGCAATAATTCAAGAATAATCTAACGTGACATTAAAAACTGCTCGTAAAACATATTTGTTAATAATTTTGATAGAGAAACATACTATAATCCATAATATCTAAATCAGAAAAGGTTGTGACTATGTAACATGAAATCGCAGCCTATATTGATCATTTTTTGATGGAATCTTTTTTTTTGTAAAAAGTAATTTTTGCAAGTGAAGCTCAACTTGCAAAAATTAGATCCTCATACGAAAAAAAACCACCTCTACGTTAACCACAACTTCTTTCATGATCCTGAAATGTTGCGGCTGAGTGAACAAGAGTGTATAATCTTAGACCAAGACAAAATCTCTGTTCACAAAGGAAGACCATCAGATGCTGGAGAAAGATATCCTACCTGATTTGAGATACCCAAGCAACAGACATAGTCCAGGGGCATACACGACATAATCATCAGTTCAATAACCTTGGACTCCGGAGATCTGTGACCCGGCTGGAGATTAATACAAAACTGGATCATCTTAAGAAATCAATGTCTGGAGCCTGTCAATCTCTTCACTACAAGATGATTTTTAAATGCTGGCCATAAGCCATCATAAGCAGCAGATGTGTCAAACAAAGTCATGCAGAGGCAAGAAGAAGTGCAGAATATGTTATCTGGTAACCCACAGTCAAACTTAACTTTTGAATTTGGATGACCAGGAGCTCACTAAAAGGGGAATAACTCTTGACATATAGGCCTAAGCCTGGTCACTCAAGCCTTCCATACCGCTTCATGAAACACATGAAAACAAAATTAGAACAATACGCTTTATCTGTAAAATTGGTTTGATGGGTGCGAAATTGGTTTGATGGGTGTTTTGGTTTGATGGGTTTGATGGGTGCTCTAAATAATTCTCAGAGAGAAAACGTTACTGAAAATGGAAAATTATTATTGATGTGCATGTCCACCTTCAAATTAAACTGAATTGAAAAGCAACAACTGGGACAATATCAAAAGTTGAATATAGAAACAAAAGGAATAGAAGCAACCACACTTTTTATATTTTACCACCACATTTTACAACTTAACTGAATAACAGAGCAATAACTTGAACACCACCAAAAGTTAAAGGAACAGTAGCAATCACACATTTTTTCATAAACAAAAGTAAATAATTGACAAAAACCAGTAAGCCAAGCCCTTGAGTGATAGAATCAATGATAGCAACAATTACCTAAAATAGCCCTTCAAAAATATTGTCACAATCATTGGCAGATTGCAGATTTCAGATAGGTAATTTGCAAATAGGGTTATTTTTGTGCTTGCCACAACCCAGTACATTTATCAAATGTCACAGAAAAGTAAGTCACGAAGTCTTTGTTAAAAAATGGCACCAAAGCTTGAGATTGGCATTATTTCCTTTCATTGTCTAGCACAATTTTTTTTCCTTTCCTGAGAAACTCATTCATGAGATAGATGAACGGCCTATGACTGTGACGATATAAAACATGCCCATGCAGAGAGCAACAAAAGCTTGCCAAACCTGCACAGGACGATTTGGTGAGTTCCGTCCCTTCTTTGACACCACAATAAAGCTTTCATCCACAACATTCCACTGGATTTTCCTGCTGACACGGCTTCAGAGAATAGATTGAAATGAAATGATAAAGACCAGCATCAACATTACAAGTGGAGGTTGGAAAATGTGAATAACACAAGTAGTGGAGATGAGTATCTACTGATAATTAGGGAGCGAATTCTTTTAGTGACAGAACATTTGCATGGAAGTTTTTTTTTTTTGTTTTGATTTTTAACAATGCCACAAAGCTCTTTCACAGTGAGTATCAGACCACATAAAACAACATGTATGCAGTGTTAATTCTGAAACAACGTGGCAGAATGAATGGATGTATACCTTACTGTTTACTCCCTCTATCTCATCCTCCCTCTCTCCTCTATCCCCATGAAATTGAGGTGGGAAAATGCCATTAGAAGAGTATGTCTTGGACAATTTGACCAATAAGGAGAATGAGATGTTCAGCAAAAAAATAAGAGTGTAATTCTGTCACAAGAGTCAAATGTCTTAATGGCACAGTTATGATATACTTTGTTAGCATATGTAGTAAGAAATAGACATTATTTTTCAATACAATAGGGAACATGTAACTTCACAAATGCAATGCAACCAATAAGCAGTCTGAGTATGTACAGTATTTGTAATGTTGGTTTCCTCATCAAAATCCTTTTGAAGCATATTCATGATCTCTCATCAAGACTACTCATCTCAAAGCAAAATACTGTATCAAAACTGCAAATGCCTTGAAATGGTAAAAGAAATTAATTTTCTTGAAGGAAATAACCATATTCAGACAGGACCATACAGTTTTCTTAAAAAAGTTTCGGCAAATATGGTCTAACCCTTTTGTCATATGACTTTAGAATTGGTCAGCTGCTCTCCCATAAGCGCTGCATTTTTACCTATATAACATGGTAGGACAATCCATGTAAACTTCCTCCAAGATCGCCCCGTTCTCTATGTCCACCCGGAGTAAGAAATGGTCTTTAGTGACTGCAAACAAACATCCTTTATAACCCTTGTGAGGTAGGTTGACTGTTTCCTTGACAAAATGTAGAGAAGTGTGAACAACAAAATTAGCAAAGTGAACAGAGTGCTGAGAAAATATTATTTGTCAGGGAAATGAACAGAATTCGAGTTAAGACAATATTAAACCTTTCAGAAAAGAATAAAATGTTGCCACCAACTGGGACAGAAAGAGCTATTATTGTTGGTACCTTTACCCAGAAAGAAAGTGTGAAGTTGTGCACTGTTTCACAAATCAATCTTCTGGAAAAGACATTTTGAAAATAAGCTGTTTCACAACAAAAAACATGACTTAATATAAAGGGAGGCACTGTCCTTTCCCAAAAGTTGTAATATATATATATCACAATGATTGCTCATCACCAAAAGTGCACTGGACTTCCTATAATCCTATGCAAAGTTGTGCACCAAAATGCTGATTGGTGTACTTTTCTCTACTAAGGTGATGCTCTTAACCCTCGTGATGCAGTGATAGTATATATACTACCGTGGGCTCACTACTGTTCAGTGCAGCAATAGATATATGCGCATCGCTCAACCAACCTCTACCTGCGGCGATCGTTTGTATTTGTGCAGCTGTGATCCTGGCACCGGGTGCTAACCGTCAGGCAGTATGCGCTGATCCGCGATAACATTAGTAAAACCGGGTCACACAGCCAGCGAGCTGCAGAGCGCGTGGTCAGCTAGCGCTACTAGTGTTAAGACAATATCATTTCCAATGGCACGAACTTTTTGATTATTGATTTCTCTTAGAGACTATTATGCTTGAAACTGTTTGTAGGATTTTCTGGCTATTCAGGCTTGATGCACATTTACACGGAACTAATAACACATTTTGATATAAAGGAAGGTAACCTTGTTTCTCAGCAAATGTGCTGAGCCATTCATGTAAGGAAGGGCAGGGGTGGTGGATGGTGGGTGGTGGGGAGACAGATAGGTCGAGGGGGCAACCTTTCCCCTTTGAGTTCTCACAGGTGAGGGACATCTGAAAAATAATTTTCAGTTGATGAAGATCATTTTTCAGATCAGCAAAATGTGTGCAGTATCTGGGTTTACACAACTTATGAAATGAAAGTGAAAGTGTTTCCCATCTGAACAGCCTGTTTCCAAGCTGTCAGTCAGTCAGTTTACATCTGTGAATGCAAGGTAGGTATGTGGTTGAAATTTTCATGCAGTGTTAGATTTTGTTAATACCTAGGTTAACAACAGTCAGTCATCTCTCTAAGCACCCATCACAGCTAAATCAAATCATGGACATCGAGGTGCCTTGTCATACTCTAATCAGCACTACAAGAGTTGATGCCACCCTCAAAACTTATTTTGTTGTATACATGAAATTTATTAATAATGATTATCTGGAAACTGAAATTGTCAGCTTCAATCCTTTTATATTTCTAGAGGTCAAAATCTGTTTTCTGACAACTATTGCAAGTAAGTGGACATTACGAATATCCAGATGCCAATTAAATGGGTTTGACTATGTTCACCATGTGTTGCCTGAACCATTATTTTTTTTTAAAGAATAAGGCCAATGACAAGAATAGAACAAATGACCTCCTTAACCAGATGGCCAACTTAACCATGACATCTGTTATTAGAGTTTTGCTGTTTGACAGGACTCACAGGGAATCCTTCCATAAGAAGAGCATCCTCAATCTTTCCTGGCTTGTTCTTTTGCACAGAAAACTTCTTATGGGAGATGTCAGAGGTGCTTCCACTGAAAAGAGGAAATTTTGAGCAGCTTGTGATGTACAAAATGAAAAATTTATCAAAAAAAATGTTAAGGCAAATATGAAAACAGGACTCTTACTCACCCCTGTAGGGAAACTGTTTCACAATGATATCAGTGTCATCTCATTCATAACACATACAATATAATGGTAAAGATCATACCCACTAACAAACAATAATACCTGTAAAACATCTAACAAAATCATAGCTAGTCCCCACAGTGCAGCACCATAGTCCATCCTGCTCTAACAGTAACACCAGCTATGCATAATTTACATCTGGGTCAAGAGTTAGAGTATCTATACCACGGCCACAACACCATTAACACCCCCCCCCCCCCCCCCCCCCCCCNCCCCCCCCGACCTGAAGCCAATCCCGAAAACTTTTAGACTTAAAAGTCTTCAGGTTGTGAGAATAACTCTTGAGCTACACTACCATGCTGCCACTTATATATAATTAGGGCTACTGGTAGCCAGAAAGGTAAAGTAAGTTAGGCTTTCTGGTGTAACAGTCAGATTTAGTCACTCTAATAACTGGCTATGTGTGATGCAAAATTTGACTTCACTTGCCACGCCCAACCCAAACAAGTGAATGAAAGACTAGGTCACCAAATGTCAAAGATGTCAATCCACAAGTAACCCAGTGAGGGATGATATAATGCACTTGTTTCACCAAGCACTTTTGCAGTGTGCGCAGCTTAACTCTTGTGGTGTGAGGTGCTTCGAGTCCAGCCACCCTATGGCTGCGGCTTCTTGACCCAGTTTTATGGGTAACAGCATAACAACTAATCCACATATTGTCTGCCAGCTGATCAGCTGATACTGGCCTGCAAAATCAACCATCACTTTATACAGGCTGACATTGACATGCAAATGCTGTGACTGCAACACAACAAGAGCATGCAGCTGATTACATACTGTTAAGTGTTATTGCCTCGCTGTGTTTGTTGTCAATGACCACATTCATACCAAATGAGCTAGACTGGTTTACATTTCTCTCGGTTAGGCGAAGAGCGTCAAGTTGAACTGATGTCAGCACCATGCCATAGAGTGACCACAACCAACTCTTATCCAGAAGTAATAAAATAAGACTTAATTATAGTAGTGTGAATATGGTGAGCCTGTCTTTTAGTAAAATTACTTAGAATGAAGATTGGTCTAAATGTACACACTCTTTTGTCAAAGCTATCATCAGTATCATTATCTGGTGATGGTGAATCTCCCTTAAAATGAACGTGATATATCTTAGACTGATATCTCTGGCCCTAGACATTCAACAACCAAGACTTTCTTTAACATTTAAATAACATGCAGATTTTCTTGTGAACTCACCAGTCAAAACAGTTAATATAGTTGTCAAAGAACGCAAGGCGTCTGTAAATGAAAACAAATTTATAAATTATGTGTCATGCATGATAGACTACTCATAACCAAAAACTGCTTAAAGGAGCATGACTGTCCATTCCTAGTTCAGTATTAAACAATGTATTACACTGCAGACTCTGCAGCAAGAGGAATCAAAGCTAAAGAACAGGTTTCGGTCTGTATGAAAATTAAACATTCGGATGAAAAAGTATGGACTGGATTCATTGTATCATTAGCATTGGTCAAAATAAAGATCATTTGACTGATTACACAGCAAAGATGACAAAAATATATTGTTATGTGACTTCAAACAGACAACTAAGCAGCAATACTCACCCATCGCAGGCTATATGTCTGTTCGAAACTCTTGACCAGGCTTTTTTGAAACTGTAGCTGCCCTGAAAAATGAGAGATTCTTTTTTTTTCTAAATTTTAAATATAAACAAAAAATATTTTAAAATGACATTTGTATAACTGAATGGGAAAAACAGATTACCCCCGACTAGTTCTATCATCTCAAAACCATTAAAATATCTTAATAAAACCATGACAATCGACCGCGTATTAGAAAATGGGAGATTTGATTTGGTTCCATATATGTTTATGGTGATCTGTAATAACCACATTTTAAAAAAAAAGTTAACCCCTTCGTGACCCATATGACGTACAGCGTACGTCATATTTTGCTCTTTGTTAATTGTGCCAAGATGCCATTTGGACGTATGTGGTACATCATATATAGTGGCTAGCCAGGACCAGTAGGACGTACGTGGTACGTCATATTTTTCTCGCATTTTAACTAATCATAGCAAATAATTAGAGCCAAACCGACTTTAGAATAGCATTCGGCGATATTTTTTCAGTACGAATACAACTCTTCTGTATCGAAAGTTTATCGGAAGGAAGCGTAAGCGGACCTGAATTTTGCTTTTCTTTGTTCCTGTATACAACCGGCGTGCTGTTCACAATGGAGCCCTCATCAAGTTTTTGAATGACATTGAACTTTATTATTATTTATTGAAGGTTATTATGTGAAAGGTCATTCATTATCTGTCAAAAAAATATATACTTTTTTATACTTTGGAGTACACTGGAAGTGAAAATTCCTCATATATTGACAGACCTCTAAATTCACTGATTCTCCTTACAATTTTCTAGCAAAAATATGGGAAAATTGAATCACCAAGATACCTTCCGTCACGAAAGGGTTAAACAATGAGCATTCCCTGATCAGATCTAGTTGCACTGTCACTCATCCTATACAGGATGCCTATGGCCTATGGTGGAGAAAATTTATCTATAGCGGCAATGATCTAGGCCATGACCTAGGAAATAGAATAAGCGAAAGCTGCTGACGCTAATGCCCATAGAACAAAGGTCCCTGACCAAAAAGTCATGTAATTTTCATCTGTCCAGCTTTCTTTCACCGTTTTTGTCCCACAAGGAAGTAGTGTCAAGTAAATACAGCAGATGGATTCATAACTATCTGTAGATTTTTTTTCCCCTCCTTTTGGGGAGGCAAGGTAAAAAAATCATAAGGATTTCCATATATATATGGGTCATCCTACAACATGCAGGAATAAATATGACAGCAATATTTGAAAAAGACCAGTTTTTTTTCTTTGTCTATCTCTCACAAACTAAAAAAAAAATTTTTTTATACCAAGCCCCATCAAAACCATTCCTCTTTCATGTGGTTAATGGTACGAGTCAGGAACATGCTGCAGGATGGCCCACATAATTCCTCCAAAATCACTTTATTTTCAGTCATATATATCTGTGATCTCAGATTTCCAAAAACTAATGCCACCATTTATCAGTTTATAGAAGAGGGCTGATGGGGTTTAATGATTGAAAGTGAAACGTATTCCCAGTTTCACGTTTCAGCTGTGACAATTCATGTGAGTCCACTCACAACTTGGCACAAGCAGCAGAGGTAGTCGTTTAGTCTAGTGTAATTTGATGACTGATCACTTTGATACCAAGGTATTTGTACTGAGTTACTGCTCGGCCGTAAGTTGTCGCACTGTGGGTATTCTATTGGTACTTCTAAGAACTTGATTCAATCATTTCGCCTGAGAGTGAGACGTCTGCTAGTGATAGTCTAGTGCTCTAGTCTAGAATCTTACTTTCGTAATAAGGGTTCCCAAGATATGGTGAATTCGACGATGACTGGAAGTTGAATTATACTCCTTTGCCAAAAGGTGACAATATATATTGCATCTTCTTTCAAATGATGATGTTTTGTAAAGTTTCAGTATCGGCATTTTGCTGTCCGTGAACCATCAATCACGAAAAATTTTACACTGACGTTTTGCAAACACCGGGTTTGGCAAGGGACACTACTCTAATTACATGAACGGCAATTATTTGCCAGGCCAAGCTCATCTCGGATGACTTAAACCAGGCCTAACAGTAATCACTGTCGGACAAAGTTAGATAAGATTGGCAATTAGGCTTCCTACTCTTGTTAATACTCTTTCTCCAAATAAAAATGTTATTATAGTTAGGGTTAATAATCTGGATTGCTAGGATCCAATAGTTTTATCCAAAACTCTTATGACACTTTTATCTCTGGGCCATATGGCAGCTTATCTTTGACCGGAAATAACCTTCGACTTTTTTTTCATAGTTGTCCATCGTTACCATTCAGGTTAGACTATTGAAACCTATTGTGTTTTCTTCTCTCGGCCCACTTAATATTTTGTGTTATTCTACAAATACCACTGTGATTTCGGGAAATTTCTCCCCAGGAAGTATAAGTAGTCTAGATCTACTTCTTTTGCCCGATCTTTTATTTAAGGGGAAGAGAAAGGGGGGTCAACGCCCAAAAGTTTTCACACACAGATCTTTCATTTCAAAAAAGGTCACCTCGAATTCTGCTTTAGTTTGGTCCTCAATTTTTCAATTTCATTAGGTTGGTTTTGACCGCGTGCTAATACATAGGCCTACACGCTTTTTTTTATTATCTAGACTAGACGAAAAGGCTCAAATTGTACCTGAAACTTTTTAATTGGATATATATAGATCACGGATTCACGGGTATAGTCTACAAAGGTGACACGTATTTTCGGCAGTCTAACGAAAGAAACTCCAAATGCCAACTCCAAACACAAAAACTAAATTGAAAACAAAAATAATTCAAAGGGTTATCCAACTTACCTCCAAAAAATAATGTCTATGTGGGTTAAAACCCTATTCCCCGGGAATACAGA
>JAWQUT010000083.1:316322-331357 GCA_033807755.1 Ellobium chinense | reverse complement strand
AAGTCTATTAAAACCACTACCTAAATTTTCTGTTCTTCAAACTCTTACCATGTTCAGTTTGATACGCAACATCGTTGCTCTGCAGAGTCAGAAAACACTCTTAAGTACGAAACAAGTACCGACCGCCTGCTAACGGAAGCTCAAGGGAAGCTACTCACAAAACAAAAGTGTTGACAAAAATGGGTGACTGCCGAAAATATGTGTCACGTCCATATATATTTCTACACTCAGGCACTGGCTTATTATTTCTGACTAGTCTAGTCTAGATAGACTTTATCAGTCATAATTTGTTTTGCTATCAGTTTGAAGTAGGCTATGGTTTTGGTGCCAGGATGTGCCAGTAGTTCTGTTCAGAAGCTAGTCTATATAAATATAACACCACTCCAGATTACAGTAAACTTTTGTGGTCAAAATGGAGGATAGACTAATCTTCAAGCAGCATTCACATAGCTTTTATAAAGCCATTTCCAACTTTTCATGAAAATAAAATCCTTGGGGGAATACAAAAAATTTTCAGCAGCAGTCTTTCACATTTTCGATTTTGCTGACCAGGCAGGACTTAGGCACCTAATCAAAAACATGATTCATAGGCCCACAGACTATTTCGTTTTGTGGTTGTTTTTTTTTTCTCCAGCCCAGTAGCTTTAAAATAAAATTTAATGAATTATGGCTTTTGGAAAATATGAAGTCATAATTCTTGCCAAGTTATTTCTCTGTTTCACACGTGAGGGCACAGAAAATCAGAGTTGATAAGGAAATTGCTATTTTGGGACTGTCAACATTGTATGTTGTGTCAATTTCAGATCACATAACAACTGTGCTTCTTGTGGGATAATATGAGGAACAAATATAAAGGAAATCGACGGAGGAAGGAATCAAATGGAACAGATGAGAGCAAAGTTTTGGAACCAAAAATGCTTGCAGAAGCTACGGATGCAGCCCTTGAAACAAAATGTCACTCATCCATAAGCTCTTCTGTTTACCTGTGCACACTGGGTGTACTGATTCTGACCATAGCAGTGGGATTCTTGGCATACGTCTTCCCAGTTTATTTCATGACTAAATATGTGTCTGTTGAAATCAGACCCCACTTGCAGGATCACCATGATATGCCTGTTGACAGACCTGCTATAAGTGCAGATGAACCCACAATCAAGTCAGATGACCAGATCAGAAATCCGAATGAAGAAGCTGACAGCCAAAATGAGCAGCCTATGAATCCCAATGAACAAGGCATGAATGCCGCCAGTGAGGAGGATGTTGATCAAATTCAAGGTGACCAGTACATAGTGCTACAAGAGGAAGACACTGATTCTGATGAACAAGATTTAGATTTTGGAAACAGTGATCTTCTCACTTCTTACACTTTTGATTTCAAGGAAGCTCTCAAACAGAGACTGGAGGCCATGAAAAAGTATCCTTTTAAACATTCCTTGGATGGAGTTGATAAACGACAGGATCTGACATTAAAGGAGTACTTGGATGTTTACGATGCGAAATGGTAATCTTTTTATGCCCACATATTTTTCAGACTTAATCAGCACTAACAAAACACCGCTGTGATGTGAAACTGTGGAGTGGTTTACAGAGTTTTATAGGTTTAGTCATCAGTGTAAAAACACCATCTAACTGTGATAAAAGAACACCTTCTAACTGTGATAAAATATTAATTAAGTGTCAGGTTCATATGGCGGTTTTGTCATTGCAGAGCAGACTTAATAGTGATGCTATAGCCTAAGGCGAGTCAACCAAGTAAAAGACAGTGTTACATTGACGGAAAGTCACTTGAATTGTATTTCAGTAAAACTCTACATCTTTTCTATTATATTAGAGGTCATCTGCACAGACATGATGAAAGCGTGCAGTGTTTTTGTCCAACATGGGGATACCTCGCCTTTGAGAATTCTCTGAACTTAAATAATTTTGTCTCTTGGTCAAAGAAAGCTATCTAACAACAGTCAAAGAAACTGCTTAAAAACAAGAATCATGCTCTAAGTTTGCCCTATTTTTTTGTCTGTTTATACTTGTCAAAAGTGCTTGAGATTCTTCTCTGTTGTTTCATATTTTTGTGCATGTACAAGTTTCTTCTGTATTATCTTTACCCTATGCACACTTGCAAACTGTTACTGAATAATGTAATCTATAAAGCTTCAATAAGGGCACATAATTTCTTGAAAAGTAAATGGCATAATAGTAGTAATAATAATGATAGTAATAGTAATAAAAATAGTGGAGCAGCGTGGCCAAATGGTTACAGCATTGGGCCCAAGATCCAAAAGTCGGGGGTTCAATTCCTGACCATGGTCAAGTTGTAAAGTAGCATAAAACATCGAAAATTAAGATTTCATTTTTTACATTCAATAATGGATATGAAGAGCTGTTTAAATTTTTTTCAGATTGGTCAAATAGTTTCCGAGATATTGTGATTTGATATGCCAAATTTGGGGCTTTTTTCCCCATTGTAGGAGTGACCCATTTTTGTGGAAAGCGACATGGTGATTTTCATAAAAACGTTAATTTAAACAAAGGTACTTGGGCTAAAAAAATGTGAACCTTTGCACATCAATGTAAAACTGTATGCTGAATTCATTTGTAGTGTTAAAAATGTCATTAAATCTAAACTACAAACACTATGGCTTCTTGTATCTACTTTGGTAGGTCAATTTTTCAACTTCAGTGAGCTGTATTTGTCATAAAATAATTTTGAATCTCATTTTAAACATGTAAGTGCCTTGGGAAAGCATTTTGTTCACATTTTCCTCAGTCCACCGATCTGTAAAATGGGTACCTGGCTATAGGCAGTGGAAGATATTGTCAGAATGCAAGTGATCAGCGCCTGTAAATGGCTGTAGCATTGTCTCATCTCCAGGGAGCTAAGAAAGTTCTAGAGTGATCAGGCCTGTGGGGCATAATAATAATGTGAAGTCACATGAGTGGGCATAAAGCTGGATACGAGACATACACATCGCATTATTATTATAAATATTGTAACAACTACAATAATAATACTATAATTTTTCATGTATGTTTACAGGCCTGTGATTGTGACAGATGTTGTCCCTACCTGGCCTGCCTCCCAGTGGACCAAACAGTATTTCCACCAGAAGTATGGGGATAACAGAGTAATCATGTCTACTTCTGATGTGAGTATCTGCAAGTGATGTGATGTGTGAAATGACACAAGAAAGTAATTCACAATATGTTTAGAAGAAAAATGTCATACAACTTTTTGTAAAAGGAAATTCATGTGTTAGAGGATTTTGTTATGGCTGAAAACACTCAAAGCTTTCAACAATTTCCTCCTGGAGGCCAAAACTGGAGAATATGATGCATTAATATGGTCAAATTAGGTATCATATTAAAGCTTATTGCCTCAGGAATTAAAAAATATGAGTTTCAGAAGCACGAGGACTCTTATATGAGGGGAAAAATGGATCAAAGCAAGTTACCCCGCCTTCCCTCCCCCCGTCACAACCAAAATATAGACCTGGCTATGATACCTTTATTTATTTAATTACATATTATTTGTCTCCTCACTGTTCATGGACTTCCCCTTGTGTTAAGGAAATGGATGGTGTCGCTTTTGCCGATTGAGACAGTGTAAGAACTTGTATAAAACACACAACACATGCAACATTCGTCTTAAAACCGCTTATACAGCTAGGAAAATCAAAGAAACTGGTCTGGGTTGTACACATTTTATTACAAACACAGTGATAAGGCAAAAAATGCATTTTTCAGACTTTGTGTTTTCCACTTCATAGGTAAAAAATAGGACAAAAGCAAGGACCTTCTGATTCAGTCTGTAGTATATATGTTTGGGTATTGACATGAATTTTATTGTATAGGTCATGTGGCTAAAGGACAGATGTGTCTGTATATGAAATTTTCATGTTTTCAGAATTCAGTGAGAGAAGGATATGCGTTGCCATTGTGGGTGTTTCTGGAACATTTGAATGAGAGCAGCCCGAGGGTGTGGACATATGTGCAGGATGAAGTTTTCATGATGAGCCAGCCAGAACTGAGAGCTGAGGTTTTAGACACAGTAGGTACCGCAGGATTGGTGATCACTGTTTTGAGAAGGGGGGATGGGGGNGGGGGGGGGGGGGGGGGGGGAGGAATTGTGATGATATTTAAGATATCTGTGACAGTGTTGAAGGTGATGAAGATGGAAATACCACTTGTGATAGTAATGATGAGGTTGGTGGTAAGGGTGAAGGTTGTGTTTGTAGTGATAATGTTGATGATTTGGATAATAAGGGTGTTTGTGGGGATAATATTGATGATGGTGGTTAAGATGGATGAAGTGCTTGTGCTGTTATGGTAATGGTTTGAGAAGTATTGGTGTTTGTGGTGATAATGTTGATGGTGAGATGGAAGTAGTATTTGTGTTCATAATGTTGAAGGTGGTGAGTATGGAGGTAGTATTTGTGGTGATATCTGCTAGGATGGACAGAGCACACATGGGGTTGCCCATAAACTCTCAGGAAAATTTGATTTTTTTTTTTTTTGTTAGGTGTATTCTGCGGAGGACTTTTATAGACTCTTCCCCAAGGAAGTTCGTCCATGGGACTGCTTGTTTCTGTGGGGCTCGGCCCACTCCAGGTCCACTCTACACATCGATCCCTACAACTGGACTGGCACAAACGCAGTCATTATGGGCCTCAAGAAATGGAAGGTAGGTCTCATCACACAGTGCTCCTGTATGTGACATCATTGTTTTCTCCAGAATTTATGAGTTGTCAGAAATTCGAGGGGTGATTTGGAAGTTTTTAGATGGGTGTTACATTTTACCCAAGCAATGCAAACCTCAGAGTGCAGGAAAGAAAGGGAGGTCAGCGCATGTTTAAAGTATTTTTAAGGGGGGGGGGGGATTTTGAAATTTAAGGGGCGAATTGTTTGCTCTGGAGAAAACACTGATCACATTGGCATAGCAGTGTGGGGAATGGCCAGTGCACAGTTATAATGGGCTGACACAGACTAAGGCTGAAATACTCCCATACCTTTCCTAATGTCAGATCTTCCTGAACTGTCAGCAAAATATTGCTGTGGATATTAGAACAGAGTTTATAACATACAGGCCAGTGTGATGTGACTATTAATTTCAGGCAAAAATTTGTAAAAAAAAATTATTAGCAGGATTGGAACCAGTAACAATGTTGTTGAAATTCTGGTATGTTTTTGGTATATCCAGTGTAGGAAACTGATACCATTTTTGATGGTGTTTTGTTACACTTAAACGTTTCCTGCATTTTTTGATGACCTGCCTACATCCCGGCCTTATGTTTTAGGGTTAAGGTGTCATCAAGCTTTGTGTTGTTTTTCTGAGAAATGCTCTAGGTACCCAATCTTAACACTATATTCTTGTGCAAAGATCTAACTCAGTTAATATTTAAACCGAAAAAACAGCCAACTGAAATCCTGGAACTTTAACACTATTAACCCTTGACCTTTCCCATTGAAAGCTGATTCCACCCGGTCACGACCAATACTTAGAAGTAATAGATGGGGCTGTTTGCGGTTTCCCCTTGCAATGCAACAAGTATAACAGGTAGATCGGAGTTGAGTATTTGGTGTTTTACCAGCTCAGTGTTGTGAGATTCTTTTATTTTCCATTGCATTCTTTTATCCTTGCTAAAGTTGCATCACCTGCGTGTGTTTCCTGTGGATTGATTGGGATCATACTGTTATGCAGAAAGACCACTTTCTATACACATTGTGCCATCCTGTCATCATCTAAAGATCAACGTTTTCTCCAGACCGTGCAATCGCGCATGCGCAATTCGACCCCTAGAATTAATTATGCCTCCTAGAATTATATCGAACACGTTCCAGTCTCCCCTTCTTTCCTGTACTTTAACATTTGCATTATTTTAGTGAAAAATAAAATCTGTTTAAAGTTTACAAATCCCCCTTCAGATTTATAACCCAAAAGGGAATGTTTACTTCAACTCATATGACCTGAAGAAAACATTGAAAAATAAGAAATTTCACCTCAAATTCTAGTATGGACTGAAGGTATATGGTATTAGTTTAAAATATTTGTGTTAGTTCAGTCTTTAATTTTTCTTACCTTTTCATCTGGTCCATGTCCATAACTTTCAAACACATCTGACCTGTGAGCCATGAGGCGTATCTTTCGTGATTATCGTATTCATGTATGAACAAAAGTACAGAAGAGAATTTTCTCCTGATAAGTCGTGCCATTCAATGTCTTGATGTGCATGTAATACAAATTACTTCATAGCAGGGATGGCAGAATGCCAGAAATTTTCAGAAACTTAAAATCTGATCAGAAGAGAAAATAACCGAGGGGCGGGGGCATTTTAAATTATGAAACAAATAGCATAAAAAATATGACAAAGCAACTTCTATATTGAAAGGAAACCCGTCTGAAGGGTTTTTAACCAGACCATGTGATTTGCCCATTTCAAAATCCCCCTAAAACATCATTGAATATACGCCATTAACCCCTTCTTTTCTGCACTCCAAAGTTTGCATTACTTGAGAAAAGCCTGAACCCCTTTAAAAATGTGCAAAACCCCCTCGATGTTATGGCAGAGGAGGATTGTCTCACCTCACTCACATGACCTGGAAAAAAACACTGCATATGTTGATCTAGATGCCCAAAATTTTTGCAGATGATGCTGCCATCCCTGTTCAAAAGCATGGCAATCGTAATGACACTGTTTTCTTGCCAATGTAGCTAAAAAGTTGGATCCTCATTTATTATTTACTTATGTCTTTTACCTTTCTAATATACAAATTTCATACTCGCTTCTAAAGACTGTTGATTTGAAAAAAAAAACAACAACATTTACAAGCTTCATTATTACTTTCAGCTAATAAAATGTGCATTTCACAAATATTTTTGTATTTTTCTAAAGTATGCCTGTGTTTTCCTGCATTTTTCAAGCATGTTTCTCTGTCCTCTAGTGGATTGCTGATTTATTATGATCAGTTGTTGTTTTTTTTTTTGTTTCTGTATAGTAATCTTACATCTCATTATGTGTTTGGTTGTTGTAAATGTGACGAGTCATTTTATTGAAATTAGCTGTATAGCAACCACTAGGCGATGCTTTTATAGAAAAGGCACATTTTTTACTCCATCCCTGTCGTAACTTTAAAATGTAATTGCAAATCTGTTACAGTATATATATAATATACTGCGCGCAACTCAAACACGCTTATATATAGTCAAATAGTAGAAAATGGCTAAGAAATACCTTTCACCTAATGTACGGTTAAAGAGTCAAGTTTCTCTTCATTTCATAATTGTGGTATTAGTTGAAGCTGCACTATGTTTAGACTTGCTTTTGTTTTCAACCCTATGAGGCCAGATTTCTGGTAAAACAGGGAATCACAGAAATGCACTGTGGGGTTCCTAGTAAAGTGGGATGGAGCATACACTAAGCTATGGAGCTCAGGCGCAAGGAGCTTTTTAACTCAGGGTCGGGAAAGCATGGNGGGGGGGGGGGGGAAGACTCATAGGGTGGATCAGTGGATTCTACCATTGCTTTGGTCTCTTTGTTAGATGTATGAGTGAATCGCCTAAGATATCTAACATCTTCAGACAGAAGAGCTTATGTTGTTTCCCACCAAAATTACTTTTTTGCACTTTCATGCCCTTTATGTCAATACATACATCCCACAAAAAAATATTTTTGTAAAACTGCAAATGCCCTTGATAGATTCAAGGAAATGAGTCAAGAATTTTATTGACGCAAAGAGCTTTTGTATTTTGAAACAGAACCACTCAGTTTTCTCTAAGGCGGTTGTAGCATAGAAGCCTTTTTGTTAGAAGATGTTACTTTTGGAAGATGTTAGATATCCACAACACTGAACAAGAATCTAATTCTTTTCATTGAGGCAAGAGTACTTTTCGTTTCATGTACAGACATTTCTTATGGCATTTATACTGAAATAATTTTATAAACATGTAATTTATAGTTTCTATGGCAGACACATGGACAGAATTATAATTATGTCATTTTTTTTTTCATCCTTGTGAAATGTGTTCTTATTTGTGCCAGAGATACAGTTTTTCTTGGATTAGGGCCAAACTCATTTTCTGAATCTGGGGACAGAGGGTACAGTCCACCCCGTGACCTACTGGGGTAGGGGCTATAGATCAGGAAATTAATAATGACTTTTTGTTCAACTCTCTATGTCCGTAACAGACCCCACATTGTTCCAAGCAAGGAATAGCTTCTGTAGTAAGAGCTAAAAGGACAATGTAACTAATAATACTAATATTATAAACCATGAGAGAAAGTGAATTTATCTAATCTACCAGTATGCAAATAGCCTGTCAAATAGAGAAGGTTAGTGGGTAATACATGGGAAAAGAAACAAGAAAGGATATGTAATGTAAAGTATCGCTAAGCCGTAAAACCTTGTATCAATATGTATAATTACTAAGCTTCTACTCAATCCCATGGTGCCCTGAAAGGGTAGGAATAACAAAAAAAAAATATTGTAGATGATAGTCATACAGACATTGCTAATGCTCAGGGTAGTTTTATAAGTAGATTACGTCTGTACACATTGAAGGTTCTATCGTAGTAATCTAATGGAAAATCACTTACGTTTCTGCCAAGATGCGCAGGTTGCATCAAAAGGTATTCACAGAAACATAAGTGATTTTCCATTGGATTACTGCGATAGAAATAGAACCTTAGATGTGTAAAGACGTAATCTACTTATAAAATTACCATGAACCAATAAAATACAAAGAAAACTTTCTGAATGTGAATCTAAACTCTGTGAAGCCCTATATTTAGATTTGATCTGTGAATTGCGGACTGTGTGTGATCCAGTCTGACTTTCTCTTCCAGTGATTATGACTTGCATAACCTCAGCTCTGAAGCTGCAAAACAGATGGAGAATGTGAAGATCCTAGAGGTGGAACAACTCCCTGGAGAGATGTTGTTTATTCCTACAGGCTGGTTCCACCAGGTAGGGAGCACGATTGTTTTGTCGCCCCAAGTTTACAAGTGTCACATGTCTAAATGGTAAAATCCCAGGACTCTCACTAGATCCGCTTGGGTTAGGGTTGAGGAAGGGAAGATAGAAGGCTCCCTAGATATTGTCCAAGGACTGTCCACGGATATGCTTTTCGTCCCTAATCCTGCACAAAGCATGAGATCAAGTAATATAGAACCTCAGTTTAACATAATTATAGCTCAGTGTGTGTGAGATGTTTACTTAGTAGCGAGGTAAATGCAGTAACAAAGTTTACCACTTTTAACCCATAGTGCATAAAATGGAACTAAATTTAGGGTTATTTGAATGCTGAAAGACAGAAACAAATTTGGAGAATTATGGTGTACCAGATAAGCTTTCACATCATGCTCAAAAGATGAAAAGAAAGCAAACAGAATTCTGCAGAAGTCTTTTCTGCTAGTCTGTGTGTACTGTACATGTTTATGACCTGTGTAAATGAGGAAGTTTCTCTTGATTGAAATACACCCTAGATAAGTAAGAAGAAAGAAGACTCAGAATTTGAAATGTAGTTGAATACTCTAGAAATTACATTTGTGAAAGTCGTATAGAATGAGTCTGTATGGGTTAAACAGAACCTGGGTGTTCCCTCCGCCAGTGTTTCCTCCAGAGCCCATGACCGCACGATGTGCCCTTTATTTTTCCGAACGCCCCTTAAAAATATATTGAACGGATGCAGATCTCACCCTCTTCCTGCGTATCAAAGTTTGCATTGTTTATGAAAAGCACAACATCCCTCTAAAAATTTATAAATTCCCTTGCAAATTCATGATCTCCTTTAACTCATATGGCTTGGAGAAAACAATGCCTCCTCCCCCACCCTCACCCCCTTCCCTCCAGAGTCACTCTTTCTCCCTTTCTCCACTCCCCAACTAGTCCAGAGGGTGAATAGTTACTTTTTTATACTCAAATTTCTTACCAAAAAAAAAAATATGTGTAATTGTTCTTACCCATCTGACATGGCTGTGCCCCATTTTTGTCTTTCTGTGGACTAGAATCTGAAGGCTAAAATGACTGTGAATGAAAGTGATAATCTCTTCCCTCCATGCATGTTTATCTGGTATCTCTTCCTGTATTCATCTCTTCCTGTATGTCTTACAATCAGGCCTACAATGTGGTGCCCACCTTGGCTGTATCAGGTGAGATCATGAATCGTAACAACTACAAGATCGTCTTAGAGGAAATTTTCAAGGCTGGCACTGTGAAGAGGTCTGCTCTTCCTCCCAATCTGGATAAGTACAACCCAGAGCAGCTGGTAAGAAACATGCATATATTCATCTCAATTCATGTGGTGCCTCGGAATAAAATCAGAAATGTGTCACAGACGCAAGTGTGAAGAAAACTTAATATGAATTCTAGACATGGCGTCGAAAAGACACTACTTTAGTTGCTCACCACGCATGTCCACGACTGCCTTATCAGGTTGGGGTCATAGATGTCAGCTACCTGTTGGGGGCTGGGTCGCTCACTGACCTAGTCGTTAGATTTTTGATTATCATTTACCCCTCGCTGTGGTATGTGATAGTAAACTTTTATTACATTAATACTGCTTCCGTACATAGAAAACAGGTGGAAGTAAACTTAACAGAACTACCCATATACCTGGTGGTCACAACAGAGAGGTAAAGTTGGCACAATTTTCATTGAAAGTATGTCAAAGGGGGTAAAAGTTCAGTGGGTCATAAAAAACATGAAACGATGAACCATGGCAGAAAATGGAGAAATGTAGGACAAGTTACATATGAATGCACGTTTCAAAGGGATATCTGTTGCAGGAGAATGATAGATTTTAGAGCCCCTTTTTACTTGCAGTCTCTATATAGACAGACCAGGAAATCACCTTAGCATAGATTTATACACTTACAACATCAGAAAGACACGCCTCAATGAAAGTTAGCGTTAAGCATACTATTCATAGCAAATCATATACAATTGCTATAAAACTCCTTTCTGCTCTTAGTTTATTTACTTTAGTTACATTCATTGAATAGCTACCACTGTCTGCGAGATCAATGGTCTTACTGAAATACTGTTTATTTTCTTTTCTTTTTCACGTATTTATCCCCGATTTTTTGTTTGGTGAGCTCTGCAGCACAACAATGACTTGTTGAAATGAGTCTGTTTAAAGAGTGTAATTATCAAATAGCAAGTTTAGATCTACGTGCAGTAGTATGTTAAACAGTTAGTTGTCATGGGTGAAAGAAAAATGTCGGAGAAGGACGATTCACAT
The DNA here is from genome assembly GCA_033807755.1 of Ellobium chinense. Classification (NCBI taxonomy): domain Eukaryota; kingdom Metazoa; phylum Mollusca; class Gastropoda; order Ellobiida; family Ellobiidae; genus Ellobium; species Ellobium chinense. The sequence goes on along the minus strand of JAWQUT010000083.1, from coordinate 320,124 downwards.
GAGGGCTGTACCTAGGACTTTCTATTAATAGCAGATTGTTTCAACATTGAATCCCCTGTTTCATTCACTTCGGATGATCGCTTGAGGCGACAAGTCCATTGTATACTATATAGAAGGGGTGTCAGTTTAATATAAGATTGCGGGTGAATCAGTTGAGATGAGCAAGTCGTTTTGTCGCAGTGACCAAGATCTAAATACATAAGACTGATGACAGAGGTGCGGTGATGTGCAGGCGCTTTGTCATTCACTGGCGCAGAATAGGCCGTTTACTTTTTTTTTTTTTTTTGNNTTTTTTTTTTTTTTTTTTTTGTGGGAAAAAAAAGGGGGGAGGGTTGGGGACGGTGATATATGTGCACCTTTCAAATTATTTCTCTTTTTCCCTCTCCATGCGTGCGAGTGCTGTCGGTCTCTCACTGTCTCTCTCTGTCTCTCACTCTCTGTCACTCTATCTCTCTCTCGCTCTTTCTCTCATGTGAGCTCAACTTGTCTATTTTTACACAACTGGTTTATGAAGCATCAGCATAAATAGACTTTAAAGAGATTTTGTGAGCGCGCAGGATGGTTCCCCAGCACAGCCACTTCCCATTCTGAAGTGTCACGATTCATAATACTCTATACTGAAACAATTTTAAAATCCATCATTTCTTTCTCTGGATGTAACTCTCCCCCCCTTCCCCCGCCAAATGTCTGACAAAGATTGGTTGTTGAGCAACCAACTGCGTGTATGAGCCTTAAATGAATGGTTCTGAACTGTTCTGGCCCCTCAAATGCAAAGCGGAATAAGTCACTGTTCATCACTGAAGTTTAAAGAAAACACGTTATCAAAGATGTAATTAGAATGGCAACTGCAACAGACGGGAGATTTTGGCGCAAAGGGGTTTAAAGATTCTTCTGTTCACTTGTATGAAAACCAATGCAGTCGGTCGTGTTAAAATTAATTTATCGATTGAAATGTTCACTGATTTGTTACAAAAATTGGTTAAAATGGGAGCTGTTTTAAACAGCTCGTAAAATACAAACTAGAAGGCCTATAAATATCAGATTTCCACACACATGACGAAGAAATTTAGCATTTTGCATAGCCATAATTATAATTAGATTTCAACTCATAGCATAACAATTATTGCCGTTCCAAAACCATCCTATTTTGAGGTCACTATCACATTCATTTTAATTAGCTACGGTACTGAGCGCCGATGATAACGATGCCCGGAGCGCTGTCAGGGCCTCCTGAGTCCTCCTGCACACTGATTTATGATCCTTTGCGGCTAGCAACCGAAGTAGCTGTTATTTGAGCAAAATTCAGCGCGGTGTAGAGCATCTTTCCAGAACTCGGTATGTGCTTTCTGAAAGTTTCGGAGACAGTGGGAAGATGATGTACTAGGAAATGCTCTTCACAAATACATTTTACATTATCATGACTCTGTTGGGAATCTAATTGTGAAGTTCACTTTTCATTTGAAAGATTTCAAAGAAATGCATATCTGAATACACTACTAACTCATTTTTCTATGAAAGCACAGTGATTTAGATTTGGAAATGCATTCTCTATGTATTGTTTGAGCTAAAAATATTTCCCTGTTCTGATCGTTCTTGCATTGTAATGGATTTTAAAGGTTTTTAATTCTTGCATACAGCATTTCAAGATCTGTTTTGTCTTATCCCCAAAATGTGACATATTACTAAAAAGGTGTTGAATTACATGTTGCAAGGTTTTACTAAACCCACTTGGAATGTTAAGCCAAAACTTCATCATTTGAAAAACAGCTGTTTGATACAACATTTTAGTAAGACAAGCAGACAATTTCTTCACTGGTTCTAGCCTGGAAAAGATAGACTTTGGCAATATCATATATATTCATATTAATTTGGAAAACAGTCCATAATATCTGTATTCCAAAAATAGTGATATGATTGCTACCAAATACTTGTTGAAGTTTCACTCAGAATATTTTTAATGGATACCACTTTTGGGGTACTTTAGTGGCATTTTGCTTTGCCTTTGAAAAATCCAGTTGTCCAAAATCCTGTGACTTCTCTTATTTTTGAGTTGTTAAGAATATGATTCTTTAATTTTTCTTTCTTCTTTTTTTCAGGTTGGGTACATTATGTCAAGATTATCGGCCGAAATTTTAAAGGAGGGGGCAGCTAGGAACGAGTATATGATGGATCAACTCAGTTTGAATCCAAAGTACAAGCATCCGTAATTTGGTTCACCTCACTTGATAATGAAGCATAATTGTCATACTGCATTCAGATGCAGTGGAACTGTCTTCACACAACTGCTGTTTAACCTTTGTGATGCTGTGATAGAATATATTCTACCATCTGCTTGTTACGCTTGAAAGAGGTAGTAGAAGATATACACATCTCCTTGCAAAACAATGGGCGCAGTGGTAGAATTTTGAACCCTAGTGGCAACTGGTCAGCCGGCAGACAACATGTGCAATGGTCACAATCTGTAACAATGGTAACACAGCCAGCAGGAAGTTAGCCCTAACGTGCCTCGTGCTACAGCTGTTAACACATGCCTATGTTTTCAGTAGTACCAACTTGGTAGAAGCTTGGTTTTTTTTTCTAAAAAGCTCGCTAGAGAACACAAAATTTTTGAGTGGCTTGGTTGAAAGGCTTGTTATGTTATCAGAGTTCTGCTTTATTATCAAGATACACTGTGACACTCATTTCACATTCATCGAAGTTATTTTTTTTTATGATTTGAGTTGTTTATACTACGGCGATCATTCATTTACCTTCTCCCTCCTATAAAAACAAATGTAGAGTTTTGACTTGTTATTATATCCCAATTTTACAAGCTCAACCACATCTGCCTCACTTTTTGTTTTGAGCGACAGCTTGAGATTGCTAAATTCTCAAAGAAATGACTTAGGCAAATGTGGAATGAGTGTGATGACGTATCAGATGGCCAGAAAAGAAAATAATTGCTTCATTCAAAGTCTAGACCATTGAAGAGTTTAGAAGATACTGGTTTGTACTAAACTTTTGTTGTAGCAGAGGAATGCAAAACATTTTTAAAAATGAAAATAATGTGCCATGGCCAGTGTGTCATATAAAAACCATTCTTAGATAATTGATTTTAACTAATTTATCCATGACATGATCCCAGTTCCTAGGTAATAGAAATTTGTGGCATTACGATAGAATTTCCAGCCTGTAATCTGTGCCAATTCTCAACTGCATAAAAGCTGAATTATTGAGATTATCAACTTTGAAATTAAATGAAGTTGATTATTTTTTCACCACAAGATATATCAAATCAGTCAAATTTGCTGTGAAATTTGTAGTCATGGCGAAATATCTTGAGGTCTTTAACTTTATGCAAAGACACCATATTCTTTCTAGTTGGGGTCCCTTGTGCATGAAATGGAAAATGAGAAATGTGACGATTCCAATTTGATTCAGTAGAATTTGAACAATGAGGAGACATTGGAATGTTTCCATAGAGAACAGTAGTAGGAAGAGTTTTTGGGTGAAAAGAGTCAGAAGAAATTGTCTCACTGAAGATACACTTTGAGCAATTTGAGTTTCTCCAGGAATGATATTCTCTTCCACAAAAATAAACATTGTATGGTATACTTGAGGTATATACTTGAGCTGGTATTGTTTTGAAAGATAATCTTTATCTGCTTGTTAAAACCACAATACTGTACTTTAGTTTGTTTCCCACAGGGTGACCCAAAAAAAAAAAAAAAAANCCAAAAAAAAAAAAAAAAACCAACCATCCCCCACCCCATGCTCATCCCTGATCACATCATGCTTGGAGGGTAGGGGAGGTGATCGGGGG
>JAWQUT010000083.1:297392-303054 GCA_033807755.1 Ellobium chinense | reverse complement strand
GTGTGTGACGATGAGAAAGCGATTGGAAGGATGGGAGAGGGAGGGAGGGAGGGAGGGGATCGACATGCTTGTTTTTTGCCTACTCCCTTTCCTTCTTATTTAGTCTCTATCCCTTCAAGTTTTTCCCTCTTCCTTTCCATCTTTTCTGTCTTTTCAATTTTCTTATCGTTTCTTTTTTAAATTTTTCTTTGAATTTGATGTATATTGATTATGTATATATTATGAAAATGATTGGCAAAATGCCTAATAAAGAGATTGAACTTGAACTTGGTTTCGACAGAGAAGCTTGAAAAGAGGACCAAAAAAAAAAAGAGGCTCCTTGTTCCCTCTCGTTTTAGCGGTACTTTCGGTTTAATCATTTTCGTTTTAACGGTTACCTACTGTTCGTCAAACGTGTTCAGTCGCCGGATAATGAAACCTTGCCCTAATGTAAATGCAGACAACCTCCAAGCCAACCTGGTCAGTCTGTACATTAAAACGTAAACAGTGGCCGTCTGCATAATCCTTACGTTAGTTAACGCACACGGTAACCACGGAAACTCCCAAAACATCAGTGGTGTTCACTCCAGTTAACGCAGATCCTTAAATATTATGCATACAGCATATTATGTATTATGCATACAGCCACAGTGCTTGCAAGATAGAGGGTTACCTTACAGTTTGATACTATCTAAATTATGTGAACTGTTGGGAAGTGTGTTAGGGTCACGGGTGAATTCTAGGCTCGCGTGTGGAGGTAAGGGAACAGTGTTTAGCCAGTAGAATTAAACTGCTGTGAAATTAGGTCCTTGTGGTGTAGTGATAGCATGTTCAGACTTGCAAGTTGAGATCCTGGGTTTGATTTCCGGTTGGGACATGAATTTTTCTAGTGTAGGTTTTTTCGGTCTTTCTACTCAAAACTGATTCTTCACAGTAACTTGGTTAAATTCCCAAATGACACACCTCCCTAGATAATTTGTAATAACTTCCAAAAAAAAAAAATTATCAAGCTGGACACACATTCCTCTCCTTTAGATAATAGAATAATATACCTGGATACCTGGTTACATGAAGTTATTTCTACATAACCAATTAATCATAGAGTTGAAGATTTTCCAGCGTCGACCTTTTTCCTGAAAGAATATGACAGTTGACATTTCATCCCGCTGACTTTTTGCTGGACTCATTACGTTACTGATTGCACAGTACAGTAGAGTGCGCACATCCAACTGATCTATAGTAGGTCAATATTCGAGTTCTATGCACTCAATTAAAGGTGAAAAAAACAACAAAATCTGTCCGTTTGAGAGATTATCAGTGCATGCGTTTTAGAATTGCCCATATCGTCACGCTCATGCCACATTTGCCCAAGTCATTTTTGTTTTGATGATTGACATTGTTTATATTATTATGATCTTTCATTTTCTCTTCTTTTTCCTTTTAAAACAAAGTAGAGTTTTGACTTGCTATTATACCCTAGTTTTACAAGTTAAACCACAGCCTGCCCCATTGGTTTGATTTGCCCATCGTTTTGTTTTGCCCATTGTTTTGTTTTGGGCAGCAGGTTGAGAGCGTTTGATTTCTCAAAACCTAAAAATATGACTCAGGCAAATATGTGGAATGAGCATGGTGATATTTTTGTGGGTATTTTTAATACAATTCAGACGTTGCAACTGGTACTGCAATGTGCACATACATTTCTGTTATGAAGAATGAAAATAAAAACTTTAAATATATGAATGCTATGAATAAAACACAAAGCAGCGAATCTACATTTGAAGGATTTCATGGCAAAACGCGTTATCCACCAATATGAATTTTTAGCTTATTCAACATACTTCATGTAGCAGCAGGAGTATTTAGGATACATGTATATTTCCATTTCATAGAAGGACATGTGATCTACATTATTTAAGACTTAAATTTCGCCTTTCACATAAAAATATGCTTTGTATCTGGTCTGTTTTGCCACAACCCCCGATTGGTGTATAATGCGTTTTGCCATGAAGCCCTTCATTAATTGTAAACGTAACTTTCGTGTTTCATGCGCAGACTTTGGACAATGAATCTGAAATTCATATGGTTATTTTGGCCATATGCACAGAATAGGTGTCGTTGATACAACACTTCATTCTAGAAAGTTATCATTCAACGTTAATGATAAATACATTACACTGTGCGGCCAAAATAGGACAGAACAAAAAAGTTTACTTAATTCAAAGTCCAAAAGTGTAAAAATTCATGACGAAAATGGAATATTATTACAGCTGTATAGCGTTTTTCATAATAATCATGTTCTAAAGATGGAATTTAGTGCTGTCTTTGGTGACTTACAGATGAAGTCATTGAGTTTCCTGACACATGTGTTGGACACAATATCCTTGCTGACCAGCTTGTCACACATGTAGCCGGAGATGTAAATAGTCGGAATGATGGCGAGAAACGGCAAACCGGATATTAGGTTGGTCTGGATAAAGGAGAGCAAAAAAGAAATGGCATTATAATATTTGCGAGATCAGTCGTTTCGTAATCCGAACTTCCCTCACTAAATTTAACCCTTTCCATCCCGGAAAACAAACTGTCTTCTCTCTCTCTCTCTCTCTCTCTNTCTCTCTCTCTCTCTCTCTCTCTCTCTCTCTCTCTCTCTCTTTCTTTCTTTCTCTCTCTCTCTGTTTCTTTCTTCTTTCTCTCTCTCTCTCTTCCTCTCTCTTTTCCTCCTTCCCTCTCTCTCTCCCTCTCCTTCTCTCTCCCTCCCTCTATCTCTCTCTTCTCCATTATTTTTCACACGACTTATCCAGATGTCCTTTCTTATGCTCATTTATTCCTCTATTCAACTGTCAATCCATTCATTTGTCCGAGAAATCCATTCTTGACCACACTGAAGGGCAAGTCAATGTTGGCATCTCTTCTTGCCTCAAATTTGGCTAATCCGTCTTGGCTCACCTTTTCTCATTAATTAAATAGCTTTATCCGAGTGTTTCCTCTCCAGTCATGCTCTTTTCCCCAAAATCGAAAGAGATTTCTCTCTTTCATTTCCCTATGCACGATGCTGAAGCAAATTTAGTGTGAAAAAAATCCTATAAAAATTCTGAAAGACAGAAAACCAGGTATATTTCACCCGGTTAACCATACATTTCACGACTTTTCTCAATATCTTAGGCAAAACAATTTTCTCCTCCGTGAATGAAAACTGGCTTTTCGTGAGGCTATTTGACCTTACCGTAAGGGAAAAAAACTTAAAAGTGGCAACACTGATCCACCCAAAACCCACACTCTGAAAGTACTAAGACACCCACCCACTCCTTGTTCACATTCTCAACATCTTTTCTCAAAGTTACATGGGTCTGTCTTGGTCCGTAATCTTAGTCTACTCAATATTTTAGATAGCTCCTTAGTGAGTTCGAGGTTTAACTCTAGTCAATTCCTCCCCGCCTTTCATTCTTATCTCAAATTAGGACAGAGCAATTAAGGCCCATCTTCTGACCTATAAACTAAACGAGCCCCATCTTAGCTGACATTCTCACCCATATACATTGACCCATTGGCAAATCTCCCACTTGGCCCACATTCTTGCATTAGAGTTAAAATGAACCCATCCTGGCTTACGCCCTCATCCCAAAGTTGTTAAATACGCCCATCTTGGCGTACACCCTTATCTCAAAGTTGTTCAATAGACCCATCCTGGCTTACACCCTTATCTCAAAGTTGTTCAATAGACCCATCCTAGCTTACACCTTACATCAAAGTTGTTCAAGAGGCCCATTCTGGCTTACGCCCTTATCTCAAAGTTGTTCAATAGACCCATCCTGGCTTACACCCTTACATCAAAGTTGTTCAATAGACCCATCCTAGCTTACACCTTACATCAAAGTTGTTCAATAGATCCACCCTAGCTTACACCTTACATCAAAATTGTTCAATAGGCCCATCCTGATTTACACCCTTACATCAAAGTTGTTCAATAGGCCCATCCTGGCTTACACCCTTACCTCAAAGTTAGACAGTTTGATGACGTCTTTGAGGAATGTTGGTCCCATGGTGACGAAGAAGTAGTAGAGCCAGTCCGAGCCTATTTGTGCCACAACGATGGCCCACACTTTCATCGATTTCATGATCTCCTTCACTGGGATTTGAATCTAGCCAATCAAGATAGAGAGTAAATTCATTCATTCATTCATTCATTCATTCATTCATTCATTCATTCATTCATTCATTCACCCATTCAGCCCGTCAATTTGTTTATTTTTTTTACATTTCATTCATTGTTTTATATCCATTCATTCCATCTATCGTATTACATGCATTCAACAAGTCATAGATTCACAACTATTTCAATTTTCTTCCTTCCATCTCTCATTTTCTTATCCTTTTCTTCCCACTTCCTGATTTCTTTTCATCTGTTTTCTTCCCTAAACTTATCTTTTTACTTTTCCCCGCTTTCATTTCATTTTGTAACTTTCTCTCCTCGTTCCGTCTTTGCCATTCTGCTTTCATTCTCTCGTTCTTCCCGCTCTTTCTTTCCCTTCCATTTCCTTCCATTTCTTTCTTTTTTTCNCCTATTTGTGCCACAACGATGGCCCACACTTTCATCGATTTCATGATCTCCTTCACTGGGATTTGAATCTAGCCAATCAAGATAGAGAGTAAATTCATTCATTCATTCATTCATTCATTCATTCATTCATTCATTCATTCATTCATTCATTCATTCATTCATTCATTCATTCATTCATTCCATTCAATCACCTATTCAGCCCGTCATTTTGTTTATTTTTGTTAATTTCATTCATTGTATTATATCCATTTATTCCATCTATCGTATTAGATGCATTCAACAAGTCATAGATTCACAACTATTACAATTTTCTTCCTTCCATCTCTCATTTTCTTATCCTTTTCTTCCCTCTTCCTGATTTCTTTTCACCCATTTTCTTCCCCAATCTTATCTCTCTACCTTTTCCCCTCTTTCATTTAATTTCATAACTTTCTCTCCTCGTTCCGTCTTTGCCATCTTGCTTTCATTCTCTCTTTCTTCCCACTTTTTCATTCTTTCTTTCTTTCTTTCTTCTTTCTTCCTTTCTTTCTTTCTTTCTTTTTTTCTTTCTTTCTCTCTTTCTTTCTTTCTTTCTCTCTTTCTTTCTTTCCATCTCTCTTCACTCCACCATTCTTTACCAAAGCTTCTTTAGAGTTACTCTCATGTTTGGGAATGGAACCGGCGATGAACTTGACTTCTTTCTCTGAAATGAGGCGGTTGTTGAAAGGCGAGTCTGAGACGAAAATGATGACCAGTACTGCTGTGAAGAGGCCCAGGCCAGCTGTAAAACAGTGAAATAAAAATAGTTTACAGTCGGATTTCAAGGCCAATATGATAACGTCTTAAAGATCCACCTGGGGTATAAAAAGAGAGAACACAAGAATACAAGACTCTTTATTGCTAAAGTTGTATATTAATTATGTAACATTATAAGCATCCATAATATTTAGAATATACAATTAACAATCAACATAATGTATCAATACTATCATTTGCGACTCTGGCGGATGTGAAAATAATTCATAAAATATTACTTAAACGGACAGCACTACTAGCAGATATATCTGAAGTTTATTAACGTTTTTTTATAATATAATAAATGCTAATTTACGAGAGGCATTAAATCATGTGAATTCAGTCGCATGCTTT
>JAWQUT010000083.1:242392-292392 GCA_033807755.1 Ellobium chinense | reverse complement strand
ACCCTGAATTGTGTTTGAACTTTATACTCTCCGTCATACTAAGTTTCTTCCATTTTGTAAATATTTTTTGAGAAATCAAAAATTAAGCCAGTGTTGGAAATTGGATTTGTGAGGAAATTGAGTTGTTGCTTTTTTTTATTTGAATAATGTTAGCCATTTTATATTATACAATATATATTGTAATGTCAGCATCAAAAATATCACCAACCACAACTTACATGGTCGGTCCCATTCGTCACGTTGGCGGCTGTCAAGTTAATGACGTGAGCTGTGGCATTTATCAGGGTCCAATTGCCAGAAAAAGGACCGTCCTCACCTCCTGGGCCTACACTGTCCTCAATCATGCAGACCATAGCGGAACTCATGCTTGCCTGGGCCCCAAATGCTATGATCATGCACAGCGTGCAGCACAGTATGACACCCAGACGGTAGGACCCGCACGAGGCAACTGAGGATGAAAAGATTGTGATTGTGAGACAATTTTGGGATTGCCAGACATTTTTTTGACCAGGAGCCAAATCGTATACGAAAAAACAACCCNACCCCGAATAAAAAGCCAAACCCAAGTCTGACACTTACGTCGAGAAATTCTCTATGAACTGTCTATATTATATTGAGTATAATGTCTATAATACACTGGGTATACGTAGGTATTATAATTATCATAAACCTTTCTTCATACATTAGAGCAACATAAAAAGACATGATTGTTAAATGGAAATAGTGGTCATTCTATGATTCCTGTTACCGGGCAATTACGACAGACGCCCGATCACTTAAATATCACTTTGAAGGAAGTAGAATTCCTTTTTTTTTTTTGTACACGAAATCGGTCAATTTTAAAGTATAGTTCTTTTGAGCCAAAAAAGAGCTAAAGAGCCAGTTAATTATTTGGGAACCAAAGGCTTTTTAACAGAGACCAATATCTTGTATTTGGCTTCAAAAGAGCCAAGTCTGGCAACCCTAAACTGTTTATTTTAGTCGGACCCCACTAACTTGAATTGTATAAAAAAAAAATCTAGGTAGGTAACGTGACGGTATGATTTTGTGAATAGTGCTCAGAAAATGAAAACTATCAACGCCAAGGTTTGTATGTTCGACTCTTAGACCAGGCGGTTTTCTTTGGGAGAGACACTTCACTCAGGTATAAATGACTGATTAGCTTTAGAGCTAGGATACTAGGGCGCCACTGACTTTATTATGCCTTCCATATTGTGTGTTTACATTTATGATGTGTACTGTTCCATGTGTTCATTTTATGAATGAAATGTATAACACTCTATGGCGTTGTAAGCCAAATTCCATATGCGATCAATAACTTGGGACCTCATAAACTCAGTTTCAATGGAACTATTCCATACTAACCCATCACGTATGAGTTTGTGGACTGTTCGAATTCAGGACTAAAAACTAAAACTTTAATATAGAAAACAGATCCAAGACTGTTTCAGTGCGATGAGTTTTGAGTTGTTATTCCATATTTCCAGCTCATGAAGTCAGAGGTGCTTACTGGATTTTCTGAATGAGTTGCAGGTTGCAGATCTGTAGCTGATCTTGTTGTTTCTGTTGTTGTTGTTGTTGGTGGTGGTGGTGGTGGTGGTGGTGGTTTTTGTTATCGTTGTTCTTGTTGTTGTTATTCTTTAGCATTATGGACTGAATGAGATCTCACAGGTGCACTTCTGGACCCAGAAATTCTCTAACCACCCAGCCTCAAAATATTTCGTGGGTAAATGTTTCCCAGCCTCCCCCTTCCCCCCTTTCCTTGATCTGGGAATGGACTGTAGATTTACAACATGGTCCTCCTACGTACGCTGACTGAAAGGTTTGCTAGTGTACACACAAACAAAGGGTACCCGTGTGTTTTTAACATGGCCCTTACAGCAAAATCCGTCTGGCATCTGTGTGCTTCCCACATGCATCGTTAGAGATCCTTATATATCACCCTTAGCAAATCCCGAACGCATCCCTCATAGTCTTCAATGTGGGCCACATACCGAATCCTAAATGGGATTCATATGGGTACTCATAAGGGGCTGTTAACATGTGCAGGATTCTTTGTCTTACTCACCAGGTTCACATTTTGCTTCCTCACTCTGGTAAGCGACTTCCTTCCTGGGGAAGATGTGACTGTGTGAGGAAAGCAACAAGGGACTTTTCTCCTGCCTTGCCATAGCGCCGTGTGTTCCACGGGGTGTGGGTTCGGTCCTTCAAGAGAACTGATGTGATTAGCCTGCCAGCTTGAGGTTTGTGGTCTTAGCAGCGAGGGCTCTCAAGCTACCGCTGGAAAACTGGGGATAGAGAACACATCGTCACTGTCATAGGTTGATTGTCTATCTTAGAGATAGGCCTGGACTATTAAATTTTTCGCTTGCGATTAAACGCCATAGACAAAGTCAGTCACAAAGTCATTGGGTAAAATTTTAAAAAAAAAACAACAGCTCAAAAGTGGAAGTAATCAGATTCGCATTAGTTTTTTTTTTTTTGCGTTTTCTGACACAGCTTTTGCCCTTTCCTGAAAAACTCAGTCAAATGAGGTAGGCGAACTGTGACGTTATTATAGAGCTGGTTTCGTCCGTTGGAGATAATAACGTTGCATTCAACGAAACGAGAAAACTGCGATTGAATGCGCCCATTTCATGAGCTGTACATTTTTCATAAGATGTTAAGGGCCGTTCACTTTTTGAGCTCATACCTTAAGTCCAAAAACATGTCTTTGGACCTGGCTTTCGGTTCTTAAGCATAGTAGCGCGAGGTATCTCGGACCCAGCCTCCCACTGGCTGCGTGTCATTGTTACGTACAAAAACCCTCGCGCGTGTTGTCTGCCGGCCGATTTGCTGACACCCAGAGACAAAATTCGACCATCGCTTCACACGGATGGCACTGGCATGTGAATTTATTCTACCGTCTGACCTACTGTAGTAAAGTGAAGATGAGATCTATCATAGCATCACAAGGAGTAAGAGAATAATACTAATATTTCCTTTTGACCTATTTTAGATACCAAACGTCAGCCTGGACGAAGTGAACTAAATGATCTATATACGTATAAATAGATGACCTAAAAACATAACTAAATGATCTAAAGGCATAAATAAATGAGCTAAATATATAACTAAATGGTCTAAATACATAAACAAATTACCTACATACATAAATAAATGAGCTAAAAAAGTAACTAAATAATAATGGTAATAATACAAAGCATTTATATAACGCTCATCCTTGTAGATACAGGTTCTCAGCGCTTTACATAGAGAAGTAAATAAGATGATATAATATTCAGCTCACACACCCAAAGCACTGCAATACAGATGGGAAAAAAATGATCTAAATACATAAACAAATGACCTAAATACGTAAATAAATGACCTAAATACATAAATAAATAACCATAAATAAACCAGGACAGCCAGCATGAACACATCTACTGTAGCGGAAAGCTGACTGACTCACAACGGACCAGTCTAAGAGAAGGATAATCCTTAATAAAGTCCAGCCCAGCCAAGCTCTGCCCACCCAACGACCATGGGCGTATGGGACGAGGTGGAGGGGGAGAGGTCAAGACATCATGGCGCCATCTTCCGAATTCCTATCAGCTTCCGAATAGGACAACAATATTTCGGCAGACATTAGAGACGAACAGAGAAAAGAACGTAGAGGTGGGTAGCTAGGGGGATACACAGCCTTTGTGTATACATACTGAGTGCGGCTTCAATATAATTCATTCGTCTAGAATATAGTGGTGGACCGATCCCTCGTTTTGAAAAGAGACAGACAGTGCCTCATAAATTTGTCAATCAATTAGCATCGACGGTACCATGTCAAACTTCCGCGTGTTTTCTGCCACCTTACTCCTCCTTCCAGTACGTCCCAACTTCCACTGCTTACTCTTCTCCTTCTTCCCATCCCAACCCTACTATCTTCACATAATCTCCCTAATTTGCATCGGAGAAGATGCGACACTCAGCCTGCGCTAACCTCTCGATGAACTTGTAGCGTGATTAACATTTAGTCAAGCCAGATCTGAGCGATTCACACAGATCGGAATTAAAATTCGAACTTGAAGATCCGATCTTTAGAGTCGAGCCTGACATACTGACTCGCTTCAAAAAAATCGAGCCGCAGGTAAACATCGACTCGACTCGATCTACTGAGTCGAGCTGCCGAGCCCTACTAGAATTGTAATAAACTCCAGTGGCCGTAAGCATAATCCAAATTAATGTCAAGTAACATACTGCGTTAACTACAGTATCCACCATTAATGTTTTGCGAGTTTCCCGTGGTTACGCAGTGCGTTAACTAACATGAAGATCATGCATTATGGCCACAGCGCCCACGACTGTAAGTACTTATCACCATGGGGCTGTAAATAACACTGATGTCCATCGTGCCCTGTTCTTCCAAAACGCAGCCTACACTCGTTAAATAGTCGCTATCCTCCCTCCCCCTCCCTTTTTTTTTTCAATTTGCCGCCAGGTTTATTGTTATTTCTTTCTCTCACTTCTTGCCCATTAAGGGGACGTGCGCAGAACGAGGTCATTTTCACTAATACAGGGAAGTTTGTCATTTTGGGGTGAAAAATGGGTCAGATAGGGCCAGGAAGGAAGATAACCGGGGGTGTTTTGCCCTCTCCTCACTCCGTTGCTATAGAAACGCCAATTGTTTGGCCGCCATATTGGAAAATATGTATAACTTTGAACCGTTCGATCTGGAGAACAACAAATGGTAGGATGCTGTTTTTTTTTTCATTTGAAAGATCACTTTATTTAAAATAGAATGTCACGGGCTTTTTTTGATTTTTTAGATAGTTTTTTTAAAATAATTTTTTAAAAATTGTTATGAAAAAACATTGAAAATTTTGAGAATTTTCAACTTTAAAAATTCATAAAAAATAAAATACACAAGATATCGAAAAAAACCCGTGACATTCTCAAAACAGGGGCTTGGAGAGTTGTTATGCAAAATTTTATGTAAATTGGACCAGAAAAAAGTCAGATCGAAGGGATAGAGTGACGAAAACTGTGATTTTGAGATAATTGACGATAAAGATTACCCGACATATGCATTTGAGAAAGGGAGATCATTTCCTTTTGCATCAAAATACACTTTTTGAGACAGGTATCATGAAAATAACTTCAGGATTCGATAAAGGAGATGTCGCTGTTTATGAAACTGCCTTAAACTCATTTTACACAATTTTACCCAATTTTACCCCTACAGGGTGCCGCACTTGCCCTGAACTCTTGTAGCGCGAGGCTTCCTGTATCCAGCCTTCCTCTGGCTGCGTTGCCATTGTTACGGAAAATGACCATTGCACGTATCTTCTGCCGGCCGGTCAGGTGGCGCTGGGCCGCAAACTTCTACCGCCGCGCTCAGCGGTCGGTAAAGAGATGCATATAATAATATATGCTATTGTTGCATTCAAGCGTAGTGAGAGGCTGGTAGAAAAAATTCTGTCATTGCATCACGAGGGCTAAAATTGGGGCGTATGTGATACAGATTCCAATGCTACAGAGAAAGCGTATTAAAGGGCCCCGTGACGTCATGAGAATATTGCACTTCACTGCTTATGGGACAATACTGCCTATAATTACTTTGTGATTTTGGACACGAAATCCGTATTCAGAAGCATCCTGAGCAGTGTATCACAGTCCAGTCTCATCATACCTACTGTTTCAAAGTTTGTATATTTAGAGGATCTGTAATGAGTGTTTGTTTGATATTAGATTTATGAAATGAGTTAATCTATCGTATTTGCAAGCCTCTGGCGAGCAAATATGATAAATGTATAACAAATTTCATAAATGTGATATCAAACAAACACTGGTTTCAGATCCTTTTTATCAAATAAACTCTAACTAATTTTTAAAAAAATAAACTTTTATTTGTGAAAAGGACCATGAAGTGGCCCTCACTCCTCACCCTGTTTGAGACACATCAATCATAACTGAACTGAATGACATACAATTACGCGACACAAAGTAGATCCAAACAGCTGACAATCATCGATGAAACTTCAGACCACAGAACAACTGTGAATTTCAAGTACTTTTAATTCAACTGTTTAAGTGAACTGAAACTGAAACTTGAAGAGAACGGTGACAAGCGATAAGAAAGACAGATTGAATTTTTTAAAATTTAAATCTAGACAGAGGGAAACCCCACGGCAATGAAAATAGTTACAAAAGAAACGACGTTACATATTCATACGCCTAAAAGTTTTCAAGACTACCAGTCAAAGTATTCGTTAGCAGGTCAAAGGTCAAACTTATGTAATGTGTGACATACCAACAAAATTTTTACACACTTCTATGTCAGCGAAAATAATTCCTGTTTATATGATATAAACACATGTCGGAATACTTTCACTGTTTGTTATTTGTTTCGCTTGTTCGCAGTAGAATTTTGTATGTCGTGGGTCTTTTCTACACGGCTTATGTCAGAATGAAAGCTCAAGGTCTGCATCTGCTTAATCAAATTAATGTTCCTTCTACTACATTATTCATAGAATCATATCTAACTCGTCCGTGTGCTTGATATTTGATGGTAATCTTTGATGCTAGTAATGTATTATACACAAATCTAGACATTTTATGCAGGGGCGAAGGGTCCATATAATCAAATAATCACTGATTACCAGCCGAAAATGCCGTTGGTCGACCTTGGCCTTCGTGGCAAGTTAAACAAGAACACCGCCGATATCCTATTTATTTGCTCTTTGTCGGGCCTATTCTTACTTTGACCTACGTTCAGAACCTGATACCCCTCCAATTTTCTCTGCTCTATTCACTGATTAATAGGGATAAAGAAGAACCTGGACACCCCTATAGCCAAATGTGGAGTGGCCTCACAAAAAAACTCAATGAAAGCAAGGAAATTTCACCGGCTAGTAAAGAAGAGCTGCTAATCAAGGTCTCCGCTTGATTTGTGGTACAGCTTTCACCTATTGCGGTTTAATGTGATGTGGAACAAAAATAACATAATATTGGTAAAACGAGACACTGTTCTATAGCATTTAGTGAAATTCATTATTATCAAGGGCATCTTTATTCGACAATAATTAACACTGTTGCTGACAAGTGACATGCCTTCAGTCACAAGTTTACGACCACTTTTATTTTTCGCTCAGTTTAAAAATGAATCCACACTTGCAGAAAGCCACATGAACAGTCTCACCACACATATCTCCATTCACAAGCCCAGTGCTGGTGTTGCCACGTTGCCTATTTTATAGTGCAAGGTAGCTGAATCCCCAAATCTTTGGTTGGGGAAAGCACCTTGGGGTACATTTACTTTTTTAATGAAAGAGGTTTCTGACTTTATGAAACATACAAACAAACTTATTAAATAAACATAAATTCTTCTTGGGAAATAACATGAATGACAAAACGTCTTGGAAAAGTAATTCAGTTGGCCCCCCTTGTTCTCAAAATCGGCAAGGTTTGACGGTGGCAATACTCACATAGGCCTACCCATTTGCAAAAAGGTGGGCTCGGCTTCATGGTGTAGACTGGGCCGAAAATTACGTTTTCAATAAAATTATTATTAGTATCTTCTTGTTTTAGGTCTGGATATTTGGCTAGAGGTGGAAACGGAGGAGAGGGAGGGAGTCGCTGAGCATAGAGTGGTTTGTCCAAAGATGTTAGTCAGTCTGCTACCCAACCAACCAAAGGTCATTCTTTTTTAAACTTGACAGATTGTCACTCCCCTACGGTCTGGATGGGTTTTTCCTGCAAGGTCGTGTTCCCAATGTTTTGTTTATTAGCCTAGGCCTGCTAGGCCTAGCCTAATTGGACCTAAATTCTACAATTTTGGAGCCATTACACCTTGGTGAGTGATAATATACATGTATTTTTGTGCGATTCTGGCCCTGTAACTGATACTATACTTTTTGGTGCCTTTTCAGCCAACCTGTTTCTAACTACTCAAACTTTTGTTGTAGCTTTTCAGGAATTGTGATGATGCCTACGGATTTTTTAAGTCCCTATTCTGTGTTACAGTATCATACTGTGAACATCAAATGTGACTCCACGAACGGATATTATAGCACTTTCTACGACTAATACCGCATACGTGACTATAAGTGACAATCATGTTCAACTATGATTACCCTGTTGAGAAAGCCAGCCTTCGCCCCTGATTTTATGTAAACAGTAGATTAACTAATGATCCTGACAGTGATGTCTTGAAATATATAATATATGATGATGATGACGATTTCATGTCTTATATACCAGATATGATGGCTTTGTGAGATCGATTAGACTAGGACTGGATCGTGTCGACGGTATATTTATTCATTCATTTTATTTAGGGTTGAAAAATAGCTAGAAAATAAGAGAATAACGAACAAAGTCCTCTTGTATTATTTGTATCACATTATGAGGCTGATTTTTAGTGTAGGTGTCGCTAAATATGATTATAAAAATAACATGAAGGAAGAAGACTGACGTGTCCTATTTTTAGTCCACGGCTGCCCCAACCTTTTGGAGGAATAATATCTAGTTAGCCAGCCAGCAAGTCACTGCTCATTCCCTATCAGAGAGATTTTATTTTCAATTTCAGATATCGTACGGACCGTTTGTTTTTCAGAGGTGGCATGCGCATCTGGCACATCCGTGTAAAGTTACAATGTTATTGCATGTTACGGAAGATATTATGTGAAATTCACAGTCCAAGAACGCTGATCAAGTGACGTTTGCCTGCCACATTTTTTTCATTTTCAGATAATGGTTTGTCTCTAGACTATTCATTTCCTATCAATGAGAGCTTGCGCATTATCGATGGGGTCTTTTACTATCGTCAGAATTACATAATAAGTGCACCCGTGCTGGATGCACCTTTAGTAGCTTTCAACATGTATAGTTGCTTATTTCTTACCATGTGTGAGCAGTCGGTAAATGTCTCAGTGTCGTGGATGAACACTAAGCCCACAAGCGAAAGTTAGAGACCGATTCAGGTCTGACATTTGACTTGGGCGGACAAAAGCGAATCGTTCCAACCTTTACGGTGTAAGTAATTAGCCGCATTCATGATTATATCATAGCGTTATTAACAGAGTAATCAGCATTCCTTACTCACTCCCATCGACAGCGAGAGAGGGAGAGGGAGAGGGAGAGAGAGAGAGAGAGAGAGAGAGAGAGAGAGAGAGAGAGAGAGAGAGTGTGCGTGTGTGTAAGGGAGTGAGCTCATATGACATAACATGGAAATGTACTGCGATCAGCTGGCTAAAACACTTCCGTCCGTCCGAGATCGATAAGTTCAAGTTCATTTTATGTAGACCAATGGCTAATCACAATAGTCTACATGTGGTGGGTAAACATTATCAATTAATCATACTGAAGTACTCTCTTTCACGATATAACCATTTCTCAACATGGGCTCAATTCCTGACCTGGGTCGTGTTGCAAGTGCCTCGGGAAAGTGTTTCATTCATATTCTTTTCTACAGTCCATCGTTCTGTAAAATGGGTACCTGGCTATGGGCAGTGAAAGATATTGTCAGACTGCTAGTGATCAGCGCCTGTAAATGGCTGCGGCACTGTATGTTTCTCAGGGAGTGGAGAAAGTCCTAGAGTGAACAGGCCTGCTGGGGTAATACTAATGTGAAAACGCGTGAGCGAGCACTTAAGTCTGGATACGAGACTTATAAACCATATCATTATTATCAGTATTACTAAGCCACGTTGAAGGTGGTGTGTGTGTATGTTTGTGTAAGGGAGGGGTGCAGAGAGAGAGAGAGAGAGAGAGAGAGAGAGAGAGAGAGAGAGAGAGAGAGAGAGATGCGTACTTTGTGGAAGAGAGGATGGAAAGGTGTTTTGGAAGGGGGGGGAGGGGGGAAACCACGATGCCAGGCCGTGGCAGTTGATTATTCAATTTGCAACGAATGTAGTGTTTTACTATCTTAAGCTATTATAAATGTGTATGTATCTGATGAGTGATGTGTAGAGAACGTCATGTCTATAAGTTCTCTATGAACTGAATAAGGTTCTTTATATTTTCAGTAACATCGTATTTTTTCATGATTATTACAACAAAATTTTCAGTTGGAGATTGTTTCATTTGAGGAGGAGGAGGGCGCTGTGGGGGTCAGAGGGAACGGGTTCATTAAGGAAGTGAGAAGCATTTAACACTCGACAACTATTAGATTTTATATTTTATGTAAATATACTACAAATACAATGCCCCCTACACAATGACAGTTGACAGTGACAAGATTTTTATTAGCAATCCTTTTAAACGAAACATGCATAATAATATGTAGCATTACAGTGTCGGTAGCTTGCACTACTCCCAACCCTCCTTCCCCTGGTGTCACCTATTATTACAAAGAGTGTGTGCGTAGGCAAGAGGGGACGCTTTGCAAACTCACAGCGCTTGTATGGTGAAGCCCTTACAGAACTGTGCTCAGTGCGTTCGCAGACACAGCAGTTTATGCTATACTTACGTGTAGACTATTGAAGTTAACACTCTCTTCATCTAACGTTATCCCTCTCCAGTAAACTGCCCAGACAGACAGACAGACAGACAGACAGACAGACAGACAGACAGACAGACAGACAGACAGACGGACGGACAGACAGACAGACAGACAAACGGACGGACGGACGGACGGACAGACATACAGACAGACAGACAGACAGACAGACAGACAGACAGACAGACAGACAAAACCATCCTTCAAATTTCATTTTTATGCATCGTTATAAATTACGTTTTGTGATCGATCATTGGTATTAATAAGATAGATCTGAAACTTGTGTAGACATTGTGCTCGTCAGTAATACAAATACACTCGTCGGCGTCGGTCAGGCTTTATGATTCGNGGACGGACGGACGGACAGACAGACAGACAAACGGACGGACGGACGGACAGACAGACAGACAGACAGACAGACAGACAGACAGACAGACAGAACCATCCTTCAAATTTCATGTTTATGCATTGTTATAAATTACGTTTTGTGATCGATCATTGGTCTAAATAAGATCGATCTGAAACTTGTGTAGATATTGTGCTCGTCAGTAATACAAATACCCTCGTCGGCGTCGGTCAGGCTTTATGATTCGGCGGGAGTGACCCATCTTGTCTGTATGTGCGCTCTTTGTTAATAAATTAATACTCAACTGCTACCTACTCGTGTCCGGTTCGCTACAGTAATCCGATGCAATTGTGACAGTAAGTACTGATCCGAAAGCTCACTGAAGGGATATAGCTGTCGGACCAAACCGGTGACTTAAAGGTTGTATAGCTTTTGAAAATGAATGAATGAATGAATGAATGAATGAATGAATGAATGAATGAATGAATGAATGAAAATCGAACGAATGAATGAATGAATGAATGAATGAATGAATGAATGAATGAATAAACTAACTAACGAACGAACACATGAACAAAGGAATGAACGAACGAACGAACAAAAGAACGAACGAATGAATGACTGAACGGATAAACAAACAAACTAATTAATGAATCAATGAATCTATGAAAAACAGTCATATAATTGGACGAATGAATAAATGAACGAAAGAAACGAACAAACGAGAGAGCGAAAGAACGAATGTAAGAATGAAATCAGTGAGTACCTTCCGTACAGTAACGATCCTGTTTTTGAATGCCAAACATTACACCATCTGCATTACATTACAAATCCAGTCTCAAGGAAGAAGCCAGAACGCTGACAACCTTAAGTCAGAGCCAGCCGGCAAACCACCCTAACAGTCTTACACCCCTCTCTCGAATGAATCCAGTGTCACGTCGGAATATGGATAGCACTGTCAAACAAAGTAACCCGTGAACTGTGTCAATAAACTTATCTTTTAACTCTACATCCTTATCAAATGGTCAGTGGAGCCACTATGCTGTAAAACACTTCATCTTTGAACTGGTGATTTGTTTGCATAATACGTCGTTGAGCAGTCTCACGTGTCCGGTGTAATAGGCCCAGTTGACGCTCCGGCTCGATTGAGCCCCGGGGTAACTGAGGCTGAACGTAACATATGCACTCCTCCAGACTTCGGTATATGAATGTAGAGAGCCGGTATATGAATGTAGAGCGCAGCTGAGGTCCTATGACTGAAACCTGAGAAGATTTCATACATACTTGGCACTACTATATTTAGTATTGGTCACATGAAGGGTTTCATGACAAAACGCGTTATCCACCAATATGAATTTTTAGCTTATTCTACATACTTCATGTAGCAGTAGGAGTATTTAGTATACATGTATATTTCCATTCCATAGAAGGACATTTGATCTACATTATTTAAGACTTAAATTTCGCCTTTCACATAAAAATATGCTTTGTATCAGATCTGTTTTGCCACACCCCCGAATGGTGTATATTGCGTTTTGCTTTGAAGCCCTTCACATGGACTCTTCAGATTATTACGCAGTTTCGAATGCCTGAGGAGTCCACAGGAATGACGCAGACATCCAAACGGCTGAAGATATTGTGATTCTTCTGTTTCCAGTCTAGACTCTTCATCTGAAGTTCTTCATTGTCACAAGGTCTATTTTCCATAATGATTATGGAAGGCGTGACATGGTGATGAATGTTAACCTTTGTGACCAGGGACGGATTTAGACATGGGCTCAGTGGGTACCGTACCCAGGGCCCAGCGCTTACGAGTACTTTTTTGTGTAGAAAGGCAGGTGTATGCTATATTTATACGTAGTCTAATTACGTATATGACTGTAACTCAATGTTTAATTAATTTTTTGCTATGCACTCGTTCAAGGCAGATCTCCAAATGGATAAATAAAGTTATCTTTTCTTATATTTAGATGTGAGGATTGAGAGAGAGAGAAAGTGTGTGTGTGTGNGTGTGTGTGTGTGTGTGTGTGTGTGTGTGTGTGTGTGTGTGTGTGTGTGTGTGTGTGTGTGTGTATGTGTGTGTGTGTGTGTGTGTGTGTGTGTGTGTGTGTGTGTGTGTGTGTGTGTGTGTGTGTGTGTGTGTGTGTGTGTGTGTGTGTCTGATACAAATTCTCATATTTTAAATGGCTGTCAACAATTTAGAGGAATGTATTCAGAGAGGCATGACAGAATTGTGAATTACGTATTTGACCTATTACATGCTAAACTTAAGAGTGAGAGCTGTATCCTATACAATAATAGGCGCATACCAGTAAGTAACAGTAACATCCCAAATAGGCCAGACATATGTATCATGGATGAAAGAACAAAAACAGCGTTCATTATTGAAGTTTCTGTGCCATTTGACTACTTCATTGACCTATGTTTCCATGAAAAAATGTTAAAATATATATCTCTTAACAAAGAACTAAACGACAAGGGATATAACTGTAAAATAGTTGTGTTGATTGTCGGGTCTTTGGGGACAGTACGTAAGAAGACAGCATCAGGGCTGAAAATGCTTGGTTTCTCGAATAGAGAAGTAAGAAATATGTGTAATTATATTAGTATTAGTGCTATTATTGGATCATTTAGAGTGTGGAAGAGGGGATTGTTTGTTAAGTAATAGCTATATCTATCTAATTGCTTACTTGATTACATATCATTGGATTGTTCATGGTATTGTAAGAAGTCAAGTATCAATAAAGTTCTTGAGATGTATGTGTGTGTGTGCGTGTGCGTGTGTGTGCGTGTGCGTGTGTGTGTGTGTGTNGTGTGTGTGTGTGTGTGTGTGTGTGTGTGTGTGTGTGTGTGTGTGTGTGTGAGTGTGTGAGAGAGAGACAAAGAGAGAGAAGGGCAGAGAGAAAGAGTTATTCTAATATTGTCATGAACTGTAATGAGAGGGGCCCTGCACCTTTCTTGTGCCCAAGGCCCCGCGCACCCTAAATTAGTCCCTGCTATTGACCCTGTGAAAATAAGTAGGCTATAGTCTTGTCATAGCTGCATTCCTCAGAATCGGCAGCCAGTATCGTATCTGATTATAATATTTTTTTAGGCATCAGTACTTTAGATATCAAGCTCTAAAGTGTTTATAAAATTTCGATACTTTTCAGTGTGAGTTGCGACAGTTGAGTATGACCTATATTCCCTGTCTTTGCATCAATATCAAAAGAAATTGAACGGAATCGATATGTCCATCCTGTGCAGAGTATCATAATCGCACTAGAATCGATACTTTCGGTACTTTAAAAACATTAAGAGTGAATATTGCAATGCCAAGACTCACTATTAATAGAAAAGCTTCAGGAATTCAATACCAGGGGCGGGTACTTCGTTTAAGTCGAATTTTCAAAGTGTTTGAATTAACCAGCAAAAGCTGGACATAATTATGTTAGATGCTAAGGAATTAGGACCATTTCATAACTATGAATATCATGGGTTTTCGAGATTCTGTGGCCCCTCTGTGTATTTGTTTGTTAGAAACTGTTTTAGGTCAGCATAGTATGTTATATTAATCAGTGATGTATGGAAGGTGTGCGTGGTAGTTTCTGACGTGGCATGAGCCTTGGGTACATTTCAAGGGGGAGCACCGCTTAGCAGGCTTAGTTAAATCATGCGAGCCATTCTCGGATAATTAAATAACGGTTTTCTTTCAATAATCTGTCTCTGATTCCCATAAGTTATCAGAACTAAAATGACCAGATTGTTAATCCACTTTAATATAATCATCAGTTAAAATACAGTGCTGGGAACTACGTGACCACATCTCACAGTCTCCCTGCTCATGGACAACCGATCCTGCGCTGAAACTTCGGGTTCCATGGCGCCCAGTTGTCATTTTCAAGTAATGTCATAATTTGTATACGAGCGTGATATAATAATATATATTATATATTTTTGAGCTGGTATTATGACAAAGTTATCAAAAAAATATGTGTCCGATATTTGGAGAGAGGCACAATTTCAGCGCTTGCTATAGGCGCTACTTTCCCGAGATACGCCATTGATTTTGACTATCCAAGTGTTAAACTGAGATGCAGCTGGTCTAGGTAACTGCAGGTGTACATTGGTTGTTGCCCTCTAACAGTACAGACCTATGGCTAACTTTGGTGAGCAGGTTCTAGACACGTTTCCATTTACTCCCACTGACCACTGCAGATCTCTTAAAATTTTATTCTAGAGATCCCCTCGACTTCTCTATAAACAGCAACGCCTTAGGTCAGCAAGAAAGTCCTTGTGTTCAAGAAAAATACCATTAAAGTACACATAAAATCACCATACTGCATTAATTTGCAATTCTTTCGAAACACCATAAGTTGCTTTTAAGCCATTGTTGCAAGGCGTGTACAAGCGCAACAGTACGGCAAATTCAACAGTTCGGCAAATTCAACAGTAGGCTTGAAATCACGGGATTTAAATTGTGTTTGGTTATAAAAGAGTCTGTCTGCAGGGTGAAGTAATTTCCCAATTTAGACAATGGGGATGAATCGGCTCTTCTACCCTTTAACTAGAACATCAAAGGCCATTGACCCATTTACGCAGTACAATGTACGTAAACACTCAGTAAATTCTGTCGTACGTCACACCAGCCTCCATGACCACTACACTCCACACTCTTAATTTGGAAAATAATGGGACCGTTATCAGGATGCTTAGTACTGCAGTGTAAAATCTGTCATTTGCACGTTTCGCGCAAACTGGGCCTTAGATTTGTGAACTTGACCGAGGATTATTGTGCAATTCCTTCCTGATTTTATGAAATAATTCTGATTTTTGTGGCGTATGTTAATTTCGATGAGGCGAGGTCTTGTACGTTATATTTGGAACATTCTTGTCGTTCGGGGTATCCAGCTGAAATTTTATGAACAAAATGATGTGGACTTATTCAGCTGTGAAGCAAACAACTACTCATGTCCATTTAAGGAGGTCAAAGGACGTGGATGAAGCTGAGAGGAATGAATACAAAATGAGCTATGAACGCAAAAGGGTACAGTGCCTCTGCAACTCTAGACTAGAACAAAAAATCATCTGGAGAGATTGTTTTGATAAACATGAACTTGACATTGACATGAAATTCACTGAACACGGTTGCAGATTTCTATTTCTTTCGGTTGTTCTCTCTTTTTCTCTTTTCTCTCCATCTCCATTCCATTCTGCCTTTTCCCCCTTTCTCTTTTTTTTTTACGCCCCCCCCTCCTCTCCATCTTTCTTCCTTTCTATCTATTCCCTTCGCGCGGTCTGTCTGTCTGTCTGTCTGTCTGTCTGTCTGTCTGTCTGTCTGTCTGTCTGTCTGTCTGTCTGTCTGTCTGTCTGTCCGTCCGTCCTTCCTTTACAATAATTCGGGGATTGGGAATATGTATCATACACCTCATACCAAACATCTTTCAAGTTCCTTCAAGCAAGATAGTTGGGTGATGCGTCCATGTTTGTAATATTTCTGTGTTTGTGGCTTTTAATGCAATCTTTAACTTCGAAATGACAAAATCAAAACAAACAAAAACAAAAACAAAAGGCACCTGGTAGCTAAGACAACAGCAGTTACTGCAGAAAAATCATTATTATTATTATCAAATTTGCAAAATGAATCTAGGAGAAGATAAGTCAAGATACGATGGATATAATTTTATTATCCATATTATTATGCAAACCTGGCTTGATTGCAGTTTATATAAACAGAATAAAACAATAATAATCATCACCAACAACAACAGTTTAACACAGCAGCCCAAATCTCAACAACACACTACGCACAACCAGACATACCTGCCTAGATAGAGCAAATCAGTAAAGCACAATATTAAATAGCAATAATGATATTCATGATAAAATGACAACATGGCTCAAAAGTCTCGTATCCGAGCAAAACTCTGCTCATGCGCTTTCAGTGATTTCATATTCTTATAAACCCAGCGGGGCCAGATAATTCAGTAGCATTATCAGCACCCTGAAGGGTACATCGTGTTTTAGCGAGTTCGTTAATGTCAAGCATTTTGTCTTTTACTGGTGTAGCGCACCAGTAAAACAAATTTGGCCTTTTATTTCATTACTTTCATTACTCACAGGATCCGTTTCACAACGCAGTGAGCCGCACCGTCACCGTCATCCTTACAAAGGGCGCACCAACACTGTAGGTTGCACTGCAATTCTGCGAAGATGCGCACCGCACTGATTCGACTGCGAAAGCACTGGATGGGATCAAGGCTGAAGGCAATCCAATATCACATCCATTATATAACAAGAATGGCAGCCTAGGTAAATTTTGTCTGTGCGGGTCGATGTCGTTGTTTTCAATATTTCTTCCTGCACCAGTACCAGGCAAAATGTTGTTCTTCTCGAGGAACGCCAGACTAATAACATTTTAAAATGTACTTTTCTGTGCAGAGGCAGAGGAAAATACATTTATCGGTTGCCTGCAGTTGAAATTTTCCGTTCCAGTCTATTACGATGTGATCTTGGTTATGTGGAAACCCTGCCCTACGCAGCACAAGACAAAAGAACGGAAATCTCTGAAGGATGAAGAGTGATTAGTGCTACGCACGTAAAGACAAAGTGATTGAGATAACCTTCTCTGGACAAAGCATGGAGCTATAAAGAACACTGGAGTGCGTACACCCCTTTTCGCGTACACCGCCGGCGCGCAACTAACATGGCGGACGACCTAGGGCAAGGTCAGTGTTGCCACTCTGGACTGATGGTTTTCCCCTACAGCGAGGCTAATTTTTCCCTACATTCCCCTACGCGCGAAGTGTATGATTGGGCCATCATTTTATTTTTTGCAATGTTGTGTCCAATCTTATGAGCACTTTCCCCTACATTTGACAGTTTTCCCCGTAGGGTTCCCCTACCCCTACGAAAAGCCATTTTCCCCTACAGTAGGGGAAAATCCCTACGAGTGGCAACACTGTGCAAGGTACGAGCGGGCGGCTGCTTTGCTGCCTATAGTATTAGTAGGCCTACCCTTATCTAGCGCTCTCTCTCTTTCTCTCTCTTCTTTCTCTCTATCTCTATCTCTAGCTAGGCTTTCGTTTTGTGGTGGCGATTACAAGTGGTAAATAAAATACAGTGTTAGGAAATTAAAGAATAAATAAACAATTACAATAGTAATAAATAAGCAGCAGTTTTGGTATCGTACTGTGGTGGTGCTAGGTTCTTTGTAAAGTTTCCTTGATACATCTGTTGTTGCAGTTCACAGCAGGTCTGTACCATGGTTACGACGTAGTCTGGTGAAAAACAAAATTGAAAATCCCTCTCTCCGCCTTCATTCGCCGCTGCACTCATCCCTAGCCAAGATGGCGTCTATTGTCTTCAACCTCGCATGGCCAAAATCACGTGATACGCACTCCAGTGTTCTTTATAGCTCCATGGGACAAAGTGATACTTTGAACTCGAAATCCAAACTTCAGAGTCTGTTGAAAACAGGACTGAAAAGACATCAGGAAGATAGCATGGTCCCCGCCAGAGTATCGATACGATCAGAAATACCTTGTGCTGTGTGTGACGTCATAAAATACGATCTCCGGAGAAGACTTAACGCCATTTATTTGCCCTTACAAAGGGCGCACCAACACTGTAGGCTGCACTGCAGTTCTGCGAAGATGCGCACGGCACTGAATCGACTGCGAAAGCACTGGATGGGATCAAGATTGAAGGCAATCCAATATCACATCCATTATATAACAAAAAAAGTGACTGTCATGTTCGGTAAAATATGGCGCCTCGAGTGTTTCCGGAACCTTCCGAAGAAGCCACTTAGTGGCAATTCTGATCGTGTTTAGTACTATGTGGGATCTCTGACTTATGTAGCCTTGTTCTTTTCTTGCCGTCTATGATGAAAGGATCGCCGTCTATGATGAAAGGATCCCGAATCCTTTGACTATCGATTTGGGACCCATATGGACGCGCCACCTGAAGCCGGTTGAATAGCTCAGAACGACGTCAAGAAATCATGGTGATGTTTTCGTTCCAGGAAACTCGTCTCTTGTGTTTTCTGCTCTTGGTGCCCTGTGTGGCTGGCCTGCCAACGAAATCACAAGAAAAAAGGGGGGAAGTACTTGGGGTGATATCTGATTTCAAAAGCATATTTTATCTCGCAGATAGAGAAATAAGTAGTGTAGCTTCTTTGCTACAATTTCTTTGGAACATGCTAGCGACTGGAGAATTATCTTTTCCCCCTGCTGGGCAATGGCCACAATAGACATTTTGGATTAGATTGGCCGACTGGGCGCAATAACCAACTTTTTGTTTTTGTAGAGGAGGGATGAGAGAGATGGTGGGGGTCCTTTCTTGGTAATGAGAGTGTTTGATTTGTACAGATGCTCAGCTTTACACATTGAAGTGGACATTTTATATTAAATACAGTAAGACCATGTAGAATTGAATTTCTGGCGACCGGTCCATACTTGTAGTTTTGAGCTGCTGATGTGTGCGAATCCATGGGAAAAATTTGATAGAAATATTAAGGTATTGGGACTACATTATTACAACCAGCGTGTGTGTTGGAGTGGGGAGGGGAGGGGGAGGAGGACATTTTCCAGTACATTGCGATCAAGGTAGTGAAGTACTACTGTATATAGGTGTATAGTAGGTGTAAATCTTTACTTACCTGTAATATACCTCACTGACTCGGGTGCCAGGCCTGAAAATGCAACAACACGTGCTGAAAAAAAGAAAAACAAGAACGCTTTATTGTTGGTGTGTGTATGTGTGTGTGTGTGTGGGNNGGGGGGGGGGGGTGCGTGTGTCTGTGTGTGTGTCTGTCTGTGTGTGTGTGTGTGTGTGTGTGTGTCTCTGTGTCTCTGTGTGTCTGTGTCTGTACGCGTTTTAATATTTTTGACAAAAATAATGTGGATTTCGTAGACTGTGAGGCAAGTATCTACTCCTGTACCCCCCTCCCCCAAAAAAAAAAAAACCTAAAAAACTATAAAATTTCACTTCGTCCCCCTATTTACTCATCACCCACTACTTTCCAACTTGAGTTGGGAGTGAACGCACACAAACAGAAGCCCACACAGGGTCGGGTAAAGGTGGGAATGTTCAAAAGGGCAAATTCAGAGAGGAAATTGAAGAAGATAAGAAAGTGATGTGGCAGGAATCGAACCCACTTTCTTTCGCATTTTCCATACATCATTTCCCACCCCATCCCAACACCCGTATCTCAGTCTCACAACAGTAAGGTCCCTCCCTCCCCAACTCTCAGTTCCGCCTTTACCTCTTTGAGTTATCCTCCTCCTCGTCGATTGCAGCCAGCATCGAACTTTGTCTGGACGACGTGAACACATTCCTCTCCATCCTTGACCTGTCAATCACTTCCATCCAGTGCCTGGAGATCAATCAATCAATCAATCAATCAATCAATCAAGCAAGCAAGCAAGCAAGCAAGCAATCAATCAATCAATCAATCAATCAATCAATTGCCCAGTTTATCGCTCCATCCATCCATCCATCCATCCATCAATCCATCCATCCATCCATCCATCCATCCATCCATCCATTTGTTTTGTGCTGTTGTTGTTGTTGTTGTTGTTGATGATGATGATGATGATGATGATGATGATGATGACAATGATAAGGATGATGGTATCAATGTCTGTGAGTGATTGATACAAGAACGACTGTGAGAATGACGACAACAGCGGGATTCATCAAGCATGACAAAATGCCTAACCATTAGCAACGATGACAAAGATCAGATAATCATGATGATGATGAAGACGATGTACAAGCGATAACGATGACCATCTTACTGTGCCTCCACTTCGGACAACGCACATAGCGTCAGCCTCTTGTTACCAACAAACAAGACTTCAAACAGACAGGTGCTGGTGGATTCCGCAGGGGGCAGTAGATGATGACACTGCATGAGAAGAAAAGATTCATTGTTTTCAGTGAAAGTGGAAGAACCACAGGAGCTGTGACCCCGAGGAATATTGTGCAAGAAGATTTTCTTGCTTGAAGGCAGATGGGCATGGGTGGGAGAGGTTGGGGGGGAGCAAACACTCATACACATTCGTTGTTGTTTCTTTCTCTTGTGCTGTGCAAAGTACGATAAGATCTAATTCTAGTTCGCAATATGAAATAATTATATCGGTACACCCGGAAATGCCATATGCGCATGCCTAGCTCTATCACAACAGCTCTTAAGAGATCCAAACTTCAAAGTAAAAGCTCTCTATAAACAACTTGAAAACTGGTTGGTTAACGTCACCGTATTTCCGCTGGTAACACGTGACTTACCACAATGGGACAGAATAAACAAATGACTGAAACATAGGCTACTGTACAAAACACCCGTACAAATGTACATGGATTTGGCTGGTACATTTAAGCCAATATTCTACTTCATAATTTGTCGATAAATAATATATTCCGAAAATTTGGAACTCTTATTACATTTTTTTTCATGCAACAGTCTTGAGAGTGCTTTATATTTTTTGAAAACGATCTCTATAAATAAACATAATAATAATAATAATAATAATAATAATGCGTTTATAAGTCTTGTAGCGAGGTTAATGCCCGCTTATGCGACTTCACACCAGGCCAGATGACTCTAGGACTTTCTCCTTTCCCTGGGAAGTCTACAGTAACCGCTGCCAATATTAGAAACGCTGGTTACTGGCGTTCTGAACATATTTTTCACTGCATATAGCCAAGTACCCATTTTACAGACGGGTGGGCTGAGGAAAATGTGGATGAAATTCATTCCCAAGGCATTTACACACAACACGACTTTTTAGATTCTGAATCCAACGCCGCAATCATTCAGTCACACAGCCTCACAGTTATATCACGAAAGGACTGATCTATTTTTAGCCGTAGGCTTAATGAGTGCTGCAATTTTCATATAGCCAACATAACTGCGCAAACAAGCCTTCTTTTAGTGTAAACACACGATGCCAGAGAAGGGTCCTTGTTCTCTGAATTAGACCACTGAACACTGGCCTTATTTTTAAGCGTGTTTATCAAAGAGTTGTCGAAAATGTCGAGAGCTTCATCCAGCAAGGGGACTGAACTCCTGCCCCCCTCCCCCTGCCCCCAACCGTTTATGTTCCAAAAATTCTAACCGTCGGGTGCATCTGTAACAATATTTTGTGAGAGGATTACTAAAGATTTAGAATTTGTTGTGTTTTTTCCGAGGACATGACACGTTTCCGATGTGTATAATTTTTATGAGCGCTTCCGATCACGCTTAGAGAGTAGTTTAGACTGGCATTTTAAGACCGCCGATAAACAAAGTCTGGCGTGTTACCTTCTAAAACTTCTTCACTAAAACCGCAAAACTGGCAAATCTGCTTTTTATTGCACTGACAGATTGATTCATTTATTCTCTGATTGATTGATTGATTGATTGATTGATTGATTGATTGATTGATTGATTGATTGATTGATTGATTGATTGATTGATTGATTGATTGATTGGAAATATTAAACTAAATAACCTGCCATAGTGACTCCATGATTAACTTTTGTTTCGTGTCTCTTCCTTATTGTTTATACATTTGCTTTCATAAGATTTGTCGATACTCTTATGTTTGTGTTAACATTTACTGATATCAAACTATTCTTCTTATTATTATTGTTGTTATTGTTGTCGTCAGTTTAAATTCCGTCACCAGTGTCTGCTGAGTAACCACTCTTTTTTTAATTTTATGCACAATTGGTTTAAAATGTAGTTTCCTGTTTCCAAACAGAGACAGTCTGTGCCATAATCGCTCATGTTCCAACAATCAGGGGAAGTAACTAGAAGTAACCACACTTACGTTTCTTGAAAAAGGGGGGGGGGTGTTCCTGCCCTTCTCCCAATACATATATTTTGCTAGTTTTGAGCCCTTTGAAAATTTTGAATTGAATTTTTTTTTTTGGCAAGAAGTAATTGTCGCAAGTAATGCTCAATTCGCCAAAATTAGATCCTTCCCTCTCCTCCTCCCCTCCCAAAAGCACAAAAAGAAAAAAAAAACAATGTCTGCAGTAGTGGGTCGAAAACAAACTGATGACGTCATCATGGCCGCCATTTTGCGCGAGGAGTAAGTGAGAAAGAAAGACTTGAACGACTGGAAGACTGGTAAGTTTCATTCTCTGCAAGATTCGATTCCAGCCACGGTTGTGCTGTAAGTGCCTTAGGAAAGCATTAAATTCACAATTTCCCTCAGTCCGTCTGTCCGTATAGTCGATACTTGGCTGCAGGCAGTGAATGACATTATCATCAAAATGGTTATTATGTCTGCCGGGTAAATAGAATGTGAGGTCATGTGAGCGAACAATGGATTGGACAGGAGATGTATAAAACCTCATTCTCCTCCTTCTTCGTCTTCTTCTTCTTCTTCGTCGTCTTATTATTATTATTATTATTAGGCCTATTATTATTATTATCATATTTTGATCTAGATCAGTGATGACCAACTGCTGGCCCACGATTCTAAATATGTCTCGCCAGGGGTGTAAAACACGGCCTGTGAAGGCATTAGGACATACAACCTCATCTGACAGAAAGACCTATCTTTGCTAAAACCGTTTTTGAGAAATCTGAGTCGTTCTGTTTCACAGGACAAATATGTTGTTTACTTTTTGCTACTTTATAAAGAGCATTCGCGATTTCGCAGAAATATTTTGTTGGGAGGTAAGTATTAACATGATGATTACGAAACAAGAACGTGAATGTGGCAGGTTAACCAATATACGTCCTTTTGTCGAAAGACGTTAGAAATATGAGAGTAGCCAAGCCCTTCCAAACGCTATAAATTTAGATTTATGTGACATACCCCCCTTAAGAGTACTATAAAACCTCCCACCATGGGTGCAGAAGGCTATAACTTTGTGTGGACAGCAAGGAAGAGTAGAGTTAGGTCTTATCGGTAAAATTCCTGAAAATTAGATAAGCCTATTATATTCAACCGTTCTTGAGATTCAGAGGTATTAACATGACTGACTTCTGGGACGATCCTCGTATAGAAAATAGAGTATCTTATGTTGTGCAGCGTCAAGCGTTAATGGGAGGATCCTCGTATAGAAAATAGAGTATCTTATGTTGTGCAGCGTCAAACGTTAATGGGACGATCCTCGTATAGAAAATGGAAAATTTTATGCTGTGCAGCGTCAACCGTTATGATCAAACACGCACCTTCCTCAGCACCTTCGGCTAATAAAGTGCAAAGCTGCTCCCCCTCCCCCTCCCCCCTTTCTTCTAAAAAGTTGGTCACGCTTAATCGAAACAAATATGGAAACATTAACATTACTACACAATACATGTTAATTTTCTTGTAGGCCCAGGGTCAATGAACAATATCTCAGTACAATAGTAACAATTTGTGACGTAATAACAATATGGTGCATTTGCAAATATCATAACATTTTTGTCCAGTTTGAACAGAAAAACAGACAGACTGACAGACTGACAGACTGACAGACAGACCCCATTCATCTGCTGTCATTCTAAGGAAATTTTCTTGCAAGCCGTGTGGAATAAAATAGTAAAAGGGAAGATTCTGCTTTTCTTACTGTTCCCCCTCATCCCCCTCCCCAGCTTAAAAATACGGACCATTCATCTTACTGTCTTATACGAGTACATGGAACTGACACCGCATTTCGCTTAAGCCCATGGCTCAATTTCCGCTTAACCACACTGTTTCTCATTTTGCTTTCTTGGTAAACCTGTCTAGATAATCCCAACTCTATTTAATCTCGAATTTCCAATGTTCCAGAGGGGTTGCTATTAAGAGGGTGTAACCGCACTTACATGTTTCTCCCCCCAGAGGTGGACACNGTTAAAAATATGGACCATTCATCTTACTGACTTATACGAGTACATGTAACTGACACCGCAATTCGCTTAATCGTATGGCCCAATTTCCGCTTAACCACATTATTTTTCATTTTGCTTTCTTGGTAAGCCTGTCTAGATAATCCCAACTCTATTTAATCTCGAAATTTCAGCGTTCCAGAGGAGTTGCTATTAAGAGGATGTGACCGCACTTACATGTTTCTCCCCCCAGAGGTGGACACAGTCCCTCTTGAGATGCCAGACCTTGCCATGACGTGTCGCAGCACTGTCAGGACGGAAGAAGAGTGTCCCGTCCTGAAATAGCACCAGCCATTGTTTCTTCCAGCGCTTCTGAAGCCGAGTTTCTGCAGAAACAGAAGAGACACTTCCAAATAGCATGTGGATCGACATTAAAGTTTCAAATTTCAAGTTTGTTTAGGACACTTGGGAGTCATGACCCAAGTGTGGCCCAGCCCATTTAGAATGTCAGGAAGAAAGGGCCGAAACACTGTCTTGTTAGACGGGGGTATCTTTCTCTGAAGATCTTTTGTTGCCTCGCTCTCCGAGTAAGAAAGTTTCCTATTTGTAGACGAAAGCCAACCACATACAATATTATAATATCACATCAGTTCAGAAGAATGAATGAAAAGAAAAAAAAAACAACAACATATTATATGCATAACTGTCACTTACACTATTTTAGTAACTGACATTTCTGTCTTTTTCTCTCTCTCTCTCTCTCTTTCTCTCTGTCTCACTCACTGTTACAGAAATGACTGTTAGAAATGGTTCCATTTTCGGGAGTGCCTTTGTCCGTTCTAAGCGTGCCCCACTGTTTCGTTAACCCCACAATTAGGTATTTTCAGCTCCATCACGTGACCTAGGAAATCTTGCTCACACGTTGATTTGTTTACATGCTCTGCTCATATATGATTACTCGTCATTTATCAAAATATCCTAGCAATCCCTAGATCACGTGGTGTAACTGACCCGTCTGAAAATACCTCATTACCAGAGCAACTCTTTCCACCTCTCTCACTATTTCCTTCAAAGAGGTACATAAACTCGAGACTATCTCCGATCCACTGTGACCAGGTGGCAAGGCATACAGTATTCTCTAATCATAAGGAGGAGGAATGTGAGCTCAATCTGATAATTTTTCAGATGTTACACACTAATTTAGGGAAGTGTGTCACCAGGGATTTTATCAAATTACTGTGAAGGATCGATTTTGAAAAGATGGGTCGAAAAAAACTAGACTAGAAATTTCCTGTCCCTACCGGAAATCGAACCCAGGTTCTCTCAGCTTGCAAGTCTGAACGTGTTACCACTACACTACAGGGACGCTAACTTCACAGTAATTTAATTCTTCAATACCTACTGCCTGACACGGTCCCTAACTTTCACGTGCGAGCCTAGTGTTCACCGTGACCCTGACACATTTCCCGAATGCTCACACGTTACTCTTGTTCTCAGTAGCTATGACAAAGATACAAAGCTGTATTAATATGATAACACAAAGAGGAAATACCAAAGAAATGCAGTGAATAAGAAAGTGAAATAGTAGAGGGGAAGAGTCTGCTATTCTCACCGCTTCCGCGCACCCCCTCCTACACTTTGCTTGGTCCCTGTACTTTTGGAAATCAGTATATCTTTACATGCTGAGCTAAACTGGAGAGGGTTTTTTTCCAAAACTCAGTAAATGCACTTTCGTTGAAAAATGAGTAGGTGATGTATTCAGAGATGCATTTCTGGGTTAATTCGTTCAAAACCTAATTGAACTCAAAATCTGCACTCCTTCAAATTTTACTTCATTTAAAGTAAATAAAAATATACGTGTGAAGATTAATTACCTTCATTTGTTATGTCCCTTTATTTCAAAAAAATCTTTAGAGACCACATACCGAGTTTTGGAAAAACTCTCTTCAGCTGTAACCGGCACTCTAGGGGTAGCATTTGATGACAGGCCGCCTTTGAGTATCTGTCTTACCTTCTGGTAATATAATACAAGTTATATGTAGCTAACATTAATTTTTGTTTTCGGTTTTTCTACTTGTCATTGCGCCAAATTACTTACTCTGGCGATATATCCAGCCTGATTTGATAATGATGGCCCGGCTCATCCTTTAGCACCAGCGATGATGTAGGTCTCTGGATACCACCGTGACAGCAACAACTTCAACACCTACAACCACAACAACGACCAGATTGCCATCTGCCCGATAAATAGCCTAATCACACTGCTGGAAGAGTCGAAACTCTCTTTTGTAGAAAGACCTCCAGAGAACTTTTAAACCTTTGTGCGTATCATTAACTGATCCACTCAACTAGCTTTACATGATGCAAGCATAACATTTAACTACAGAGTCTCAAGAATACACGTGTTTGATTTTGGGCAATCCACGCTATAGCTCATCTGAAGAAAGATGTGTAATCACTTCCATCAAAGTTATTATCTTTGGATTGCACAACACAAAAACACATCTTTGGAAGAAACTTGAAACGTGGATCCATCAGAATTTGGCCTTGGGTTACAAGATTGACAAATATGCTGTGTTTCTTGTTCTTTGTTGCCTCTCCGACCTCAGAATCAATATACTGACGTCGAATACACTGACATAGCACTTGATATCAGACCCAGTTCTTGTCCGAGTTGCACTCACACGTAGAAATTGCCTAATTTTTTGTAAGTACCAGGTTTTTTTCGCCGTTCTTACATGTGGCTCAGTCTGCCTAACTGAATAATTTACTCCATTATTTATTAATATGTTTGTAGGCTACCTGTAGTTTTGATTAAATGCTAGGTCCTTGAAAGATTTTCATCGCCATTACATATTAAATCATTGTGTGCCATCGTAAGAAAGTATCAGTACCGTTAACTACAGTACCGCACTCATAGTATTATTCAATCTTCAGCATATTATTTTGTGCGGTCTCTAGCAGGTACCACGTTTAAAGGGACAGATCAATAAGGATCACACACAAGCGCATAAACTGGCCCGGTGAAGATCAAATGCAATGCTCAGTATCAAATAACCGCCTCATACATTTTCAAAGATGTCTTGGCCCTTCATTTAACATTAGGAGTACAAGAAAATGAAAGAATAGTATTTGTGTGTTCCTATATTTGCTTTTTTACTGTTATCTCCGTCTTTTGTTGTTATCGATGTTGTTGATATTGAAGTGCCTTTGATAACAATTGTTTCCAGTTTGTTTTTGCTGTAAGGGTAAAAACCATGTTCAACCAGTTACACCACATAATGCAATCATTACAAACTCAAGTAAAGATAGTGTTTCCCCCTAGCTTTGGAGGAAGATGTTACGTTTTTCAGAGGTTGTAATGCACATGAAAATGGTGTGCAACTTATCATTATGAGTGCAATGGATTTCTATGTAAAGCTGCAAACTAAAGTGCTCAATGGTGCATTTTTCCTCTTAAGACAACCGTGGTGGTAGTACCAGTTGTTTGATAGCATTTGCCGTATGCATAATTCTTACGTTAGTTAACGCAAAGCAGTAATCACAGGAAACTTCCAAAACATTAGTAGTGTTCACTGTAGTTAACGCAGTACGTTAATTAATGTATGGATTGTGCATACGGCCACAGATTCTCCTATTGGAACCATTATGCATGGTCTTTGGAGCTTTTTCAGATTTTCTGTCTACACATAAAGTTACTTAATTTTACATTAAAAAAAAAAAGAAGAAGAAGAAGGGTAGCTAATTCCTCACAGTTCTGCTTCAAAGCCTCCTCTTAAATTTACATCTGATCCTCCCAAAAGAGAAAGGAAACGGGGCAGATAAGGAATCATTATTCCCTCACCCTCAGAAAAATTATGTGGCCCTTCCTGCTTGACCAAAGCGCTTTTCTTCTTGATGTTGCTTAACAATTTAAACGTTCACCTTAAGCTCTTGATATAAGTGTATGCTGACGATACTGTACTTATAACGAGCAACTGCAGCGATCTGAAGAAAGCTCTGGCAGCTTACTGGAAATACTGTGAAACATGAGGCTGTAATTTAATACTGAGGAAACAAGAATAATGATATTCGGTAGAAAGGAACACAATGCGGAATTTTACTTAGAAATCGCAAAATTAGAAATTGTATTGGAATACAAAATACCGCGGGAT
The DNA here is from genome assembly GCA_033807755.1 of Ellobium chinense. Classification (NCBI taxonomy): domain Eukaryota; kingdom Metazoa; phylum Mollusca; class Gastropoda; order Ellobiida; family Ellobiidae; genus Ellobium; species Ellobium chinense. Next base: position 263,641 of record JAWQUT010000083.1, on the reverse strand, counting down.
TAGTTTTAGTAAAAATGAAAAATTTGCAAAAGCGAAAAAGTATAAAAAGGTCTCCTGGTCTGGGCTTATGTTAAAATTGTTATTCTTGCTGTGCTTGTCATCGCATTCAGGGACAGGCCAAATGGACCATAACCAAGGGCCCTTCGCTTGAAGGGGCCCTCACCAGAGAACGAGGGAATATTTATGGCGAGAAAAAAGGAAGGAAGGAAGGAAGGAAGGAAGGAAGGAAGGAAGGAAGGAAAAAGAAGGAAGGAATGAGAGAAGGGTTGAGCGAGAAAGAAGGATGGGAGGAAAGATAGAAATGGGTGGAACGAAGGTTCGCATTTTTCTTTTCTGAATCTATTACTAAGGCTGAGATTTTGCTACCTTAAGGACATGGCTTCATGGGGCCCTGTAATAATGGCACTCAGAACTTCCCTGGACAAGATACAACATGTTTTCAATTTTATGGCTGTCTTAATATGTATTGTGAGGGGTTCCGCGCTTTTTTCCAGTCAAGGGGCTCTCGGACTTTAAATCCTTGCCTGACTATACCCATTCACATATTTCCCACTAAGTAGTCCGTCGCTACACCACTGAAAACGATGAAGTGTTAGAATAAGAAAGGTTGTTAATAAAGATATTGCATTAAATTGTATTTAAAAGCCTTTACGTGAGACAATCAGAACCGGGTGTAGAAATGTACCCATTCACCGCCTAATTATGGCGGAGTGGTAACTGTTAGCTGACAGTACGGCACTTTCCTTTACGAAGATTTAGATTAAGAGGATTATCTCTAATCCATTATAACGTCATGACTGCCTCTATGACCTTTGAAGGCATTGGGCTGTGACTTGTGTGTTATCGTTCCCGTACACTTCTAATGGCATCGGAGTTGTCCAGACCTTTCTCAAAGCAACAGATATCCAGATTTATAGGCCTATATTCCACTTGTTTTTCCTTACTTGCTATAACAACAACAACAACAACAACAAAGCTTACAAGACAGGCTCCTCCTCGTTCATAACGGCACACAGTGCCCACTGCCCACTGCCCACCCAGGGCAGCCTGACCCTCCTCATATCTGAGATCTACTTAGTAAGTCGTATAATACTAATGAGGAGTTTTACTTTACGTTTCATATCCTGGCTGTGTACTGAAACGTAGCCTAGCATTATTACTGCGCCAGCAGCCTTTATCAGTCTGTATTTTTCTCAACTTCCCGGAGGCATAAGGAACTGCTGCCATTGCCCACTTTCTCTTACGCCTCACTTTATCGGGTCACCAAGAGGACATACAGTTGACTCTTGCGGAGACCGCAATACAAACCTATGCTTGTAAGTACTTGTAGGTATGAGTGTGGTGTGGAAGTAAAATAACATAGAGGATTGTGTAAGAGAAGAAGTGAGTGTGATGACGCACGAAATACACAGTGACTTGCATGTAAGACAATGACTGGTGAGAAGGGGACATGACTGGTATCATTAATAACTTCCAGCGTATGTTCTTCTTTTATTTATTTCTTTCTGCCTGTCAAGTTTTTCATTTCTCTCTTTCTTTGTTTTTTCTTTCTCTTTCTTCATTTCCTCCCCACCGTCCTCACACTCTTTGATTTTCTATAGTTTATCAATTGAATTTATGTTATTGGCCTAAAGCCTACCAAAGACTTCCCCAATTTGTTCAAGAAATTCTTCCTCTTAATACAGAATTGCCAATAGTTGAATTTGACTAAGTTGTTTTGTTGTTGTATAGTTTTGTTGTTTTTGTTTGGTTTTTTTTTTTCTGTAAATCAGCAGCGCAGTGGTCTAATAGTGTTCAGTAATAGTACTTTTGCCCTAATGGTCCGCGAGAGATCCGAACTTGAAAATAAAAGCTGTCTACTGGTATTAATTTGAACATGTAAACCTCTCTTTTGGTGGCTCTTATTCTATTTACATATACGTGTAAACCTATTGCAGATTGATAAGTGCATATTATTATTATTATGTTGTAGAGTGGGGACATTTTCGAAACGAGAGTACCTCCTACCCGCCCCCTCCTCTCGCTGTCCCCAATCTCTTCGGTCCCAGTTATATTGGGTCCATCTGTCCTTACTGTTGTCGATTACAACCGCATCCCACCCCACTCCGACTCTCCTCTTTATGCCACTCTTCGTCACGTTCAAGTGTCATGATTTCATGTAACTTTATTATTCCGGGGGAGGAATGTGAGATCAGTCTGATAATTTTATTTTTCAGATGTTACATTATTATTTTTTAAGGAAGTGTGCCACCAGGGATTTTACGAAATTACTGTGAAGGATCAATTTTGAGAAGATAGGCCGAAAAAAACCTACGCTAGAAATATTCCTGTCCATGCCGGGAATCGAACCGGGGTCTCTCAGCGTGCAAGTCTGAACGTGTTACCACTACACTACAGGGACGCTAACTTCACAGCAATTTAATTCTTAAATACCTACTGCCTGAATATGTTCCATAATACATGATATTGTATATTATCTTGCCAGTTTCCCCATGTCATATCTCTGTTTGATTCCTAATAATTACATCACAATAACCACAAAAACAAATGTCACAGAATAAAACAGAAGATATGGAAATTAAGAACAAACACATCCATAAGTATTAATTTGTGTACATATAATGTACAAAAACATTAACATTAAATGAAAACAACATGATCTGCAAAATGATTTTCAGGTATGAACAGAAAAAATATGATATTCGGTGTGGTTGTGAAGTTGCCGCACCAGTCATGCAGCACCAGTTATGAAACACTGTCAAATCTTCAGGACAAGATTGCCCCTTACTCATTCTGCTGAGACCAACTTCAGAATTGTTTGAGAGAAGAAACAAAGAAAAGCACTGGGCTTGGACGTAAAGTAAGTTGAAGAGGAGTATGGTGGGATTGAGTGAAGAGAAAAGATATTGTATATGTGGAAAAAGGGAGTAAAGGGGAAGGGGATGGTTTTGAATATAAGATGAAAATTAGGTCAGAAAGAGTAGGCAATTGTCTTTTCATAACTGAAATTGAGTTTGTATGGTATAGACAATGGATTTTGTTTAGTGTGAAGAAATCAAGGGATCTGAACATTAAAAACAAGAGTGATTAGAATTTAAATTAAGTTATGGCTGGTTTCTATAAACAAAATACATCTCAAAAAAAAACAAAAACCACCAAATATTGAATTATCTACACAAGTGATGAGTTCAAGAAAAGAGTTGAGATCCAGAATAACATGTCTTTCAAGCTATGAAGCAAGTGCCTCCCAGCTTTAGCATTACATTGCCTAATGGTAGACTCTTGTAGAAAACCATGAGAACAACAGTTTTTGAAAACACTGACAGCAAAACATTTGGTTGAGAAGTGTACACAATGTGGAGACAGTTACTGTTGTTAAAATAAAAATTGTTCTATTAGAAAACCAGTTTTTACCAGGCTATGCCAAAACCAATAAACTGCAAAAAAAACCCAAAAAACAACTAGGTTTTGCCTCATCAATTCTCTATCTTAACAGGATGTTAATATTTGATCAGAATTACCTACTCTAAACAAATAACTAAGTTACATCTAATCATACGCTAACAGAAAATGGACATTATAATACTGAACCACTGCCGCTAGAAAAACTACATGTACCACAATGATGCTTATAAAATAAAGCTCAAAATATCACTGTGGCAATATTTATGTTTTCACTGACAACTATGTTTGTGCACAAGTTCAGTAAAGAATATATTGGCTCTGGGAACTGCAAGTGCTTTATGTTCTAATAAAGCCAGAAGTTTGACAATTAATTAGCCTTTACATAAAAAAAAAAACTGTAAGTAACATTATATTTTGAGGCCAGCTTTTCATATCTTAAACATTCTCCTACAACTCAGTTAGAACATGGAATCTAGGAATTTTCCATGGATACTATTACATTACCACAGAATATATGTTTCTGTGTAAGTGATGAGTTCTTTTTTGTATGTGTGTTTCCTAAGATGTGTGTGAGTCCAAGTTAGAGAGTCTGGAGAACAGATCTCCTCCTTTCGTCTCCTCTTCTTCCCTCATTCCATTCCCATGCTTCTCCCCAGTCCCCACCCTCTCCCCCACTCATTTAATGGATATCCATGTAATATCATTATCTGAATACAGTAAAAATTCACACTGACACGCGTACCCTGGTAAATCTGGAGGAAAACAAAGACCAGCAAAAAAGTCCCTGATAATTGAAAATCATCTCTTGGTTATCTGTCAAATGTATAATTGAAACTTGCATCTCGCTTTTACCACATGGAACCAAGGCTCCAGAAAGTAATGATTTCATTGCAACATTCAGACAGAAAATAGTTCTTCCAATTCTTAAAAAAATCCACTGAAAATATCTTTTGACAACATCAAGAGGAAATGAATCTCAAATATAACAAACTCTGTAAGATTTTGAAAATTGCAGTTCATGGCCACTTTTTAGAAGGTACTACAAATTGGTACATGAAGCAGCATGCTGGAAGTGTAGTAATTTTTGCAATAACTATTACAGTAACTGTTGAGTCCATTACATTTCTGTTTCATGATAAGACCAAATGATATATGCCAGCTTTGTTCAGTCATCATGATTAAAGATACTGTACTCCTACTAAAACAGAATTTTAATTAAAGGTCTTGTTCTTGTACAATTATAGAAACTTTCCTAAACAAGTCACAGATTATGCTCATTCTGAGTTGGACGTCTATTGATTTATCTGTATGTTTCAAATATGGTGTCAGTTATTATTCCATGATACACAATGAAAAAAAAGAAAATCAGCTTGCAAACAACCGAGGACGAAGCCCATATTTTGGCACCGTCACTGTCAATTTGTAATGTGAATGATCACTTCTATAAAATGTATGCAGCAACACTGGGAACAGGTGCTGGTATGTGTGATAAATACAAAATGGCATCTAAAATTGTTAATTTCATTTTACAACACATTGAAAGAAAATTATGATAATACCTAACACAACAATGACCGCTCACTTGTTTAAGGGATTCTTTTTCCTAAAAACTTCTACTGCCTTATTGTCTACATCAGGGTTTCCAGTCTACAAGTTACATGAAGCTGAAGCAATAAATTGCTAATAGGGCTGTGCGCTTGAATGGATGATTCTTTTGTTTTATGTGTAAGAAACTGCTTGTAGAAAAAATTTGCATTGTGACTATGTAACATTTCACTGCCCATTCAACCCTGCCTGATCGTGATGGTTTGTCATTTTTAAAAAAATGCTGATATGAGTTAAAATATCTATTGGTGCATTTTATAAAAAGCTTAAAATGGGGCACTTTTCAGAAAATCTGCAACAGATAATTAATCCTAATTTATATACAGAATAATAAATGTGCTTCCCAGAGGCTCATAAATTATATAGGATTGAAAAATCAAATTATATAGGATTGAAAAATCAAATTATATAGGATTGAAAAATCTGTCTGACTTTAACTTATCTGAGGATGGCTTTGTTTATTCAGAGGTGACATTTAAAGGTTACTCCTTATAAAATATCAATAGCAGACCGATTAAAAAAACAACAGCAAACTTCACGACATTAAGTTTTATCACAAATAGTCAATGTCATTTGGTACACCACGTGTTACTAAACTCTATTTTACTGCAGCAACTCTGGAGTCTGAAGACTTCATTCACATTCACCTCAGAAACATCATTCTACCACAACATACAACTTTTCGGAAAAGTGTTTGCTTAGTATGGTAACTCCTTTCCCTCATATGTGACCAATTTTCCGTGCATGTCTTCTCCTGCACTGCCAAGGACCTTGAGCACAGCTTGCACACTCTGGTCTGGGGTTGTTGGTGCGTAGTCACTTCCCATGTCTGTCTTTACCCAGCCTGGGTGAATAGCTGCCACGAAGATACCTGAGTCTTTCAGTTCTCGTGACATCATAACAGCTGCCATGGTCAAGGCTGTTTTGGAACATCTGAAAGCAAAGTGGATTTAATAATGAAGAAACTGAAGCAAAGATATGCTCATTTTGACATCATAGTAACAGTGCTCCTCTCTCTCTTGCTCTGAAAATTTCTAAGAGCAAATTGTCTTTGGCTGCTCTGATATTGAAATACTAAATTGTGTGTGAGCAGTGGGAATATAAATCATTGCACTTAGGCATCAAGTCTTGAGTATTTCAAAGTAGACATGCGGATGCCAAATATAACGCTTTTATACCCCCATTAGTTGATAAAGTCTGTCAGTAAAATATTCATTTTCACTGCACACCACACAAAAGCAACAATGCCAACAACAACAACAACAACAGCAACATCAACAATATCATCATCAACAAAAACACTTCATTTTAAATATTCTTATCTGGAAATTCTTCTTCACTAACTCTATTTTTGTCTGCAGTGTTTTACAGTTTACATTAAAATTTACACTTCAACTGGTATTAGTGGTATTTAACTTTTCTATACATCATCATAAATCACCACCACCACTGACATCAACAATGCAACAACATCAAGACATGACCCACTCACTTGTAGTGGAAAGCTTCTCCAGCCCCATCACTGAATGTGACCCCCTGTGAGCCCATATGCGAGGTCATCATGATAATGCCTGCTCTACTGCAGCTCAGTTTGGAGTCACTGCCTTCCTTTGCAGCTTGCTGGAGCAAGGGGAGGAATGTCTGTGACACCATGAGAGGACCTGCAAATAAGAACATTTGTTGTATAAGATATCACAGTAATTGATGTCAGTGGTTGTACAAGATCTTAGTTGTTTGGTGTGAAATGAAATTTTCTCATTTGAAGACTTACAACAAGAATGAAATTGAGAGCAATGGCATAGTACTGGGCTGTTCCCAAGAACGGGGATGGAGGTTTGGGATGGGGGTGGGAAGAGGGGTGCAGAGAACAGTAGGCCCCTATTTCTCTAGAAAGTGTGACTTCGAGATTGACCCCTTAAATTTCAAAATCCCCTCTACAGATACACTGAATGTGCACCACCAATCTCCCTCTTTTTCCTGATCTCCAAAGTTTGCATTACTTGAGAAAAACCTAAAATCCCTCCAAAAATGGACAAATCCCCTCCTAAAATGTCTCTCGAACTCCTGTGACCTGGAGAAAGCACACTGGGAGAGGATAATTTGATTTCTGGGGTTGTTTTTTCTGTTGTAGTTGTTGGCAGGGGTAAGAAAGGATAAGAGGATCCTTCTTCGCCTGGACCAGTTCAAAAAATGGATGTGTTTACAAACAGCAGTGCAGCTCAAGACTTTCAATGGCTTTATTTCACCTTCAAAAAACTCAAAGTTTAGGGCACAAAATGATCTAATGACAAATGATGTTGGGGCTAAACGATGAAAGATAATTCGGTCTGGGGGGAAGCTTAAAAGGCTGAATATCTTTTATGTCGCTAAGATTTATTCAGTGTCTCCTGGAGCAAGGTGATCCAATTCAAAGCATAAATGTAGTTAAATACGTAGTAAGAGTAGTGGTATTTTAGTTTTATTTGATGTACCCTTGAGTGATTGTTCTGTTCAGACTGAAATGCCAAGTTGGAAGTATTTATAAGTTTGTAACTAACACAAAAAGAGTCTGGAGTATTGGATATACTTTGCGATGTATGCAAGGAGGAACTTAAAAGTTTGCATGTATTCATACAGCAGTCAAACTAAATGAAAGCCAAATAGAGACATGGATACACGTAGACTATGAAAGAGCAACAGATGCCAGGGCACTCAGTCAGCTTTTAAATTCCAGGGACATAACTTACCTGATACATTGATATCAAAATGTTTCTGCATTCTCTCCCTTGTGACCTGAGTTAGCTTTCCCGCATCGGTCTGGTCGTAGATGGCTGCGTTATTGATGAGAAGATTCAAACCTTTGTCTCCCAAGAGGTTCTTGGCTTCCTATGTGGGAAATGGAAACTAAAATTGGACCATCTGTGGCCATATGCGTAATTCATACGTTATTTTACGTAATGCGTCAAGTAAAGTGAAGACTACTTACCGCACAACGTTACCAATAGTAATACAGTGAACTGCATACGTTCACTGCAGACTGTCCCATCGGCATAAATATTAGAGCAGGAATAAATAGGCCTAATGGATTTTATTAGACAGTCCTGAACAATTCCCCCTTGGCCTCCCTAATCATCCAGCTATTTGTTTTTGTTTTGGTTTGGTCTATGAAAATCAGACCTCTGCCTTTCTATCCAAAAGGCCGTATGAACCAAAAACACATTTTTACAGTAAAACATTTTCGCATGAGGCACACACCCCACTTTAAATACCGACTGATCAAAATTAAAGGATGACAGTCTCGTAAAACACGAAAAAACTTCAAAGGAACAGTCCAGACAGACAGACAGACAGAGCACCTTACACTCCAAACAAAGATAGCGAATATTGATTTGACCTAATTAAGGCATCTTCTCCCGTAACAAAAGCGGAGTAATCGCTAGATTTATAGGTGCACCATTGACGGGTGACTGCTTTTATTTCTAAATTAATAACTTTACTTTCCAAAGCGTAAATTGTGATGATAATGAAATTTGAGACAAGATAAGTGGTGGAACCATAGTTGGCTCAACTGACTCGACCAGAACTGGCTGAACACAAAGTGACCTAGAGACAACATGCATGAGTGAATAGAGATGAGGACATGAATGAATGAATGAATGAATGAATGAATGAATGAATGAATGAATGAATGAATGAAGATTTGGAAAAATATTAGTGAAGAAATAAATAAATAAATAAGTTATGGTCACTGTGCTATGAAAATTGCCTAAGTCATTTTTCATACTTCTGAGGGATCATGGGGGTGGGTGGGGGAGGGGGTGTATATCTTTTGGCAGGATAACATTGGCACGTTGTGTTTGTTGTTATTATTATTATTTTTGTTGTTGTTGTTGCCTAACATGTCAACATGGGCCTTGACCTCGTACAGAATGTGGTAACCTTAACAGAAAATGGCGTAAGTCTGACTTTGGCTATTTTCATAGCACAATGACGTTATATGGCCACTGCCCTCCATGCAACCAACATTGATGAAAACTACCTGTACCTGGAATGCTGATTTGATGTCCTCGTCCTTGCCCACGTCCATCTTGATGACCTTGACCGATGGGTTTCCCTTGGCGAGGTTCTGCAAGTTGGTGGCAGAGGCTGGGTCCCGGCAGGCAGCGAGCACTACCTCTGGAGGGCTGGGCAGTTTGACCAGCTGCTTGATGTATTCGAGTCCCAAACCACGTGAGGCGCCGGTGACCATAACTGTACGAGCTGTTAGTGCCATGTTGTTGCAGGTCAAGGTAGATCTGATCTGCCAGGCAAGGAAGCAGCCGAGTATAACAATAGTTCCTCCAGTTAGGATCATAGTTCGAGACGTCATGAAAGGAACCTGCATTTTTATGTGTTCGTTTTGTTTTAGAGACGGAGGCAGGGAAGGATCTTTGTTTCGTTTATTTTTTAAATATATTTCTGTTTGTTATCTAGACTAGTGTTGGTGATTTCAAACCAGAGCGGAAGTTCAATGACTATTATAAATCCTGGGAAAAGGCGGTTTTTTTATGCCGAGATATTCTGTAAAGGCAAAAGAGAACTCGGTCTTAGTTAAACACGCTAAAATCACTGCTATAGATGAGGCGTTGTAAGCTGACGTAGATTTCTAAATCAGGAATAACTAGTAAACACCTTCACTAATAATGAGCTCTGAAGTAGACTATAAGACGAAAATGCCTCAACTCAATGCTACACAACTATGAGTATGATGGAAATGGCAAAAGCGACCGAAGATGCTATCATTATATGAAGTGCCGCGTCATCCTGCCCAGAGCAACATACGTGGCATAGTTGCTAAGTTGCGGGAAATCCCGATCCCGATTTAGGTCTACTCGTGAAAGCTGCTTCCCCAGAAAATAGGGAGCTGTTGGCTGGCCTAAACAAGGCCAGGTCAGTGTAAGGTCAAGGGTCAGCGCGCGATGAATGTGGCTTGCCCGGCAGTTGATCTAGTAGTCTGCGTGCGATTTTTGGACGCAGGTGGGAGAAAGGGGGGACGGGAGAATGGCCAACTAGAGGCAAGAGATGGCGAGAAGAAGGCGTGTGTGTGTGTGTGTGTGTGTGTGTGTGTGTGTGTGTGTGTGTGTGAGAGAGAGAGAGAGAGAGAGAGAGAGAGCACATTTCTCCCAACATACAGTCTGGGAGATCAATAATATTATACCGGGTCTACTTTATAAATAGACTAAAGGGAAACTTCGCCGGCAGACGTATTGCGAGCATTGTTGTGATCTATGGGGGCTGGTTCAGATTTCTGGGAACCAAAAATGAATTATCTTCCGCAATTAGCCAGCCAGAACAAAACACACGTATTTGCCATGGCTTGACATTGAAGCCCGAAAGCGACAGGGTGAATGACTAAGTAAGGTAAACAAACGTTGGGACTAGAAGACAGTTGATAAGTAAAGAAAATGCGGACATGGGCTGGCCCTGTGTTATTGCTAGCATGCTGAAGTTATTGTTTGTTTGTGCCCTTTTCGGAGGAGTGAATTACAAGCCTAATCTTTACTGTGTTTCCCAGCAGGACCTGATGACCTCGACCTGCTCCCCCTAAAGGTATGAAGATGCCAATAGCACCTGGCATTTTGGTNAAAACTGGCCATGGGGAGGGGGGAAAGGGTTGGATTTGAATTTCAAAGGTTTAGATAGGTGCAAATAGATTTGTAGACTCAGAATAGGTGAGGTTTAGCCACTTAAGTATAAACTTTGTGGTTGTTACTTAGTGAGCGAGGTTACCCTATTTACAGAGTGAAAAGGCCTAAAATATTAGGTTGCCTGCTTCAAATGCCTAAGTTCTCAAAATCTGTTTGGTTCAGGGGCATTTTTCTTTGTATCAAATTTTGGAGGAAAAGCTAAACAAAATGTTTGGAAAGTATTTTGGCATGGGATCCCTTGATAATTTAATGAGAGGTGTAAAACCTTATATAAAGCCAACAGTGGGGAAAAAAAATATTGGCATCTTCATACCAAAACACAATTGTTTCGACGTGCGCTGCCCCATGTTATTCCTGCGATTGAATTGGTGAAATGCCCCATCATTCTTTCCCTCTACTTTTATACTGCATGCAGGCCTTTGTAGTCTATTCTTACTATAATGATACCGCAGCTCGCTACGTTAGACTGGTCATCGTTAGAAACAATTACATAACAAAGCAGTGATACTCCCTCCTTCACGTCTTTCTTTGATAGGACAGCAGCAACGTCGCGGTTTTGTTGTTGATGCTGTTGCTGTTGTTGTTGCTATTGCTACTGTTGTTGTTGTTGTAATTGTTGATGATGTTGTTGTTGCTGTAGTTTGCTAAATACAACATTGATCTGCTAGTAAGAGAACAGCCTAGTCTGTGCTCTAACCTCTTACAGATACTGTTCACTGACAGTTACACAAAGATAAGATGACTCTTCCTATAATAATCCACTGACATAACTATTTAGGGTGCCCCCCCCCCTTCCCCAACCCCCTCGAAAAAAAAAGTTTATTTAATTTCAAAGTTTAGTAACTTCTATTTTATGCAACTGAAATTAAGCAAAAATTCGCAGTGGGTGTTAGAGTGCATAATTATCCTCTAACACCGCAAGTTCAAAATATTTAGGGGCTATGATCATGACACACTTGGAAAGTTTAAATTAAAAAAAAAACACGTTTAACAATACGCCAGATGTACATCAAGCATGACCTTGGCAGATTTTTTTTTTTTTGGCTGCCACAACGATTATAGATTATATCTATCTATTGACTCATTTCAATTCCTTAAAAACTCCGCGAGTTAATGTACTTTGAATAAGGTAAACTTTTAGTTTGTGGCCTACTAGGTATAGATAGGTTTTGGGCATACTTAGTTCGACTTTACCGTGATCTTTCGTACAAACAATTTTTTTTTAATTGTTGTAGCTTAATTGTAACCAATTACTTGAAAAATCTTGTCTTTTTTTATTATTAATTTTTTATAACTTTGACATGACCCAGAATACAAAATGCTTTCATTTAAAATTATTTCTTTAAATATCAACCTTTTCTAACAATCGCAGCAAACTAGAATAAGCCTTAAAAATGTGACCCATAGTCTGAGATAGATTGTCTAGCAGCCTAAGACCGAAGTGAAAGCTTTTTTAACATTAGCGTACTTGTACCTATAACTGCAACACAACGTAACAACAAAGTACCTTACCTTGAGCAAAGGTGATGAACTTTGATTTAACGAAGGAGTCTTAGAACGAAAACCGTTGGTCTCACCAAGAGGGGAAGCTTACAAGTATCTGTGTTCTCTCACTGATGAACGTTCCCTATATATAGCGTCAGGGCCGTTGACACTCCTTTGTGGACGAATGCAGAGCAGCTGAATTTCCCGAAAATTTGCTCATTACTGAACCGTTTCGGGGAAGACCAGTTTTCTGCTGACCTCTCAGAGCCAGCTATCGATTGTTGACTACGAAGAGAGCGCGCTCTTCAGCCAGCGGGGAAGTNACACACACACACACACACACACACACACACACACACACACACACACACACACACACACAAACACACACACTTTCCATAGGCATTATAATGATATTTATTTGCCACCAACATTTCGTGCTACTCTTTTGTGGTGAAAATTTAAGGGGAATGCTGAGGGAAAAGTGGCTAGTTTTAGTTTCCTTCGATGTTTGTGCAGTTAAAATTTACAAATCTGTCTGTCTGTCTGTCTGTCTGTCTATCTGTCTGTCTGTCTGTCTGTCTGTCTGTAATTCACTGAACTCCAAGCAACACTCTTGTGTACCACTACCAAGTGCCTCCTTTTCTCCCTCCCGCCCCCCTCCTTCCATACACACACACACAACTATCGACTCGTTGAGACGCCGCTGGTAACCCTCATTGCTGACCCCACAGTTGCGTCCCGCCTTTCTTTATTTCACGCAGTTTTGCTTTCCCTCGCAAAATGAGACACGGCAAAATTTCCCGGAAAATGATGTCACTGTCTAAGGTAAAACTAAAAGAGGTTTACTAAGATTTATGCGAATGTCTTTCTTTCTTTTTCTTTCTTTCTTTCGTTTCTCGAGAATTCCTTACCATTACAAAAGCAGATTATGTGGCCCTCTGATTTCCCGGAACTTGTTTGTAATAATATGCCGTGAGCTGTATAAAACTACGCTTGTGAGTTGTTAAATTTATCTGTAAACTTGGAATTTCCGACATAATTATTACTAAAGGATAGTCCGGGTAAAATATGCAATATCATCATTACGTCCTTTTTCGGTAATTTATGAAAGTTATAAGAGTACATTCCTGTAGAGGGAGGGAGTTAGGGAAGGAGAGAGAGTGTGTGTGTATGTGTATGTGTGTGTGTGTGTGTGTGTGTGTGTGTGTGTGTGTGTGTGTGTTTGTGTGTGTTTGTTTATATATGTGCTTGTGTGTGTGTTTGTGAGCATGTGTGTGTGGTGTGTGTTCTTGTGTGTGTATTGTGTGTATTTGTATTTGTGTGTGGTGTCTGTCTGTATGTCTGTATGTGTATGTTTGTGCTTGTGTGTGCAACAACACAACAGCAACAACAACAACAACAACAATATTTACTACAACAACAACAACAACAACAACAACAACAATAGAGGTAACAGCAACAACAATATTTACTACAACAACAACAACAACAACAATAGAGGTAACAGCAACAACAACAACAACAACATAAACAACAACAGCAACAACAACAGCTAGTGGATAGATAGCCCGTGCATGTGAGTCGAATAAATTCACATACTGTAGTTTAGACGTAGTCAAGCATGACAAAAGCTTGTATGTACAATAAAGCCGCCTCGAGTACTTCTGAGGTATATGCACGGACTGGTTGGTTGTAACTGACGCCACCCGTCATCTACCTACCATCTTTCTCTCCCTCACTTTTCTCTCCCTCCTCAGTCTCTCTCTCGCTCTCCTTCTTAACTTTTTTTGTTTTTGTCTTCAAGTTCCAAATAATAATGTTTTCCCAGATAGTCTTGAGTTGTCTAGACCTATTCCGATCGCTGACGAAAGGCTGTATTACCGGGACGGTACTCTTTAGAGAATTCTCAGAAATCATAGAATGTTGGTTCTTTCAGCTATTTTTATTGGGCATTAGATCTAGTATGAGAAACGTCTTACACAGAAATATCAAAATGTAGAAGAAACAAATCTTTTTTTGTCTCCTGTTTTTTGTGTGTCTGGGATATTTCTCTTCATCCCCATGTATTTATACATAAACAAAAATATTTCTTAAAATGTGTCTTTCTCCTATGAAAATCGTTAATAATAATGACATAACTATTATAAATTATATTCCACGCGTGAAACTGCACAGAGTTCAGAGAAAATTATGAAACGCAAAAATAGCATTCCTTGTTTTAACTCTTTTCATCTTCGTTATCTCGTGGCTTAGTGGCTCCTACCGATTATGACTGCCCCCCTCTCCCCTCCTCCCATTTTCGATCCCCACATCGCTACCATATTTTCCTGAAAAATTCGCATAGAACTTGAACAACATGTTCAACATTTTCAACAAGGAAAATAAAAAAAAAGCGAAAAGCTTGGTGGATCTTTATCTACAAAGACGTTACCATTTATCCAGGAAAAAAATATGTTTGAGATAAATATAATCCGAAAATAACCGAGCGTCAAACAACCGCTTCATTTCTGAGGGAAAGGAATTCATCAAAATTGCAAATGCTCTAAAGCGTAAGCAACAGCGAAACAATATTTTAAAAACTTACTAATTATAATTAATGTAGCAACAGAATAACCCGTTTACCAATACAAGTATGTGGATTTGATAATGCCATAGCTATTAAGCAAAGTTCACGTGAACTTGATCTGAGCTTAATAGTTATTTTGGACGAATGTACAGTATCTGCTCATCTGAAATGTATCTATACTTCTGAACTTTAATTTTCCACTTAGATTTCAGTTCAGTTCACACCTGTCTCGAAAATCAGAATCGAACCGATTGCAAAATCCAAAGCAACTGATCTGATCTGAAAACTGCTCATTTTTTTTTTGTATAGAACTGAGCTGAACTTGATCTTAGTTGTTGTTTATTATTTCTGAGTGAACTGAACTTGATCTGATCTGACTGTTTTGGTGAACTTATCCATCCCTGGTGTCATGCGAATAATTCTGGAAAATTTTTACTTCTTTGCAAAGGAGGGCATTTATGTGCATGTGTAGAAAAGGAAGAGAAAAGGAGGGGCTGCGATCGGTGGGGGCAAAAGATGAAGAGATGAGAGGAATAACCAGTGGTGGGGGAGGAGGAGGGCTAAAAAAAAGATTAAATGAACAGGCAAGAGAGACGTTAAAGGGAAGAGACAATAGCAAGAATAATCAACAGCAACAACATTAACAGCAGCAGCAGCAGCAGTAGTAACAACAACAACTAGAACAACAAAAAAGAAAAATCAGTAGGCCTATTACATAAGAGATACAAGGGGAGTGGTGCGGGGAAGGGGGGGGGGAAGCCTTGGATTGGCATGATTCTTCATCTTCTGTGCTGCAAGGATAAAGACTAATTAATGGTTAAGGTTACAGGCCTGTAATTGTACTTTCACTATTGGTTCCTGCTACTTAGGGGTTATATTTCATTTCCCCTTTTGCCTCTTTTGATATGCCCTGCTTCCAGTAATAAGGGCTCCAGGGGGGAAATTTTGATATCATTTATCATTGAAACTGTGTTCATTTTACTTTATTTTGCCAGGCACTATTTAGCCCTGGGCTGGAACTGCCAGGTCAAATGTGTGCTCAGGCGGAAGAGGAAGGGGGCGTTGACCTGTGAAAAATGTAGGCTGTGTTTACAAATAGCAATCAAGCTCAAAATTTCACGGGCTTGCTAGGGTTGGGTCAGTCTTAAAACTTGGGCCACATAATGAATTTCAATCTGGTATGGGTCTGGGTGAAAGCTAAAACTTTGGGTTCAGAGGGCAGCTCAAAATGTTAATATAGCCCATAGAGGAACAAAGGGTCCAATCCCATTACAATTACAGGTCTGTAACCTTAAGACCCCAAATGTAAGCTATGACCTCTCTCGTTTTTCATTTCGTTGCGAACTTTAGCGGTTTTCTCCCTTGCTTCACCGCTAGCCCGTTTCTGGGAATTCCCGAAAAAGTAGTTTCTTAGAACCGATCTATAAGCCTATCACTGGCCAGCTCTTGTGCTTTGTAATTTTTTGGGAAATTGCCGGCTCTCGTTAACCTGCCATGACTCAGCTCGATTGAGGTCGGACAGTGACAAGGCAGTTTAGTTTTCGGCCTTGACTTTGGAGAGCGACGAGGCATTTTTGATTTGTTTTTCAGCATTTATTGGTTCTTTTCCTCCCAGTAATTTTCCGTCCACAAAGTGCAGCCACTTTATCACTGTCGTTTTATGTAGAGATCTAAGCAGAATAAACACATCAAGTGGAATGAGAATTCGTGGTTTATTCGTACGAGAAAAACAACGTTGCCGGTACATAATAGTACATAATTATTTCTTCATAGCTAGACTGTGTGTAACTGGGTGGAAGGGTAGATTCTTCTCCTCAAGATCTGGCTTGGGAGAGGAATATGAGCCCAGTCTGGTACCAGGGAAGTGTGTCACCAGGGATTTTACAAGATTACTGCTAGAGATCATTTTTGAGAAGCAAGGCTAAAAAAAAAACCTAACACCGGACAGTTTCTTGTGTCTACCGGAGATAGACCCCATGGTCTCTCAGCTTGCAAATCTGAACATATTACCATTACACCACAAGGAAGCTTCACAGTAATTTAATTCTGAAATACCGACTGCGCGAATATGTTCCTGAACTTCAATGTGTGAGCCAAGAGTTCAACCATGACCCGGACACACTTACCGCTCACATTATGCAGGCTGGTTTTATCTGAATGGAAAACTCTCTTTCTCTCTCTCTCTCTCTCTCTCTCTCTCTCTCTCTCTCTCTCTCTCTCTCACACACACACATTTTTCTCTCTCACACACACATACGCTTCTTCTCTCTCTCTCTCTCTCTCTCTCTCTCTCTCTCTCTCTCTCTCAAAGGGTCGAGAAAAACGCATGCGGTTTGATTCTATAAAGAGAAGAGGGCGTAAAAAGACGTCAGCAAATAGGTGACTGGGAGTCAGTAGCTCAGAAGAGGGCAAAAAAAAAANAAAAGTACCCCCCCCCCTCTCTCTCTGGTATGCTACCTCCCTTCCATTTCCGCCCCTCCTCCCCCACCTGGCCCCGAACCGCTCCCGACCTATTTTGTATCATCACTGTATGAGTAGCTACCTCCCTTAGTAGCCACTCTGCTCCTTCACCTCACATGCCCCCGCCTCCCCCCCCCCTNCCCCCGCCTCCCCCCCCCCTTTCAAAATCTCCTGATCTCCTGTGCTGCTAGGCCACCTAAGCAGACGCTGGTAAAGACCTCAAGACGCCAAAATTTGTTAACTGAATTTATTGACCTTCTCTGTTTCCTCCCTCCCTTCCCGGTCTTCAGTCGTCTTTATCATATGACCAGTATTGACCAGTATAGCTGCAGTGCGTACACGCAGAAATGCAACCATCTGTTACAACGCGCTGCAATATTTTTGAAAGTGAAAACGTTCGAAGTCTCAGAAATTTTAAGAAAATCTGAAATGGTAAACATCCGTGTAGAACGCCACTTGAAACTCGAAAGGTCTACAGCAAAATATCAAATACACATGTATTAACAGTCTGCTCCACCTAATCGCAATATCTCAGCACGAGAAAAAAATGTAGCGATTAACCGAAGGGTGTGATTACTCAATGCTGATCTTTGGAATTGTTTCATCGGACGTCCATAGTATAATTATAAATAGGCTTAGATAATACGATGTGTCTCAGAATTATTGAAATTAATCGAACATTGCAATTAAAAGTTTTTCGACTCAGCGACAGTCCACATTTCATAAATATCATTTGCTTATTTGAAATCATTCACCGGGGATTTCGGAGGACCGAAACGAACAAAGGCTCGTATATTCACGTTCTTTACTAGGCCTACTTCAGGGAAAGACATATATTTTAGCCACACTCTTTTACTTTCTCATGGGGAATTCCTGGAAATATGTAATGATTCTTCTAGGTCAGATGTATCGCGTCCATGAGAGAAAGGGGTTAGATCTAAATTTGGGCACGATAACATTATCCTTGTGGATTCGCATCCACAACTTTATCCCCATAGAGTATCAATATCCCAGTTTCCATGTGATCAATAGATCTGTATTATTTTTATGTTATTCCACAACGTATAAACATTTCTGTGTGGATTAGGCTGTCTTGTTACAGGGGCAGCCATTATTATGTTATCAACCGAGAGCTTGCGCATTAACGATGGGATCTCTTACCATCGTAAGAATTACATTGACTCTGCATGGTAAAGCCAACTAAAGGTGTATTCAGCATCTATGCACTTTAATGTAAGTCTTACGATAGTAAAAGATCCTATCGTTATTCCTCAAGCTCTCAAATGACAGTAGTCTTGTAAAAAGTTTCGGTTTTAGTTTATTTCTTGTGGGCCAATGGCCAGTAATATAATATAATACAATAATAATATAACATAATAATATTACAACATGTCAGTACAATCCTACCAATTTTCACATACTGTAATAATAATACAGTAAATTTGTCATCGTTTAACTCATTCAGGTTTAGACAGACAGATATAGACAGACAGACACACATACACAGACTTGCACACATCAATTGACAGACAGACAGACAAACAGACAAATAAAGGTCAGACAAACATACAGATAGGCAGACAGACAGAGAGAGATAGGCAGACAGACCCATAGTTCTTACACGATCTATTTTTCGATGCGCGCATCTTTCTCAGTGTCCACAAATAAACCGACCCACACCACATACTACAAAAAGCTCACTACAATATAATTATTACCTCATCTCATACATGCAGTCCCTTCCCCATGCCAGAACATAATTAACTTAAACTATCTTCCTGTGAGTCCAGTAAAATAGTGGAGAAAGAAGATGATGAAGAAGAAGAAGAAGAAGACGAAGACGAAGAAAAAAAGAAGAAGAAGAAGAAGAGAAAGAGGAAGAAGAAGAGGAAGAAAAAGAAGGAGGAGGAGCACAACAACAATAACAATAACAATACCTCATCTCATACATGCAGTCCCCTCTCCATGCCAGAACATAATTAACTTAAACTACCTTCCTGTGAGTCCAGTAAAATAGTGGAGGAAGAAGATGATGATGAAGAAGAAGAAGAGGAAGAAGATGATGAAGAAGAAGAAGAAGATGAAGAAGAAGAGGAAGAAGACGAAGACGAAGAAAACGAAGAAGAAGAAGAGAAAGAGGAAGAAGAAGAGGAAGAAAAAGGAGGAGGAGCACAACAACTAATAACAATATAACAATATCAACAGCAGTAGCAGCAGCAGCATTTTTTTTTATTTCGAGGGAGGCGGAAAAGGCAATGGGTAGGCCTACTCAGAGGGTTGCCCTTTTACTGACTGATGGCATATATATATTTAATTATAATAATTAAATTTTAATGGTACTATAGTGTAGGTGATTGAATCATTGATAAGATTGTTAGCCAAACTTCACTTAGCCTCCATCCTCCCCTTTTCCTCCTGCCTCCCCTCTCCTTGCCCCCTCCCCCACCTCTCCACCTCCCTCCCAAAGTTACCATAATGCTATATTACATTCCAGAGGTATATAAACTGAAATGAAGCAAAGAGCAGTTTGGCAGCCATAACTTGAGTATCGCGGTTTCCCGTTGACTAGTCGCCTTGTAACAATTGATATTCCACACCGTACACAAATTCCTCAATCTCCGTAATAAATACCGAATTGATCGGAAGTGACTGGCTAGTGGCTATAATTAAACTCCTTAGACAAAAGAGCCCAACAGTCTTTGGACACGTTTATCAACAAACAGAGGATGGCTTCTGTTTTTACAACGAGCATTTTAAATNATCCACAACTTTATCCCCATAGAGTATCAATATCCCAGTTTCCATGTGATCAATAGATCTGTATTATTTTTATGTTATTCCACAACGTATAAACATTTCTGTGTGGATTAGGCTGTCTTGTTACAGGGGCAGCCATTATTATGTTATCAACCGAGAGCTTGCGCATTAACGATGGGATCTCTTACCATCGTAAGAATTACATTGACTCTGCATGGTAAATGCTACTAAAGCCTGTATTCAGCACCTATGCACTTTAATGAAGTCTTACGATAGTAAAAGATCCCATCGTTATTTCCCTAAGCTCTCAAATGACAGCAATCTTGTAAAAAGTTTCAGTTTTGGTTTATTTCTCGTGGGCCAATGGCCAGTAATATAATATAATACAATAATAATGTAATATAATAATATTACAACATGTCAGTACAATCCTACCAATTTTCACATAATAATAATACAGTAAATTTGCCATCATCGTTTCACTCATTCAGGTTTTGGCAGACAGACAGACAGACAGACAGACAGACAGACAGACAGACAGACAGACTGATTGACAGGCAGGCAGGCAGACAGCAGGCAGGCAGGCAGGCAGGCAGACAGACAGGCAGACAGACAGACAGACACACATACACAGACATACACAGATAGATAGACAGACGAGCATACACAGACAGACAGACAGATAGACGGACAAACAGACAAACAAAGGTCAGACAAACAGACAGATAGGCAGACAGACAGAGAGAGATAGGCAGACAGACCCATAGTTCTTATACGATCTTTTTTTCGATACGTGCATCTTTCTCAGTGTCCACAAATAAACAGACCCACACCATATACCACAAAAAGCTCACAAAATATAATTATTACCTCATCTCATACATGCAATCCCCTCCCCATGCCAGAACACAATTAACTTAAACTACCTTTCTGTGAGTCCAGTAAAATACCTTGCTATACAAGTGTATAATATCAGAGGAGGAAGAAGAAGAAGGGGAAGGAGAAGAAGAAGAAGAAGAAGAAGAAGAAGAAGAAGAAGAAGAAGAAGAAGAAGAAGACCACGAAGAAGAAGAGGAAGAAGAAGAAGAAGAAGAAAAAGATGAAGAAGAAGAAGATGATGAAGAAGAAGACGACCACAACAGTAACAACAGGAGGCGGAAAAGGCAATGGGTAGGCCTACTCAGAAGGTTGCCCTTTCACTGACTGATGGCATGTATATAATTATAATAATTAAATTTTAATGGTAATATAGTGTAGGAGATTGGTAAGATTGTTAGCCATACTTCACTTAGCCTCCATCCT
>JAWQUT010000083.1:202141-242349 GCA_033807755.1 Ellobium chinense | reverse complement strand
CAGTTTGGCAGCCATGACTTGAGTATCGCGGTTTCCCGTTGACTAGTCGCCTTGTAACAATTGATATTCCACACCGTACACAAATTCCTCAATCTCCGTAATAAATTTTAATACAGAATTGATCGGAAGTGACTGGCTAGTGGCTATAATTAAACTCCTTAGACAAAAGAGCCCAACAGTCTTTGGACACGTTTATCAACAAACAGAGGATGGCTTCTGTTTTTACAACGAGCATTTTAAATTATTAGCAGATGTTATTCGTAATTAAACGACTTCAGCACGACTTACGCCAGTGGGTCAGTAGCCTGCGGTTATCATATTTAGCCTGTAGATCTAGATTTTTAGACTCGACTGTATTTTTACTGCTCATCATGAACTGATGATGGGCTCATGTGCACTTCTCATGATGAGCAGCTGTGACTGTAGTGTGAGTGAGTTCAGGCAATCTCGCTAGTCTCACTGATGTTAGCTCTGTGCTGTGGAGCCTGAATATGTCAAATAGATTGCAGACCATGATGTTACATTTCAATCATTAAAAGCCCATTGATGAGAATAGACTAGACTATAGAATAGACTAGTATAGACGGGATAGTCTAGCGTTCATTATCAAATTAAAGCAAGAAAATGTAGGGTCTAGGTGGTCTAGACTAGATCTAGATCTAGATCTAAATGTGAAAAGTCACATTGATCTTCATGTAAGCTATAGCTTGGCTACAGTCAGTTTATGTGTACATACGCCTAAGCTTTCTTAGCTCTCCCAGAATTTGAATTTGAATATGAAGTCAAAATTTTAAAGTGCTTTGATTAATTTGAATGAAGATTGAATCTCCTTTCTAGAACGGAAAGTGGGTTGGATTCCTGACCTTGATTGAGTTGTAAGTGCCTTGGGAAAGCATTTTCATTCACATGTGTAAAGGATACCTAGACTAGCTCCATACCTGTAAATGGCCACTGTACTGTAAGTGTAAGCTTCCCAGGGAGTGGAGTAAGTCCTGGAGTGAACAGGCCTACTAGGACTAGGGTAATGATAGTGTAAAGTAGCGTGAGTTGGCATTGTTATTGTCATTATCATTGTTATTAGAACAGCAAAACTTTAAAAATTATGGCTTACTAATGGAGAATTTACCCATCTGCGCTGATGTGTGTGCAGGCACGGAATACTGGCCATACTTCTAGTAACTTGTCCCATCTATCCTGTTGTGAGGCCAGTTTATCAACAGACACTGGACTCTGCGTCACCTTTTTTTTAATATTACTTTATCAGTTTCAATGATTTAGTGAAGCATAGATTACTCAATATATGCAACACCTACCATTTGTAGACAGTAGTAGGTGGTCTGTTTTTGATGAGATTATTACTAATATTACAGTAAAAAAGTTAATCATTATGGTCAAATGCCTGAAATGGCCAGTAGACAGAGACAATTGTTTTTTTTTAAGGCACCCACTGAATGGTATTTTGAGTACATGCCTTCTTATCCACTTTGTATTTTTTGTTAAACTTGTGTGAGCTGTTATGGAGGTTCTGTTTCTAATATTACTAATATGCTGTGATCTTGGTAACAATTTGTAATTGATATATTCAGTAGATACCATTCTGGCGTGGGTGATCAGAAAAGCAGGATCAAGCTTTGCCCAGCTGTTTTTACCGTTCTTTCATGAACTGATCCGACCCTTGAATACTGCATTGGTCGATACAGGACTCACTGCTGAGCAACTATCAGACATGGAGAGCAACTCTAACAACAGTCATGACCGGGATGTCAAGTAAGTAACGTCATTGTCTCGCATTTCATATGAGACCATAACCAGCAGTTTGAATGTTAGCAAGCTCCACAATTGAATGCAACGTATTTTCTACCCTTCCTCTTTGTTTGCTCAAACTATAAATGTTTTTGGTATATATATATTTAAATGACTGTGCCAATTTAAGAAAAATCGATTCCCTTAAAAGTAAGTCACCTATTATTTGAGAGTATAGTCCATCAGTTGAACAGTTACCATTAAACATTGCTGTCTTTAAATTTGTATCCCTATCAGTATCATATGATGTGTAATGAATACATTCTGAATACTCATTGATTCTTTTGGTCCTGCCTAAGTCAGTATCTCTGCCCATTGTTTGGCTGTGGAATTTTGTCATCCATTCCACTACTGTGGTTATAGTGTCAGGGATCCACATCACCTGGTCCACATTCAAAACTTTGAAAAACTTCGGACATGAACAGCCTGTTTTGGGAAAAAAACTACAACTAAAAACAGGCAACACAAAATTTAATATCAAATATCAAAGTTACCACCTTTTAGAAAGCAAGAAAGGATCTTATAGAGTTAGTTATGGAATGTTTTATTTACAATGCATGAAACACCAAAAGGGGCTGCTGAATACTATTTTCCGTCGCAAAGTGTAACTTACAGTACTTATTCTGTCCCAGTATCTTATGACTTGGGGATAAATTGCAAGAGGACGCAAAGTAAGAAGAGTTAGGAAGCAAGCTCGAAACCATTGCTTCGAAATATCAAGATTATGCTGAATGGTGATGTGTTGAGGAAAAGAATGATAAACTGCCAACAACGAGTGGCGTCATGTGGAGGGAAAGTGTTAATAAAGAGAATATTACCTATCGCAGGTCTCGAAAACGAGGACGTCCAATGGAGTCTGTTGAGCACACAGACTTGGAATCAGACTCCCTCTTCCCACACATTCCTATATCATCCAGCTGGGATGAAGAGAAGAAGGAGAAAGGAGATGGAAGCATACGAGGAGATCTGGGCAGTATTATGCTATTGATGTTTCTCTACATCTTGCAAGGCATTCCATTAGGTCTGGCTGGTAGCATTCCTATGTTACTGCAGAGCAGAAAGGTTAGATTGATTATTGTGCTGTATGTCTGTGGCAAATTGTGGAATGATTTCAAGAAAAAGAATTGGGTAAAAGTTAGACTCAGTTGGGAGGGATGTGACTATAGCTGAAGTTGAGAGTTTGTGTATTTGGAGGGGGTACTCAGTATTGGATTAGTGGAGACCAGACCAGGAGTTTGTTTGGTGTGGTGTGGTTGATCTATGGAGAGGATGGGCTATAGACCTCTAAGTCAGAATTTTGTGTTTCAGGGGTGTGGGTAAGAAGGGGAAGTATGGGGCAGAAGATTAGGAAGTATGGGATGTCAGTATGGCTATGCAGTGTTTTCTCCAGTTCATTATATAAGTTTGGGGAAACATTTCCCCCTTGTCAAAAAACTTGAAGGGGGATTTAAACATTTTTTTAGGGATTTTTAGGTTTTACTGAAGTACTGTAAACTGTGGAAAGGAGGAAAAAGGAAGAAAGTGGCATGCATTCAATGTATTTTGGGGAGTGGGGAATTTGAAATTAAATGGGTAATGATGTGATCGTGTGATATGGAGAAAACATTGGGTATGATTACTATGATCATTTGTCAGACCAAATGGGATAGTAGTGGTATATCAATGTTCTGATAGNTGGAGACCGGACCAGGAGTTTGTTTGGTGTGGTGGTTGGGATTGATCTACGAAGAGGATGGGCTGTAGACTTCTAAGTTAGAATTTTGTGCTTCTGGGGTGTGGGTATGGAGGGGAGGTATGGGGCAGAAGATTAGGAAGTATGGGATGTCAGTATGGCTATGCAGTGTTTTCTCCAGTTCATATAAGTTTGGGGAAACATTTCCCCTGTGTCAAAAAACTTGAGGGGGGATTTTAAAATTTTTTTGAGGCATTTTAGGTTTTACTGAAGTAATGTAAACTTTGGAATGCAGAAAGAAGAAGAGAGTGGCATGCATTCAGTGTATTTTGGGAGGTGGGGAATTTGAAATGAAAGGGGTGAATGGCGTGATCATATGATATGGAGAAACATTGGGTATGATCATTTGTCAGACCAAATGGGATTGTAGTGTTCTTTCATGTTTTGATTGTGTTTGCTTTGGCATATTATCCCTCATGATGTGGTGATAGAATATACTCTACCGTCCACTTGCTACCTTTGAATTGGGTACTGGAATATATATGCATCTCCGAGCAGAACATCGGGCATGACGGTAGAATTTTGCACCCTAATGTCAGCAGATTGACCCGGCAGACAATATATGTGCAACGATCATCTTCCTTAACTATTGTCACGCGGCCAGCTAGAGGCACCTTGCGCTACAAGTGGTAATTGTCCACTGAGGTATAGATTGCATGCAGAAATTGGATTCACACAGTTTTGATGTGTATTGCGATGAATTATGAATTGGCATTATCTTAAATCTCAAAAACTCGCAGATAATGAGACTTTCATCTCACTAAAGCACAAAATTGTGGTTTTAAATATTTATGATTTTGTTTCTGCACTCAGGTCAGCTACACAGATCAAGCCTTGTTTAGCTTGGTTTACTGGCCGTTCAGTGTCAAACTGTTGTGGGCACCACTGGTAGATTCTATCTACTGGCCATGGTTTGGTCGTCGCAAGACATGGCTTCTTCCTATACAGTATCTCATGGGTAGGTGGTTTTTGTTTGCTACTTCTTCTGCTGCATTCCAGGAGAATTCTAAATGATAATGAGGATATTAATAACATCTGTGCCAGTGTGCTTCTAGATTAGCTAGTATTCAGTGATTTTCCATGATGGTCTCTGTATTGATCAAGGGTTGACTACTGAATGGAGGGTAACTGAGCCTTGATTCACATATAAGAATAAATTTATGATTTCTACCTATCTTCAGACGTCATCCTCTAGGACCTTTAAAACAGGGTCAAGTGTGTAGAAATTGTGGAAATGCTTTACTTGGGTCAGAAATTGGGTGTGGGAACAACGTCACAGTATAAGGGACATTCCCATGCAAGCTCTGTCCCCCTCTCAAGCAGCCAGCAAAGAGTGAAGCTACTGACTCTGTGAGATTCTGATTGTGTGTTCTCCTAGACGATTATGGACGAATTTGGCTTGTAATGATTAACTTGCTGTGGTTCTATCAGTCCCTCTAGTGTTGTTGTTGGCCTGCATATTTGACTTTCACCCACAGAACTAGATTCTGTTTCTTGTGTATGTAATGCGGGTGTGTGTGTGTGTGTGCTTTTTGGAGTTGGATGAGATGAAAATCTTGATATTAACATCCATAATGCTGCGCTTCCTTTGGCACCAGTCTGCCGGGATGCTGTCTATCGGGTTACATACTTTTTTTGCCTCGCTGTGTAACTTTGTCAGCTGATCACTTTGCTACACAGCATGTCGTTCGATATTCATTTGTCTCTGTTAGGCTGATAATGGTGAATATATTTGCCCCTTGCATCAGACTTAGATGTTAGTTTTGAGTCCAGCAGTTCAGCCTTAGGTTACACGGGTTAAGAGGTTTATTGCCTTTCTGTGCAGTCTGATTTTTTATTGTGGGCAATGAGGTAATCTGTCCCCATGGCACACTATCATGATAATTCTTCCTAGTTTGCTTCTGAAGCCATCAGGCAAGCTATACCAACTTAGAAATCAGAGGGGGAATGGTTCTTTGCCCTGTATGACATGGCCCAAATATCAGACCTATTTCAGGAGATCATCTGTATTTTATAAAGCATTATCAGTGGTAATTGTATATATTTCTTTCTGAGGCTTATATGTCTTATCCAGGCTAATACCTGCTCATGCGATTTCACATTGCACATTATTATTATCAGCAGGCCAGATCACTCTAGGACTTTCTCAGTTTATAGGCACTGATCACTAGCTTTCTGACATATTTTTCACTGGTTGTAGCTAGGTACCTATTTTATGGAGGAGTGGGCTAGAGAAAATGTGAATGAAATGGTTTCCCAACTCACTTACAACATGGCAGTGGTCAGCAATTGAACCCACGACCTTAAACCTTGAATCCAGCACTGTGTCCATTCAGTCACATAATGACATATTTGTTCCCATGGTAATGCTTCCTGTTGTTTTGAAACTGACTAGTTATTCGTTATCTTCACAGGCATCTTCATGCTGGTCCTGTCGACCCAAGTGAAGACACTGCTTGGAGATGATTCAAGTGGTAATGGTGGCGTCAGCATCCTTACCCTCACCCTCACCTTTGTCTTCCTCAACTTCCTGGCTGCCACACAAGACATCGCTGTTGACGGCTGGGCTTTGACCATGCTGTCTCGGTAGGTGTTGTTTGCTGTTATTCCTGATGTCACTCGCAATATCCAGGGTTTGCACTGGATTTGCTCATTCTGTGCAAGCGTACGTCATGACACCAAATAAGTAATTCATAAACATTTTTGCCTAAGCACAGTAATGGAGATAAGCATCTGATCTAAAAAAAATACATGACTTTTAATAGCCCATAACAAGTGAAGTCTGTTGCCGTGTCTCCTCGTTTGACCCACCCCCATGAAAAGTTACTTGAGGCCTCAGACTACTTTAAGAGAACAAGGGGTTAGCTCATTGGCAGCGCCTATCTTTTCAAACCTCTGACCCGAAATAGTGCTGCTTTAAGTTAACCTAAACTGGAGAGGGAAGTGACAAATGCATTAGAACAGGCTACAGCTGGAGAAAAAAAATCATGGGATAAATAGATCACCCTTCCTTGTAAGTCCAACCGAAATGACCGCAAAATTATTGCATGTGTGTAACCTTAAGCACTTATCATGACCACCATCCACTAGCTGATATCATTTGAATCAGTCGTTAGAATTCATGACAAACTCTCCTTGATTTTTTTTTTTTGAAAAGCTCTTCAGTCAGTTTAAAAAAATGACAGGTTCTTGAATAGGTTACTTTGAGTATAATTCATAAAAGTAATAGTTTCTCACTTTTTGATGTAAGTGACTTATTAATTTGTTCCTCAGGCCCAACATTGGCTGGGCAAGCACATGTAACACAGTGGGGCAAACTGCTGGCTACTTTCTGGGCAATGTCCTGTTTTTGGCACTGGAATCTGCTGATTTCTGTAACAACTATTTACGGAGTGTACCCCAAGAGGAGGGCATCCTTACCTTATCAGGTAAGTATATCCTTCATAGTTGTATATGCAGCTCTTCAGAGAAGTTAAATTTGATTTTTTAAATTGTAACAAATTCTTTGGATCCACAGTAATTGCAGTTCTGTTCTTTTTCAAATTATCACTTGATGGTTTAACAAGGAGACAGACCAAACTAATATGTGAAAATGGGACTTTTACCGACAATATTGGGAAATAAGTTTACAATGCCATCTCATTCATAAAACGCAAATACATGTACTACATCATATATGTAAATACACTACAGTACAAATGAAATACATAAAAAAGTAATTGTTATTTATCTACTGTACAGCGCCCTGGTCTCCCAATTTCAAATCCAGGTATTCATTTACACCTTAATTGAGTTGGGAAAGGGGAGTGAAGTGTCTCTCTGAAGGATACCACAACATAAACCACCCAACCCATGAGTGAAACGTGTTTGTTTTTTTCTGAAAGAGTTTACAAATGAGAGTTATGAGGATGTTTTTATTACAATATATATAGTATATGTAATGTAATGTTATTACAAGGACCCAGTATACTTAATGTAGTTAATTAGCACACATTTATTTTCTCGCTAAGCCCTGTCAGGCAACACAAGTCAGTGTGACTATTTTAGTTTTGAGAAAAATTGCATTTCTGTGATGTTTATTTTCATACAACATTTTTTCAGGCTTTCTGTGGTTCTGGGGCATCGTTTTCATGATCACTACCACATTGGTCGGTGTCCTGAAGCGGGAACACATGGACTTGGATGCCGACCCAGAGCAGGGCATCGTGGAGACTTACAGGATCCTCCTTAACGTGATACGTCTGCCTTCCATCATCTC
Source organism: Ellobium chinense (assembly GCA_033807755.1). Lineage (NCBI taxonomy): Eukaryota > Metazoa > Mollusca > Gastropoda > Ellobiida > Ellobiidae > Ellobium > Ellobium chinense. Next base: position 234,556 of record JAWQUT010000083.1, on the reverse strand, counting down.
CTACACTATCATTTTACTTACTGCCAAGGTAGGTGCATGCGTCATCGTCCCATTGACAAATGTGATGTTTCCATTTGATGTAATCCTGCAACACTACCAACATGTTCTGTGGTTAGTTATAGTGGCAGGATTAAGGAAGAAAAATACCATGTGTAAAGAAGCACAGCCTTTCCTGTGTAGATTATATTGCATTACCCTTTTGTGAGTGCACTGTCCTTTTCTAATGTAGTACATTGTGCATGCAAAAGTGCACACCAAAGTGCTAAATATTGCAAGTTTTCTATTGTGTTAGGCAACTGTTATTTCAAAATGTAGTTATTAGTTTTACACCTGATTTCACACAGTTGTCCTTATCATTTTAAAGTTAATGAAACTTCCTGGAGTAGAGTGACAGAAAATGAAGACTGAGGGAAGAAAGGAAAAAAAAAAAGAAAGGAGAGAATTGGTCTCTTTCATCTACAATAAAGCAGACTCCAGCATCGCATAATAGCAACTTTTTCCATATTCCTGAGGATTTGCAATTAAAAGGAGTTGATGGTATCGAATGAAGTATAGGTGCCACTTACATGTAGATTTCGTCAGTTCTTTCATGTGTCCTTATGCTTTGTTTGCAGGTGACGTTTGCTGCTAGTGATGCCTTGACAGGCCTGAAACTAATTGAGGCTGGAATGCCCAAGGAGAGACTAGCCCTGTTTGCGGTACCCATGGTGCCCATACAGATTGCTCTGCCTTTGCTAATTAGCAAGTATACATCAGGTCCCAAACCCATGGAAATTTGGCTGAAAGCTTACCCTTATAGGTAGGTGAAAATCAACATGGATTTGAAGGGGGATTGTGGAATTTGGATGGAGAATTTTTTGAACTGTCAATGTTGAAAACATGTTGGATTAACCACTGGATTGTTCCTTAATTATGAGCTCCTCTTGGGTAGAGGAGGGCCGGAAAGGGCTGTGCTGGCATTGTACAAAACAATGCGCAGCTGTACAGGGTTTAAAGGTGGTGCTGTGTCCATGTTGAGAAAATTTAGTGTGTGTAATGTAATGCTGTAGATGACCCTCTGATATATTAATCATAGCTTTCTTATGATATCAAAGGGTTTTATGGAGGGCAAATTTCATGGTATAGTAGTCACAGGTTATGGTCAGAATGTATAATGATGGTGTTAGACAGTTTGCAAAACAGTTCTCTACATCTGTGTTGTTGTTCTCTCTGTCCCCAGAATGTTGATAGGTGTTTTCTACTGTATAGTTGTCTACTGGGCCAGTGTGGTACAGCCAACGCCTGGTGAATTTCCCTGGTATTTTTATGTTGTCACCCTCACCTTCTATGCTCTACACCAGGTAAGTGTTTTGAGTAGATGTCTCTCTGAGCAGCTCCTAAAACAACAATGTTTTTGTTTTTGTTTTCTTTTTTTTTTCACTTTTTTTCAAACTGTGCATTTTGAAACCAGAAGATTTCAGACATTTCGTCAGTCTTATTATGTAAATGTAGTAAAATTATCCTCAATTTACATGTTTGCGCGTTAACCCAGAAACATCATCATACATTCAAACACATTCATACGAAAATGCCTAATATGAAATAGCAACATAACAAAACATTTTGCAAGTCCTAACATTGTAATATGCTTATTATTAAATCTAGCAGCTAGCATCAATGAAAAAAACCTCGCCTTTTACAAAGCATTTCTAAAGCTCACATCACCCTCTTTTTGGATTAAGCCTTGGTCTCTCTCATCTACAATAAATCAAATCTTCTGCATCATATAATCGCAGCTTTTTCCATATTCCTGAGGATTTGGAAATAAAAGGAGTTCATGGTATCAAATGAAGTATAGGTTTGCTCTCTCCTTATGTAATTGGTTGTCAACAATGAAATGAAAATGTCCACTTTGACATTTGCAGGTTGCAGTGTACTGTATGTTTGTGTCAGGCATGGCATTCCATGCCAAAATCAGTGACCCGGCAATTGGGGGAACCTACATGACTCTGTTGAATACTCTCACAAATTTAGGTGAGTACGGAGTTACTGTCTCATGACCAGTTTAAGGAGAGACACTACTTTTTCTTGCAGGATGTAATGCAGATTACGTGGTGTGAAACTTATCATGATAAGTGCATTGATTTTTTTTGCGAAATTTCACACCAGAGTGCTGAATGGTGCATTTTCTTTCTTAACTGTAATAATTTTAGGATCATAATTAGGTTATCTAAGAAGAGACATGGGTGAAATCAAGTGTGAAATAAGCGATTTTGTTTTTCCTAAGATTATCAGTTTAAAGAAGAAAAATGCACCATTCAGCACTTTGGTGTGCAATTTTGCATGGAAAATCCAGTGCAATTATGATTATAAGCTGCACATCATGTAATCAGCACTGTGATGGTGATAGTGATGGATGAGGCTTGATGGAAGATGGCATGAATGATCTGTATCTGTTACATTTCAGACTGATATATCATCTATAGTGTGCTGATGTTGTAATTTGCTGTGTGAAAGTTTGGGGTCTAATAAGGTACTTCAACCTTGATCTAGTATGCGTGTATGTTTTGGGGATGTATTTATATAATCTGTTTATGTGTATTTAGGAGGCAACTGGCCAAGCACTGTGGCATTGTGGATGGTGGATCACTTGACGTGGAAAGATTGCTCCTCTGGTGGCAATTGTGACAGCAAGGAAGCCGAAAAGGTAATGTTTAGAACTTGTGAAGCAAGTGTCAGATCTGCTCTCACTGGCACATTACTCTTTTAGAAGTGAGTGTCAGATTTTTTGGCATGTTAGGGGCAACTCGGGAAATGCTAGTGTCAAATCCATGCAGCCACCTCATACATGGAGGAACTGCAACTGTGAAATAAAACAACGGCCAACACTAGATCATGAGGCAAGGTGGTACATGGACCACAGGTGCCTAGCGTTACTAGTGTTCATGTGGAACAGATTGGTTGGGGTCACATGCGCCCATGACAAAGTTTAAGACACGGCAAGAAGTGTCTCTTGTCCACTGTACAAAAGGATAATTTATGAATTCATTTGTTGACTATTCTTCAGTAATACTTCAGACTCCAAGCTATTAAATGGGAAAAATCCAACCTGTAGGAAGTTTTTGGTGGTTATGAGAGTAAGATAACTCACAGGGTGAAGATCTCTATATTAAAGATTCAGCAGCTTATTTTCTCCTTCCTCTTCATTGTTCACTGACAGCTTTCAGCTACTATCTTTGTTTCTGGCATGCGGACTGTTTCTAATAAGGAAAGAGATGAGCTAAGCAGGCTGCAGTCAAGTAGAGTTGATGATATTGTTAACACTAGTAGCACTAGCTGACCACGCGCTATGCAGCTCACTGGCGGTGTGACCTAGTTTTACCAATGTTATAGCGGATCAGCGCATACTGCCTGATGATTAGCACCCGTTGCCAGGATACACGGCTGCATAAATACAATTGCTGCAGGTAGAGATTGGTAGAGTGATGCGTATATATACTATTGCCGCACTGAATGATAGCGAGCCCACCATAGTATATATACTATCACTGCATGACGAGGGTTAAGACCTGCTGTCAGCGTACTTAACTTTCATGTGTATAATAGCTATGAGTCCCACGAAGGATTACAGAACCTTTTTATTAGTCTCTGACTAGTAAAACATCTTTTCCATTTCAGCTATGTACAACTGAGGGTGGAATATGCAGCACAACAGTGGAAGGTTACTACATCCTGACTTTTATCTGCACTGTGACTGGCCTGCTCTGGCTCAGGTCAAGGTCAAATCGTCTGCGTGAGCTCGGGGAGCTGAACCTAAAGGAGTGGAAGTACAACAGCCCGGCAACCTCCTGACTACGACAGAAAGTTTAGTATTGTGTCTTTGATGGGTGATAGCATTCCATGTCAGTGGCATGACAAGAACCAGCTGACGCAACATGGAGTTTTGCGGCAGATGAGTGTAGTCATTTATATTTTGTGTTTTCTTTGGTTCTGTAATGTGCTGAAATGACAGTGCAGAATTGTTCCCTCTGTTAGAGAGAGCTGTAGTTATTGACATTGAAACCACAGAGGCTGGACAGCAGATCATTATTAATTCAGAGCTACACTGCTTTTATAATCGGATATTATTTATGTGGAGTGTATCGACAGTTCTGCTGAGCAGAAATGGTCAGAGGAAAGAGCTTGTGTATGAAAGTTCATAATTATCTGCTGGATTCTTAAGCCCAGGCATGACCCTTACCCAGAGGCTGTAGTGCAGATACTATGATGTGCAACTTGTCCCCAGAAGTGCATAGATTTTCTAATTCTATGTAAATTTGCAGGATGTATTTTTCTCCCTTAAGAAAGAGACATCATCTTTTGACAACTGTCATTTTTGATAGCATTAGTTTCTGATACATGATTTCATTTATATCTCTCAGATACCTGTATGCATGATTCTATGTGGGCTGTTCTGAATTTTCTGTCTTGGCACAGAGTTACTAGGAACTAACAACTACACCTGGATGTAAGATGAAATAACTATGTGTCTAGACAGAAAAATCAGGAAAATCCCACATAGGTTCATACAAGAAGGTACTAAGAGACGTAGATGAAATCACATGCCAAACAACTTGTGCTGTCACAAATGATATTGTCTTAACACCGTTATCCTTATGGGAAGAAAATGCACCATACAGCACTTTGGTGTGCAGGTTTGCATAGAAACTCGAATGCACTTGATGAGTTTCACACCATGCAGTCTGCATTAGAACCTTTGGGCCGCACCTCCATTTTAAGTGCTTTGATGTAATGGAGCTGTCATGTCAAGGACAGAGCTATGAAAATGTGATTGTGTAGGTTGTTTTATAGTGATCATATGGTTCAGTTTCACTGTGATGTTGCTGTTCCCATGCCCAATCAAAGCTTTAATGTGTTTGATCTTTGGTTATAAAAAGTTATCAGTAAATGCTTAAGATGAGAGTAAAGTAACATCAATGCACAGGAAAAATTGTGATGAAATATTCAGGAAATACTCTGAATTGTTTTATGATAAGCATATATTCGCATTATCTGTTGCTTAATTAGGGGACAGTTTGATTTTACCTTACCTGTATAGCACACAGAGCTGTCATCTTGAAAGATTTGCTACTTTGGTGTTGCAAATCTTGCAGAAACAGGAAGATATATAAGGGTTGTGTGATATGGCACTAATTTTGATTGAGTGAGTGAGAGCATTATTTGATAAATAGAAGAGGGAACAAAATGACAGTATAGAAATGAGAATGATAGACAGTTCAGGTACATTTATAAATACCAGGGTCATTCCAGAATGATTTCATAAAATATTAAAATTTTGCATTGGGGCCTTGCAGATCTCTTCATATAGCATTTATTTTTACATGAAATGTTGTTTTAAGAGGCAATTTCAATTTTATTCACATAAGTCAGTCATAATATGTACATTTTGTCATAAGCTGATTCAAATGTTGAAACAGAAGATAATGTGCATCTCTTCCTGTGGGCATTACTATCTATCTACATAATGCAATACATGATTAAGGACATAAGGGGATCCACTATATGACTTATAGTTAAATATTGTGGTACACACTGCCCTTTTCTAATTCAGTACATTTTGAACACAAAATTGCGCATCAGCATGCTAAATAACTATTTTTTCCTATTGTGTGTGGTTATCTTAAGAAATCAATTATCTTGAAATATGGTCTTACTCTGCCATTAAGTTTCACACATGTATCTAAGACACAAACATTATACGTGTCCGCGACAGGGATATGATTTAGATTCTTTGTTACTCAGATGTAGGATGATGTAATCTCAGTTATTTTTTATTATTTCTGTGGCAGAAGAATGAGCGAACACAAACAGATGCTCTCACAGGATAAGGTAAAGGGGGGAAATGCTCCTATTTCCATCTTCTATTACCCTCCTTCGCACTTCCACTCTTGCAGGTCTTTGACACCTATTGTTTTTTCTTTTTTTTGGCCTTATTAACATTTTGTGTTATTCCAAATATACCACTGTGATTTGGGGAAATTTCTTCTCTGGAGGTTAAAGTACCTCTTTTGCCCGATCTTTTAACGGGAAGAAAAAGGGGAGTCAATGCCCAAAATTTTTCACAAATGTCTTTTGAAAAAGATCACCTCAAATTCTGACTTGGTCCCTAATTTTTCATTTGGCTGGTTTTGACCGCATGCGAATACATAGGCCTACACATTTTATTTTTTTATCTAGAAGGCTCAAATTGTACGTGGAACTTTAAAATTGGATGCTTTAGTTAGATCACAGGTCATTTTACACATTTCTACACCCTAACACTGGCTGGCAGGGCCCCAAAAAAGGGGGATTTTATATATTAGCGGATTAATTGGCTTGTACACAATGAATGATTTGCCCTTCTAATAGGTGCCACAAACCTGCATCTGTACTCTGTGTGAGCATCTGAGAGTGTCTGCTCACTCCCCACTTCTGTTACAAACCGGTGCGTTTCTATCTTGTACTTCTCCTGTTGCAGGCTGTTGATATTTTCCATTCTTGTGTGGCGTGTGTGATTTAATTCATCTCTGTTGCATTGTCACACTTTTCAGCTGACAGTATTCTCTCCGTAACTTTCTCTTTGGATTCCGGGTTGTTTTGTCTTCTTTCACAACCTGGAGCTTTAGTGCATACCGCTATAATTGAAGATGAAAATCTACTTACACCTTGGCAGCAGTATGTGAGAAATGATGTTCAGTGATAGAATTTGGAAGACCCCAAATGTGTACAGTGGAACCCTGATATAAAGTATGCCTTGGTGCATGGGAGAAGCATACTTATTATTGAAGTGAGTCTATTATTGAGGTTCATCTGAAGAATGAAATGATAGAATGGTAATGAATTCATGCTTGCAGAATTCATACTGAATAAGGAGGTATACTTTATAGCTGAGTACCTAATATCGAGGTTCCACTGTATTATTCATTGGGACTCTTATAACACAACCACTTTTCAGGTCAAGCTTTTGAGGTTGTCTTAAAGTTTGTGCTTAACAGAGTGCTTATTTTATTGGGAACAAAGACCATGGGACTTTTGAATGGGTAGGATCTAAGCTGGGTGTTGTGTTAAGCAAACGATTGTTTTAACAGAGTTTCACTGTATCTGTTTTTGAATTGATGAATATTGAGATCGTATAGATACTCTCTATCAAAGTTGGTCTGTAGTGTGATGATGGAAAAGCACAGCCCAGAAACTCTAAAATATTTGGACTTGGGAGCAGGTGAGCTAGGATGTCTGCTGACACCCCATTGATGTAATGCCCTAATGTAGTCCTGAGCAAAAATAGAAATCACATGTGATGGTATTCCTGGCGTCAACCCATGCACTGAATCTTGTTAAACTTGTTTTAATCAGAAAGCAAAAAAGTAAAATGTTCAATTTTCCATTTTGTTGTTTTTATTCTTGGTAAGAAGAAACTTTTTTTCATGTGAGCTTTTCCCATATTTGTTTTAGATAAAAAAAATACCTTTTCATATTTTCAGAACAGAGTAAACCGACATATGCCATTATGTTAGCCTAGCAATGATTCTTCTTGGAACTGTGAAAACAGGGTATGGAGTCACCCACAGACTGGACTGTAAATGTTACTTAGAGTAAACACATTATAACACTTTTTAGATACAGTATTCTTGATGATGAGATCTGTGATAAGTTCTAGATCTATTGGCAGATTGCAGAGCTTATATACTCGGAATAAGTCATAGAATATTGATACAGCTGTGCAGCTGGTTTCTAGTACAGTATTGAACAATATTGGACAACAACAACTTAGGATTTTCACAACACAAATTGAGAGTGAGAGTGTTTTTCCTTGATCCAGTGAAATAAGCATGTAACTGAAAGACTTTTAAAATTCATAATTCCAAGGCATTTTATGTTGTTTCACAAGCTGAAAGCCATTTACAGGCTTGTCACTGATGCAACTCCGTCATCTTTAAATCTTTTCAAAAGTTGTCAGGAAGGGACACAAAAAAATGTCTGATTTCAGGCACTCGTTTACAGTGTTTGCTGCAGGTCATATGACTTGGGAGAAACATTTTCCCCCTTGTCAGAAATTTGAGAGGGAGGGGGATTTGCAAAGTTTTGGAGGGATTTTATTTAGTTTCCTTCTCAGGAAATGAAAACTTTGGGATGTGGGAAAGAAGGGGAGAACGATGTGCTTTAGTATATTTTTAGGCGGCATTGTGTAATTTACGGGGCGAATCATATAATCACGCAGCCGGGAGAAAACACCGCATATGTGATTAGGATAAGAACAGTGTATCAGTGAACTAGACATTTAGGAGAAATAAGCACCGTTCACATACACTCTCATACTCTCCCAAAACAGTTTGATGGCTCTGTTTCTTTTGTTTTTTACCGTTTTATATCTTCATAATAAGAATGGCTTTTGCACATGACATTGATAAACTGGGTACATGTTTGTTTGTGTGAATATTTTGTAATGTGGCTTAAAATTTTGTGATACACATACACAACTGCCAAAGGGATGGACTTTTCGGAGGTAAGCTGTGCTTCTTTTCATTGTTTAGAGTCCATTCATGGAAAAGAGCTTTCGTTGGTTAGACTTGTTAACTTGAAAGAAATCAACAAGTGTTTTTTTCCTTTGATTCAGTGTATTTTTCCTCTTAAAGACGGTGAACATTTTGTGATCCAAAGTATTGAATATTTTGTGAGTTTTCTAGCTTTGCTGTTATGCTTATCTAACTTATAACAGGGGTTTTAAAGGGGTTTTCTTGCTAAAAGTAGAGTGGTGATGGTGGTTATCTAAAAAATCCTTTCCTTTTAAAATACAAACATGAACTCTTATTAGTGAAAGCTGAAGATCTTTATGATAGTAGATGCTTATGAATTTGAATTTATAGGGAACAGGACAGCAATAGAAGTTCTTGAGGTAAATTTAATCGTTTTGAGGAAAGGTCCGTAGCTTTGCAACAAAGAGGCCTGGAATCTGAGGACCTGTAATTCAAAGAATACACTATAAGAATGATCTGGGAGAGTAACACACTATTTTTGAACGTGATTATTTCCAGTTAGGCCAGGGACTCGGTGAGTAATGTGCTAATCAAAGGTACCAACAGTATAAGCAGTGCTATAATCAGTCATGGTTGCTGAAGCTGTCACCTATAAACAGTGCTGTCTGACATATGTCTGGTGATTTCTACTTATACTTTATTGTACTAATAGTACTATAAATGCATAACTCAAAACTTATTTAATTAATCCATGGCGATTTGGCCTGTCCCATCAATTTCGTGTTAACAAGAGTTCTTCGTTATTAAATTTACACATGAAAATCAAATTTCTGAGCAGGCTCCTGGAAATCTGTGTTTGTGAGTCTCTACAATATTTGGCTTTCACCCTAAGCTGTTGATATTTTATCTTGGCATTCAGTTTTCAGTTCTAAAGCAATCATTCTTTAACGATGAAATTTGTAATACTTGTTCTGAGATGTAGATAATTTATAAACTTATGAGACTTGTACAGTGGAAGGCTTGCAAAATCCTGAGGTTGTGGAAAGGGTTGGAGCTGTCATTCACTATAATTGAAATGTAAAACCAAAGTAAACACTGGTCTTGTGTTAGTAAATGTGCCACTTGAATCAATTACAAAGGAACAAAGAACTGAAATTTAGAGCTAGGGTAGGAGGATGGGAGGTAGAGAGTAGAAATTGCAAAAAATCTTGTAGGAAGCCCAAGAGACATCCATTAGTAGGCAACGAAAGGAACAAGCCAAAAGACTTCACTGGGTTTGAATTGCGGAATGGTGCATATATGGAGATGTTCGGAGTGCAGAGTAGAGTTGGTAGACTTTTGACATTTCATATTGGGCACCAAGTGAAAGATCAGGCCCATCCAATTTGTTGTGCATGAATTGACATGGGTTTTGACAAAGGCTCAGATTTTCAGGTATATCATTCGTGTTGCTTTTATAACATCATAGGCCACAACAGAGTTTGGATCTTGGGAGGCCTTTTTGTGCACTTGAAGAGAGTCAGTTCGTCATCATAAAATTTCTCAGCTTGCACACATGGTGATGCTGTCATCAGAACTGACCTCAAATTCTGAGCATATTTGTAACACAATTTGCACAGTTAATATGATCTTATTTACAGCACCAAAAATATGATAACAATTGGTTTTGTTGTTCTAGGAGTTTAATTTATATTGCCCTTCAGGGCATTTAGTTAAGAATTGAATTTTTAGTGATAGTTACCATCCTCGCAGTTAGCTGTTGGCAACCAGAAACATTTGGTGCCTTTTCAGCTTCACTTTTGGGGTTAAGATTTTAACTTAACCAGATTTTCAGAAAGGGTACATGCAACCAAAAGCAGTATGATACAATCAATGTGAGCAAATGTATTACCTCCATATATACAAGTATGCAGATCTTGTGGAGAATGTTAAGGGCAAGATTTTTTAACAGCAGGTCAGACTTTTCTGACATGTAGTTTGGCAAGTTCTGATCATGAGTTATTTTTGAGATAAGTTAACTCACTGGAACTTAGGAACCAAACTGCGAAATGTAAAAATACCAATATTCTTGGAGTTGGGGTCAGTGAGTGAAATTAATTATAAATTAAAAGATCTTAAGCTTAGTGGAGCAATGTACAAATGACCAAACGCTTGAATAGTGTCACTTTATCCGTGCAGATGGGCCATACATGCATTGTTCCTGACCATGTTAATATTATTGCCACAGTGTATTACTGACATTTCAAGCTAGGATAATATGAAACTGTGATTTGTCAACTAGACCCAGCTTTTCAAAATCTGCCCATCTGTGTGACACTTGCTGCTTGTATAGGGTTTCTCTAGTCTAGTCCGGTAAAATTAAAGTGTTAATAACATTCAGTTGTGTGTCTTAAACTGCTGCCTCATAATGTGATGCCTTGATTTTGAATTTGTGTGAATGAAAAGTAAGAATGAATGAGACTGATGTTTCAGGTTTTGGGCAATATTCTGTTGTCTGGATCACTTTTGTCTGTAGAAATTTGCTATAACATTATACTTCCTTTCTAAGCCACATTTAGAAGAAAAAGATGGCTATATTGTAGACAGTCGTTAAAGAAAACAGTTGTCTAGATAGCAAGGTTTTGCTCAAATCTGATGAAGTGAGTGCTTGTAAATTGACTGGTTTATTATTATATTCATGCACTGTGTTTTCAACACATGTACTTCATTTAGAATATTGGTGGTCAGGAACTGAAGTAGTGTCTGATAAAGTATATCAGTATAAGATAGAAAACACAGCAAGTTGAAATGTTCAGACACTTTACACTATGTGGTTGAGTGTTGCCTCTTAGTTATACAGGGTTCCCAGCACTGACACAAAATCTAGGAATTGGCACATGAAATCTTATCAGTGAAAATCAAGAATTTCCTAACCACCAAAACAGTTGTAAAGAAAGAAATGTAGTTTGGAAATGAGCTTTTTCAGAATGCCTTTCAACATCAGAAGCCCTTTAAGTGCTTCGACTTGGTATGAGTAACCATGAACAATGAAGGTCTTGAAGGACCTAGACTATGATCATGAGCAAATTTCAAAATTTTTTACAGGGAGTGAAATCAGAACTTGTGACTTGTTGCCATATTCAGCATCATAGCATTCCGGACATGTATAAAGCTCATCCAGCTCACTGATACAATTCTAGAGGCCAAAATTGCCAGAATTCTGAAAACCGCCACATCTTTGAATTTTTGGGACATTGCTGGGAACACTCCTCTATGCTTTTGATTGATTGAAAAAGATGAAATATCAGTCATCATTTACTCCGATGTTTCTGTTCCAGAGATCTCAACTGTGTACAGCTGTAGTGATACCTCTCCTTTTGTTATTAGTTTTTTCCTCATTGACAGTTATCTTATTTGCATCCCCATAGTTAGTTCATGTTGACCTAAAATGGTGTATTCCACAAGATATATGAGATTCAGATTGATCGAATGCAGTTTTATTATAGGCTCTTGACCAGGAACATAAATACTTCACAATATTTACACATCTTTTCTGCCATTGGCATTCAAAACTCCCTTTAAATTAGTTCATAAATTACATTATAATGTAATATCTTCAATAATATAATAGTGGTATTTCTCACACATTCTTTTCTCAACACAAGATTCTTTTTTGTCCAACTTTAATTACACCTCCGATTTTTTTTATATTTTGTCCCCATCTCACTCCCTATCATACAACCAAACCTTCCTTCTCCATGCTTCTTCACCCAAACACCCATTGCCCCACCCATTCTGCTATACTCTTCCAAGCTTTCATATTCATATAAAGAAGAACAAGATTGCATGCAATTTGATACCATACTTTCAATTCAACTGAATTTGTGGAATATGGCATTTTTAAACAATTTGTAACATAGAAATCTTACCACAATTTCATGGGCTAATCCAAAACTAAACCATTGTTATATAATGCTAACTTAGGTAACATTCTGCTGTTCATGTATCTTGTGTTAGTGAATCCACCCAGTATTCAGACATAAATAACATTAGTCTAGTCATTTGGCACTTACATATTCTCAAGAACACTCTGGTCTATGAGGTGTAATGTGCATGGTGATGGATATGAAAAATAATTCAATGATCTTGAACTTTGGACTCTTTGAAGTTGTTTCTAAAGTTCTATAAGCCTAGCAGCCTTAATGTGAGGAAAATCCAAAGGCTTCACATTGCTACTAAGTGGAATAGTCTGTCATGTTAATTTTTCGTGCTGTTAGCATAGAGTTATCCTGCAGTGAAGTCGGCAGTTCATGCAAAAGACCATAAATGCCAAAAGCACAATTTTACATGAAATGCTAAAAGAAAAGTTATTGTTTTCGCTCATTTATCTGCATTGATAATAATCAGTGGCACAAATGGGTGGCTCTTGGAAACTGAATGCTATGAGTAAATTTTTCAGATGGACAGACAGAAAGCATTGTACCCTAAACAAAGGTGCCAAAAGATGACATTGATCGAATGTCGCATGCAGAGTCTTCTTCTGTAAAACAGATCTTTGTGTCTACACACAAGTACAAATCATATGTACATACTGTACATGTATAATGATGTGATGGCCAAATCATCATTTGCCAGTGCATTTCATTTATGTTATGTTTCGGGATTCCAAGATTTGATAGTGCTAGAGGAGTAAGAATGCTCACCTCATATAAAACAATATAAAAACCAAGTGACAGTTGCTGAGGCCTCCCTCCTTCTCCTCCCCCCTCCTCCTCACCCACCCCCTCCCTTGCCCCAAAACAAAAACAAAAAAAAATCAACCAAAACAACTGTCATGGCATGTGTCAGCATTTTTTCTCTTCACTGAAAATATTACTGACATCAGTTGATCTGTGAAGAACTTTTATTACATGTGAAGGTAATAGTATTGTTCCCAAACCTGGAACTGTTGAAAAATTATCACATTTATTTGAACTTGTGTTGCAGAATAGGATTGTGATACAATAAATGTTTGTATGTAATGGATCCAGATTCTTAAAATGGACAATCCTGTGTGCTGCAAAAATTTTCCAAATGGGAATGAACATAATCAAACAAGACACATGATCTGTTTTGACATACAAGGTTATCTACTATATTTAACGTAATTTGAATTTACAACATTGTATATCAATATGGATGCTGTCTTGAAAACAATAGAAAAAACAGACGCACACACAGTGAGAATGTGTACATATACAATACTATATTTATGAATAAATTTAAAAGTGTTTAGATGTTCTATTTCATGTTCCTCTACATTTTCGTTTTATTCTAACAAGTTGAAGGGAACAATTAATAATTCAATTAAAATAGATTTTGCATCTCATTACATGTTCATGTTCATTTATTTGCTGTGTGTTGGGATGATGATGATCATCATCACCACTGTTCAGCTGATTGAGTTATTTTGAGTGTGTGCATATGTGACTTATTAGCCCGATCCTAGCGTGAAAGTGGTTGTGTTATGAAACAGTGGTTGTGTGTGTGTAAGAGGTGTATTGGTGCTCACACCTCTCTCTTTTCTTGCTGCTTCTATGAGTTGGGAAGATGTGATTCTTCTGCTTTCAGCTTTATAAGCTCCACTCTTTATTCTGCCATGCCAGGAGGGTCTGTCTCAGGCCAGGGATTCTATATTGTATAGATTTCAGTGTCAATCTCGAGGTTCCTCAGGGACTGTTTCAGGGAGTCTTTGAAGTTTCTTCTATCCGCCAACTGAGTGTTCGCCATTTACCAGCTTTACGTATTGGTGGCTGCTTTGGTAGATGTTGGGACACCAAGGATTTGACTGCAGTTTAGTGATAATTGGTCTGGTAGTACCGTAGTGCTGTTGATCTCAAACTAAAACTTATAGGTAACACTAGTAGCTCAGTGGAATTTGGCGGTTAGAAATGGTCAGAACTTTCAAAACTTACAATTGTTCCATGCCCCGTTTTTCATGAATGATGGAATGGAGACTGAAGATAGAAATAACCTGATTATACATAGGCCTACAGTATATTCTTTCTATCAATCAAAATGAGGCTACAGATGCTTTTCCGCTAAACCAAGTTATTAATATGATATGAAAGCACAATGTGTCTGTTCTCATTAGGCAAAGAAAAATATGATCCAGCAATTTTCTAGCTCAATACAGTTGTTTGAAGTGGAGTGGCAAGGTTCAAACCTTGGTAAAAGAACAAAATTTTAAGAAAAAGAGAACATTTATAGTTCAAGACATTTCAACATTCTCTGAAGATGGCACCCCTGATATAGCCTTGTTAAGACATGATTAACCCTCTAATGCCCAGTGTATCAGATCTGATACACGAGATGAGATTCCACTAATGCTCAGAGTATCAGATCTGATACATTTTGTGGAACAAAGAGAAAACAAACTACGACAATTTTGATGCTTGTTCCAGCATAGTGGACCCAAAAGTAATCCAAAAACAGGAACTCAGAATTTTTGTGCCATTATAAATAGGGCTGGACACTAGATCCCATGAATCTTACAGATAATGTCAATGATGGTCAAGATCTGTTTCCAAGACCAAATCAGATTTTATCTGACCAAAAAGACAAGAAAGTTTGACATCAGTTATATATTAGATGTTTCTAATGTTAGTCTATCAGATGTATATATGCATTCTGGCACTTTCTAGGTTTTTTGCCAGACGAATCAATTTTCATCGGTCAGGACTGGCTGTCAAGCACCTGTTGATATGTCTGATACAGTGGAATTTCATTATAAAGAAGTCATTAAATAAGCATAATTATCATTAAGTTTGAAGTTAACATGCATGGATTCATCATTATTCTATCATTTATTATTCAGGTAGACTTTAACATCAAGTATTCCTCAATAATATTAATAAGTACAATAGAATCGAATCTTGATATAAAGTATCCATCATGCATGGAAAAAGTATTTACTGAGGTACATTCAGATTGCGATGCCCTGAACGTGAAATAATGAAATGNTGTGGGAAGGAAAAGCAACAACCGATAAGAATTGTTTAAAATAATTATCAACAAAACCCTTGGTTTAAAAGGGGGATAACTCGTCTAAAAAACATGTCACAGTGTCCTCAAAACTAGATACGTATAGCTTAAGGTCTCCCCTACAACTTTGCTTCTTTACAAAGTATTAAAAAGCTTTTAGTTATGGAGCTAGAACGCGTTTCATATGAACATCATGATCAGAAAAATCAAGTTAGATTTAAGGCTGCCTTATTTGGCAATGACTCATATGCATTCTGGCACTTTCTAGTTTTTTTGCCAGACGAATCAATTTTCATCGGTCAGGACTGGCTGTCAAGCATCTGTCGACATGTCTGATACAGTGAAATCTCATTATAAAGAAGTCATTAAATAAGCATAACTACATTATTATCATTAAGTTTGAAGTTAACATGCATGGATTCATCATTATTCTATCATTTATTATTCAGGTAGACTTTAACATCAAGTATTCCTCAATAATATTAATAAGTACAATAGAATCGAATCTTGATATAAAGTATCCATCATGCATGGAAAAAGTATTTACTGAGGTACATTCAGATTGCGATGCCCTGAACGTGAAATAATGAAATGACAGAATAGTAATGAATCCGTGCTTGTGAAATTCAAACATGGACAGTAGAACCTCAATATAAATAAAAGTATGCCTTGGTAAGTACAAAGGGTATGCTTAGTAGTGAAATTAACATTTAAAAATCAAGGTTCACCTGAATAATGAAATACCAGAACAATAATAAATCCGTGCATGTGGATTTCTTACTTAATAACAAGGAATGCAATGCTTTGTAACTCAGATCTTAATATCAAGCTTTCACTCAAGGTATTGCCTACTTATGAAATGAGAGCTTAAAGTTAATACCAAGGTTTCACTGTATACCTTTCCATGCACCAAGGGTTTACTGTATATTATATCAAGATTAAACTGTATTATGAATAAGCAACTCCAAAACCTCTTTTCTTTCTGAAAGAAAAACAAAACACCAGCACATTTCATGAAAGTGAAGCAGCCAATGCAGTCTTTTCGGATATCTTCATATCTCGCATCCCATGTTTCACCCTCATATGGCTTTTCATATTATAAGACCGGCTGAACTTTGCATGACATATCTGGCAAGTGTATGGCTTGACACCTGTATGGATATGCTTGTGAGCATGTAAATGACGACGAAGAGTAAAACCTCTGCTACAAACCGTGCATTTGTACGGCCGTTCTCCTGTGTGCTGTCGCTGATGGTATTTCAGTGCAGTTGTTGTGTGGAAACCACCACCACATATATTACATACATATGGTCTCTCCCCTGTATGTCGTCTCTCATGAATCTTCAATCCCGTCATCAACACAAAACCATGGCCACAATATGAGCACTTGTATGGGCGCTCACCTGTGTGAGCAGCTTGCCTGTGTCGACTGAGGTCAGTCCACTGTCTGTATGTGGCCCCACATACCTCACACACATAAGGACGTTCACCTGTGTGGCTCATTAGATGAACTTTCAGGCTGGATGGGCGGCTATAAAACTTACCACAGTACTGACAAATGTAGGGATCGAAATTATGGCAAGTCCTTTTGTGCTGATACATCTTTCTCATGCTTTTAACCTCCACCCCACATTCATCACATCTTCTTTGCTGCTTCTTGAGATGAGCAACCAGGTGGTAGCGCAAGGATGTCTCTCGCAGGAATCTGTCTCCGCACTTGCTGCATTTATAAGGCAGCTGCTCGATGTGGAGCTCACGCACATGCCTGTAGCATTCAGAAGGAGAGGCAAAGAACTTCCCACAATACTGACAAGGGAATTGCATTGTTCTCTCTACTGGGCTAACTATCATCCTACTGAGTCTGTTCCATGTGGCCTGAAACCCCTGGTCCTCCTCTGATGTATGTATCAGGCTGTCTTGGGAACACACAGACCCTGCATCATGGGTTTCCACGTCCTCATCACTTTCCACAATAATAACTTCACATCTTTCAGTACAACCATATGAGTCGCTACGTTCTGCAATTATGTTGATAAGTTCTTCATCTCTCTTCTCATTCTCATGCAAATTAAGAATATCCCTGTTTCCATACTGGGCTGCTACAGTTCTGTCATACATTTCAATAACCTCATTGTCTTTATCTTCATCACTATCATTATCACTATCAGTATCAGTGACATCATCAAACATGTCACTGTCGCCGCCTTCACAACAGGTCATCTTGTCGTTCTGTTTCAGAATGACGATCTCTCTATTTTCATTGTACGATGTCTCTGACCTGATGTTGTCTGTCTGTTCAGTTTCTGGAAAGCTAAGACAGCCATTCAAATTATCCCCACCTTCATTTTTATTTATGCCAGTCATCATCTTTGGTTCCACTGCATTCTTGTCCTTTTGTTCACTCACCAGAATGGTCCATTTTACAGTGCCAACATCTGAAGTCTCAGAAACCAAATCTGCTTTGTTTTCTTGCAAATTAACGACAATTTGTTCTACATTACTGGTTTTTATCGCTCTATCATTTTCCATAACTCTGACAGAATGGTGCTCTAGTTTCTGGTATCCCTCATTTCCTTCTGTCCTGCACCGATAACAATAAGTACAGCTCTCCCTAGAATATTTTCTACTTTCAAGTTGACTGCAAATCTCCTTTATCCTGTCAAAGTCCATAATTTCAAGCTCTTGCAAGTGCTCACGTAAATGATCACTTCTAACACCTTTCACAAACTGATCCATGATGCGCTTTTCTCGATTCACAAACTGACAAGTTTCAGTGAGCCAGTGCAGCTTGGCCAAAAACAGACCAACATCTTCATTTTCTCGCTGCCTGCACCGGGAAAATTTATACCTCTGAAACATAATAACCAGCTTTGGTATGAAAAGATCTTCAATGGTTGATAACAACTTGTTGGCATTCACTGTTGGATCAGCTGAACTTGCCCTGAATGTTCTCAACAGATCCATGATGTTGTTACCAGCGATCTGCATCAAAAGAGAATTGACAGTAGTTTTACTACATTGGGTAGGCTCCACAACGTCTCCAGCATTATCACTTCTGACTGACAGGAAATGATCCATCATTCTTTGTTTCATATCTGCAAATTCTAGTGCTATGCCATAAACTTCACCTAGATCATGTAGTAGGGCTGAGTCCATTTCCATTATGGGTCTTCACAACTTTACAACTGTCTTTATGCAAAAGTATGCTACCCTTCTTCTTATGGAGTTATAATGATATGAAGTTATAGGTATGAAATTATCAGTTGGCCACATTCATCACATAAAAATTATGCGCGATAGTATGGTTGAAAATGATTCTTTGCCAATGACTCCTCTGAGATCCAGCAGTTGTGAATAGTCCTGTCCTCCAAGAAATCAACAATATATATAAAAACTGTATTTAGGTTCCAGTCCAATTCTGAAGCTGTTCAGCATGAGTACATCAACATTAGGTTGTATAATTTCACAGATGTTCATGCCAAAAGCAGTGATTCATGAACAATTTATCTGTTCTCACAGGATTCTCAAGTATCCATGAGGATAAGTGGAACATCTCCTGTACCGTATCTGTGGATAAATGTTCAACAAAAGAGGTATAAATTAATATTATATAAAATTTATCACACTGGTCAGTATCAGAAGATGTCAAACTGATTTTTCCCAGCAGTTTATTGATAAAACATGCAACTTGTACTCGATTAAATTATGACCATGCCAAAAGGCACATTATGTAAAATGACTTCAGTTCTCAGTTCTTCCCCCATCCCCTCCAAAAAAAAAAAATAAATGGATGTATAATCTGAATATGGTCATAACATATTAAATGATATGAGCAATGTGAATGTGCACACATTTTAGTCACTTCCACTGTTCCATGTTAGCCATTCACAAAATACTGTGTTAGTCTATTTGATTGTGGAGTAAAAGGGTAGGTTTACAAGCATGTTTTCAATCAACCATTTTACGTAGAGATATATAGACTCTTGGCCTGGAGTGTGGCAGTGTGAATATTAAAAACTGAAACACCTTAAAACAAGTTTGAGGATTCTGTCTGGATTGTTGAGGCTGATGAGAGTGATTCACTGATTGCAGATTGGTCATCCCATAAATTGTTCTTCCCTAACCCTAAACCAAAGATTAGGTGGGAGAGCTCTTGTCTTTTCCATACAAATGAAACTTTATATGTCGTAAGTTTTTGAATTTACCTCGTGTAACTTAAACATTTATGACAAAGTCAGTCAGTTTAACTTTCAGTTTCTACGAATCTTTGCTTTAGTTCGCCGTTCGGTAATATTATACGTATTTATAAAATTCTATTTTTCAACTAAATTCAAGGCACATACAAAACCATGAGATGGTAATTTAAAGGTTCAAATATAATCTATATTGGATCTATTTCACTATGAACAATTGTAAATTATAGTTTTTTGGTTAATGCATAGGTCTAAACTTCGTGTCATATAGTTTGCTACACAGAAATTGCATCTGTAATTGTAAGAATCTGCCGGGTTGGAGCTTCATTGGTAAGAGCTCGTCTATCTACAGGGCGGCCGGGTCTGCAACGGAGAATTACATTGTGATCTAAGTGCGTAAGACAGCAATATGGTTCAGTCTGCAATGATTTAGAAAATAATGCAATAAATGTGGCTTGTAATGTATCAGATAAACACTGTAAGAAATCTGCATGTCACCATTAAATTATAAAAATTCCGTTTTCATCAAACTTGCGTGTCGATAGTAAACGAATTTTACAAAATAGTAACGCTCTTAGCTTGCTGTTTCCGAAATCCGAAGCATACCTCTACTGCAGCGCAACGGCCGTAACTTGGTAAACAAATACCTGCGTTTTGCCTTGTCTCACTTTCACTGTTGGAAGTTTTACAAGTTATATAAAAATATGCGTAATATATTCCATCAAATCCCGTGGATAATCTCTGTACGTGAGATAAACATCCTGTATAGATAGAAGATCAGACTGGTCGTTTCTAGACGTCTGGAGTCTGGACTGAAATAATAGACCTAGACTAGACCTAGATCTAGTCTAGTAAACTTTAAATACATGCCATGTTACTAGTTAGTGTTACCATTATCAGTCTAGAAATCTAGATTGGTCAAGACTGGTATCACTAGGTCTAGAATAGACTAGTAGCCATTTGCATAATCTTACGTTAGTTAATGCAATGTTGTAATCATGGAAAACTCCCTAAACATTAATATTTAATTAGACTAATTAGAGTTCACCGTGGTTAACGAAGTGCGTTAATTAATGTATGCATCATGCATAGCAAATATGAAATAAGCTGGCCATTTACCCCTGACTCAGATGCATATTTAGTGACAGATCTCTACAACTGTACAGCCTGTGGGAAATTGACTCAATAATGAGGTCTAGTAGCACTCCCACAAGGTAGCACTCCCACGAGGTCATTATGTGTTAAGGGAAGCATATCATTTTTACTAATGCACCAGTTTCTGAGTTTGGATTCTCACGTGCAGTCATATCCAAAGCTAACGGCAGCAGTGTTAAACACCAAGCATGTTGAATGCAAATTGATTTTAAAAAAATGTGATTTTAGATTTGTTTGCTTTAAACATGCTATGGTGTGCAATTGTGGCGTAACTTGCTTTGAATTTGATTTTGACTTGGAAGAGTGCATGCCAAAGTGAAAATTGTGCCATGGTGCATTTAGTTATGGTGATGTATTTCCTCAAGCTTGTGACCTTTCACTCTCAAACCCAGAATTGCTGTAGACATCTCAGTACTGTTTTCTTAAGTCATATGAGTTGGTGGAGACATTCCCCCATTTACTTTTTTTTTGGGGGGGNGGGGGGGGGGGGAGGAGGGAGGAATTGGATGATTTATAAATTTTTTAGAGGAAATTTAAGGTATTTCTCAGCTAATGAGAACTGGATTGCAGGAAAGAAGGGGAGATCAGGGCATGTTCTGTGTATTTTAAGGGGGTATTTAGGAAGTAAAGGCGTGAACTATGTGATCATCTGGTCTGAAGAAAAACACTGCCTTATTAGACCCATGGAGTCCACTCGCTGGTGATGCAGTAGATCTTTCTTTACTGTCAAGGCCTCTCATTATGGTCAAATAACCAATGCTCTGTCTAAAGATCTGTCTTTTTTTATCTTTTCTAAAATGGTTTAACATGTTGATGTCTCTTTCCAGATAAGCTGGAGCCAAGTTACAAAAAAAACCAACAATTTTACAGGAAAATGTCTCAGTAACCTATCAGAAACTTAATTTTTTTTTCTTTTTGTCACAGTCAATCATTTCTTTACTGTTGATGATGATATAGAGTATCTTCTGGTAGTGATAACATCTCAGGTTGTTCAGGGTCAGTTGTGAAAAGCTTCTGACCCTCTGGCAGTCCAAAGAGGTGCCAATACTTCAAACCTTGTAATATATACATAATCAGCTCAGTTTGCATTGATTTCTTACTACCACTTAGCTATAGAATTGAATCAGTTTGCATGCTGGTGATGACATGATACTTTTAGTGTTCAATTAATGCAGTCTCAGATGGCTAGCAAGTTATGCAGGAGATAGTAACTGACCATAACTAGATTATATGTGCTGAATATATGGAACAGACAGCTTCACCTAGTGTTGGCAGTATTAGTGTAGTTAATTCCTAATAGGCTTCATGTTATGCACTGTGTTATTGGACCTGTCTGATGAAAGTGTATTTCCCTTTTTTTCAGAAAATTTCTCCTCACAGATATTCAAAGCGCTGATGCTATGGAAAATGGCCAAAAGGAATGCAGTCCATCAACACTTGTCTTTGACTGAACCTTAACCAGAGTTTGGGTCTTGTGTAGTGTTCTAGTGAACTGGACATTGTACGTTTGGAGAGACTTAATGTCACAATGGAAATAATCCTGACATTGTAAAAGGACTATGGAGTATTATTTTCCTCTTCCCTCCTTTTATGGCAGCAACTCCTGCAGTACATTGAGAGACTGGGATGAATTTAAGCAGAGGTTCTCAAACTACTCTGTGATTCAGTCCAACAGCATTGGTGACGAACTGGGTTTGGCATCCAAAGCAGGCTCAGTGTTGCTGCATCTAGGTGGACCTGGAGTTATTGAGATCTTGAAAACAGCATCATTTGAGAGTGGGTATGAAGTAAGAGGGGGAGAGACAGCAGTGACGAAATTATTAGAGAAGCTGGAGGACCTCTGTCTGCCAAGATTTCTAGTCTTGTTTGAGCGGTTCAGGTTTTTCACATGCAAGCAGAAAGAAAATGAGAGCATTTGTCATTTTCTGGCTAAATTACATTGGCAAGCCGAGTCATGTGAATTTACAAGTGACAGGGAGAACCGTGTTAGGGATCAGATTATTGAGGGTGTATCTAATGAGAATCTTCGGCAACATCTGAGGAGCTTGGATGGCCTAGATGAAAAAAATGTGGAGAGGATCTGCAGACAGACGGACCCAGGTTGCGGTGGACTATGCAGGTGTTGTGCCACTGGAGAGACTGGAGAGGGGATCTTTAGAGAGAACACTGAAAAGTTACATGATAATCAGTACAGAGAGATGGGTTTTCATGAAGTAGTGGATTTTAGTCGCATGCAAAGAGACGCTCAGGAAATTGGGGCCAGGTATTCCAATTTCAGCTGGGTTGGAGGTGCAAGTAGTATTGGCAATGACAAAAATTCTGCAGCACAAACTGAGTTTTCATGCAAACAGTCAGGTCAAAGTGTTTCTCGTGTAAATCATACGTCATCTATGCAGATGGACTCACTTAAGGATGCTGGTGTAGAAGGTAATGAAAGAAGTAAAATGGCTGCAGAAAAGAAAACTGCTGATCCAGATGGAGATGATGAAATTTTGGAAATTTATGATCAAGTCGTTAAGCAAAAATTTGGCAAGAATGAAAGAGGAAGTGTAGACTGTGTTATTAATTTGGTGGGAACTGAAAAGGCAGATGAAGAACTTTTAAATCTTATAAAGCAAGACAATGTGTACATCTGCAATGATGTAGTGAGAACAGTTTTAGACATTCCTGAATACAGACCTCCAAAACTCCAAACCACAAAGCGGCCTGCTGCAAATTTCAAGCCCCCAAGACCTCACCCAGGTCACAAAGTGCAGCAAAAGAGAATTCGTAAAGAAAAGGCGAAACTGTTCAACTGTGAAATTTGCCGACAGAGGTTTTTCAACTCATGGAGTTGTTACCAGCATGTGCGGGAGGTTCACCCTGAGCAAGCACCATATAAATGTGAGAAGTGTGGTGTGTCATTCATGCTACAAGATTCTCTGAACCAGCATAAACTGATCCACACTGCGGACAGAAAGGCCAAGTGTCCGAAATGCTCGGCCAAATTTGATGATTTGAAAGTTTTAGAAAGACATTTGAGAAGAGAGCATAAACGGGATCGCTATCCATGCAAGCTTTGTGGCAAGGCTTTCCCTTACCCATCAGGGCTTAAGTTGCATGAGATGAAGCATACAGGTGAAAGGCCGTTCGTTTGTGAAATATGCGGATCTGGGCATACTGTTCGGGTGGCACTGATCCGTCATATGAAGCTACATACAGGCGAGCGTCCATTTAAGTGTTCATATTGTTCAAAGACTTTTATCTTGAAGGGCCATCTCAACACACACATACGCACACATACAGGAGAGAGGCCATTTGTGTGTCACTACTGTGGAGTCAGTTTCACAAAGTCTCCTGAACTGAAGTATCACATCCGCATTCATACAGGGGAACGGCCATTTAGTTGCCAGACCTGTGGGAGAACGTTTGTCAAGTCCGCCCATCTGACACGCCACAAGCGAGTTCACACAGGAGAGAAACGTTACACATGTAATATTTGTGGGTCCAAGTTCACACGTCTCACCAACATGCGGAGCCACCAGAGGAGTATTCATGGGGTGGAAATGGCAACTGGATCAAACGACCAAGATATGATGCCTGCAGTCACCACATCTCTTTCTTTTAGTCAATGAAACTTGATACGTTGTAACTGTTGGCAGTCATTACCATCACCATCCTGTCATCTTTACTGGTATGCAGTGAGAAAGAAATGGTTAATGACATCTGCCAATGGAACACTGGTAACATCCCCTCAATAGCTCAGTCTGAAAGAGGAATGTGTTATCAAGGTATGCTGTATTTCCTGTACCCTTATCTCTGATACAATGTTCATCATCGTCATTGTCGTCATCATTCATTACCATTGTCTTCTTCATGTTTGTTTCCATTGTCTGTCATTGTTATGGTACCACTGCAGATTTCAATCTCAAAAATATAAGAGACAGTCCATCGGTGTCAGGGACTCCACAGCCTGGCTCGAATACCTCAAACACAAGGACAGATCGTAGTTTCCTTTAACAAACCTTTCAAACCTGAATTTATTTCTCTACACCAGTGCTTCACCTGTTCCGTGAAATTCAGCAAACACTAACAAGTTTAACTGGTCCTGAAGAGTTTTGAGTTATCCGTGCTTGGCTGTACATGAAGCTGTAATTTTGTATGTGTTACAGTTTTTCTTCAGTCCTTGAGCATTGTCATGTGCATAATAAACTAGTCTAATTCTGTGGACTGATGGATTGATGACAGATTGATGTAAATATTCAGAGTGATAATCCAAGAAGGGTTTCATAAAGCATATTATTATGTGGTCATTTCCAGACTTTCATTTATCTGTTACTCTTGTACTTCTACCTGTGATGGTTAGTTTCATATTTTGCTTGAACATTTTTTTTTACTGTGACAACAAATTTTAACAAAGGCCTTGTGTTTACAATAAGTTCCTCTGATATATTTTTATGTATAGTTTCGCTGAATATTGCTCGCACAAGAAAACAGAAAAAAAAATGCAATAAGATGATGCAGTTTTCTGTCTTTAATGTTTGAATTTCAGGATTTCCTGAAATTTTGGGGCAGTTTTACTTACTGTCTCATGATTGTGAAGTGTTATGACGGGTTCTGTATTGAAATATTGACAGTGTTAATCTAGTGGAATGCATTTCCTTTTTGTATGTATCTACAAGCCAGGTTTCATTATGTGATCAGAGTTCATGTTTATAAAATTGATATCCTGAAGCTATGTTTACATGCAAAGTGGTTGTTGTTGAGTTGCTGGTTTAGTTTTATTTATGACATTTGAAGGTGTAAGGGCTTCTTTTGGGACAAACTTGGGCACAACACTGTTCTCTCATATTTATTGTGTTCCTTACTTCAGAAAATAATGAAGGATTGTCGAAGTATTGATGCTAAGCGCCATTTGGTCACTGGCAGAAGAAGGAAAGGACTTCCATAGAGGACAGATGTATTCCTGTGTCTTATGTATTTATTAAGAATAATAAATAAACCATGTGTGGTGTACAAAATGAAGTACTGTATGAAGGTATGTGATACATAAATAACACCATGGTGCATTTTGAATGTGTACAGAACTTATCTTTGTCTACCAGATATATATTATGTGGACCCCCCCCCCAAAAAAAAAAAAAAAATTTACCTAATTGCAAAGACCAATAACTTCAGTAATTCAATTTTCACGCAGCTAAACTTGACACACATGAACAGATAAATATTATTTGTTAATGCTGCAAATTTCAATTATATGATAGTGGTGTGGTTGTGTCACAGTTGAAGAATGAAAAACATCTGTCTTGCAATAGGTTACAGACCTGTAACTGTACTTTCACTTTGTGGTCCTACAACTTAGGGGGTANCTTGACACACATGAACAGATAAATATTATTTGTTAATGTTGCAAATTTCAATTATATGATAGTGGTGTGGTTGTGTCACAGTTGAAGAATGAAAAACATCTGTCTTGCAATAGCATGCTTGGTATGCTTTTAACACATTGGCCCTAACATGCCACTTTTTTGACATGTAAGATAACATAAGATATAATTTTGTTGTCCTTAGAGGAACATTGTTTCGTTTACCTTTGTACATAATAGATTAACAACTTAATATCTTAAATTCAGACCAACCAACCAACCAACCAACCAACCAACCAATCACACCCACCCACACACACAGACACACACAAACTCTCACACTTACTTACTCACTCACTTCGTCCAAAGATATATCAAAGCAAACGAACAGCTGATGGCAGGAATGAACAGCGATATCTTTCTCTGTTATATTTGATTGATCTTGCCTGACCTGATCGTTCTGAATTTGGGGTGTGAGGGAGTGCAATCTTTCACGATATACTTTATCTTCTGAGTGCATCTTGTCAAATACAGTTCGTCAAACATTTGAAAAGTGATTCCAGCAATATTCCCAGCTTTCTTAACATGTTTTAAATTCTTTTGTTGTGACAAAAGTATAGCACATGTAGATCAATGAAACTTGCAACAAGCCTAGATTATATCTGTCTGTTATATGCTATGTTAATGTGATAATTTTATTCCAGTTTCTTTTCGACTTTTGAAGTTACTGGACTTTGAATTAAGTAAACATTAAGTATTTTTCTTTGGCCATGCGCTATTAGCCCAGGGGCGCACGTCACACCTGCGTGGCAAATCTCGGAGGGCTAGGAACCAGATATCTACTGGCACCATAAGTATTCACACATTACGATGGCTATTGGAAAGAGGGACGGAGTGTCTATGGGAATGCCCCGAACATGACGATGTCAGTCTTGGGACAAGGTATTGACAAGGTATTAGTCCATGCTGACTTATTCCACAAACTAAGTCATACTTTTTACTTAAAATAGTGGAGCACAGATAATGCCTACCCCTTGGGACTGACCAAGATTGTATGTATTAGCAGAAATATGTTTTAACCATACCCTTACCGTTGGAGAAGAAAAATTGGCACCAAAAATACTGTACTATCTATGTTTACATACTAGGCATGTCTACATTCAGTGAGCTCCACTGTAGTTAAACTAGGTCTGTGGATTTTAGGACATTTCCAGAATATGAGGGTTCACTTGGGATTATGCCTGGAAATAGCAATGACATTGTCATTCTACAGTATTTAAACCATAGAGTATTTGAGAGAATTGTGGACATTACAAGGAAAATCTGAAGTGTTCTCCACCAGGTTTCTGCAGCAAACATGCAAAAGTAGAGAACAGAAAATTGCCTAGCCTTGGAAAAAAATGCACTGACAATGCATTTCATTAAAACATGTCATATGGATCACTTCAACAACACAGAGGAGAATAACTTATCAAAGCCAACAGATGCTTTCGGATAAATTGCAAGTCAGAAAAAGTGATTTTAAACACTTTTACCCGTATCCAAATCAATTTATGCAGCACTTCTGGTCTTAAACTTGAATGCTTTGGTCATTATTCACATGTCCTGTCTGTCAAGTTCCATTGACACATTACTTACAGTTTTAGGTTTGATTTTTCTGAAAAACGAATTAACAAGACTAAACTCTGGATTACTATTTCTAAGATTATCTTTCACTATGTCTCTCAGCTGCTCAATTTCTGGTTTTACTTCTGGCCCTCAGACTCCTATTCTCTTGCTTTATTTGTACATCTCTTATATGAATTGTCAGTCTTGATGAAGTGTCCAATCACGAAATGTTGACCATTTTTAAAAAATAAATCAATTATATAGTGTTCAAAAAGTTTTGTGTCATACCTGGACAGAATCATATTTAATTTCAAAGATTATCTTGATATTTATATTTATAATATGGAGATATAAACATTTTCATTTTGTAGTTTTCATACTGTGAACATCATTATCTCAATGTTGTGGGCATTTTTGTTACATCAGTTACTTTTGTAAAATGCCATTAAAATTCAGTTGAAATTTATTTAGCATTTATTATTTATTAATGCTGTGACCAAGTGAAATGTCTTGTTTCACAAAGTTCTGTATATACATAGTTTTAACATTGACACTTTGCATTCTGAGCATCCTGTGTTCTGTTGAAATTATATAAATGCCTTGTCAATTATGCTGGAACTGCTCCTTAATGGAATTCCTAGATGAACTGCAAAAATTTAATGTTCTTGAACATTGCATGAGGGATTTGGTTTCATCATGTTGGGTGTATGGTATAATCATGTATTTCTCCGCATCTTACTCATGTGCAATCCACATTTTATGTTAACAGAGACAGTATGTAAAGGATTCCAGGTCTTCATTTGTTTATTTTCTGCTGTGTGGATATTGAGTTTGTAAATCATACCAGAAAATAAAAACCACCTTATTCAGAAGCTGCTGTTTTATTTTCATGTTTAGATTCTTGCAATGATTAGAAATCAGAGTACAATACAAGGAAACCTTGTTAACATCACCATGGTTTAACACACTTTCCTGAAATTCTACCCTCACCAATACCACTAGCATACATTCATTTCAGAACAAGCTCAGCTGCAATGTCCAGCACATTTTAATGATAACTAAAATCTTGTGATAGCGGAACAACAAAGGCAAACAACTGATCAAGTAGAAAGCAGTTAAAACCATACCATGTTTAAACAAATGGAAGGGAACAAAAATACAGAAGAACTCTCTTAACACGAAATTGAAAGGATTAATCAAATCATCACAGGTAAAACAACTTTTTTTTTTGCTGTTTTTATTTACAATACAAGGGGAAATAACCAAAGAAATTTCAGATGGTGTTGTTTCTAGGTCACAGCTCTGACGGCCTTGCCTGGTTATTATGTGTATGTTATTGGGGATCACCATATGTTGTCATCACTTTGACTGACACACCAGATCACCATTGGACATGGGAATGGAAATCTGCTTTTCCTGTCTTGCCTGATGCATCATGTATGGTGTTTTCCAAGATTTCCTGGTATTTGTTACTGGGTTAATCCTAAGGTTTTACTGTTGTAGAGAAGGTCATTGGACAGAGATTTAATTTTCTATCAGGTTATCAGAGACTTTGGGTGAAGTGCAGTCATGTTAAGCGAGTTCTATAGTACATCTGAAATCATGAAAATGACAAGGAATAAATTCATTCTTGGTTCTCAACTTACAATGAAATTGGTGAAAAATGAAAACACCCAAACCATTCTTAACATTTTGTTTACCACACACTTGTCAAGTCAATTACACTTTCAGTCCCAAGGCAATCCTCAAAGGCAAATTTGTGGTATAACTTAGTGATGTTTTTGCAACACTGGCAGCCGAGGTAAAGTAAAATTGGACATAATTTTGTGACTGTGGTACATAAGATGTTAAAGTTATAACATCCAAGAACATGTACGAGCATCCTGAAAATTTGTTGCTTGGATATAGTACCCCAGTAAACACCATCCTACCTGAAATTTGGAATTTGATGTCTTAGGACTGCCATTCAAGTCATGCGTATGTGTCAAAACTGTTGACCTTTAACTTTCATTCATTCTTGGTACAACAGGAAACTGTGAAATATTTCTTGTGCAATTCAACGACAGAAGCACTCATGAATGAGGAATGAGGTGGGCTCTTGTTCAGGCATATTACAAAATGTCACTAGTGAGAAAGCTAATGTTTGTTCCTACATGAGCTAATGTTGAACTTTTGCAGCAAGCAACATCAATGACACAAACTGATTAAACTCAAATTTCTAACTGTAGCTCAGTAAGTTCTAACTCAATAGACTGAATTCTATCATACATTACATTGCATTCACTAGCAGAGCTTACCTCCAAAGAATCACTTTGCTAAGTACAATTGTAGAAACATGAGACAGATTTGTGCATCTCCTGTAAAATTTGGATATTGCACCCAAGCAACAAAATGCAAGAGCATAAACAACAAACTCATTTTATATCTCTTGACATCCTATCAAACACCAAGAAGTGAAAGCTATAAAATAATGGATAAAATAAATAAAGCGAGGTGATCAAGGATGCAGGGAAGAAATGTGTACAATCTAATCACCAGTCTATCCCTCTGTAATGTCAACTGTGGAAAATATTACATGAGATTGACCTTTGCTGTTAAATTATGGTTTGAAGTTTTGTATTTATTAAAAATATTACAATTTCTCATCAAATGTGTGACATGTCAGCCTTTCAGTACCTTTCTCTTGTAAAGAAATTTGACCTCACCTTGCTCCAAGAAATCAGCTGAAATTGATTATTCCTTGCAAACATAACTTGTACTTGCTCAGCTTTCTGGAAGGCCACAGAGTACTACACTAATATTCAGTCAATAGCTTTTGCTTCCAATCACCGGGTATCTGTTTTACAGATGTATGGACTGAGGAAATGTGAAGAAACTGCTTTCTCCACACATTTTCACCATAACCACAATGGGGACTAAACTCATAAACTCATGATCTTTTGATTCAGCACCACAACCATTTGTCCATGCTGCTTGACAGATACGCAATATTCTCTTGCAAAATTGAAACAATAATTATCTTGTACAGTTGTTGTAATGCTCTAGTACTAAGTACATTATATTTTTTAAAATTATTCACTAGCTGAGGTGTCCCCTTGCTGCCCAGGAAATGGAAGGGAGAAGGAGTGGGCAACCAAACTCATGCCATATCTACAGCTTTTAGACTGCCCTTCTATAGCAAATCTATTATGAGTAATCCTATCGAGGAATTCAGTGTCATAAGGCCAACTTAGCAACTATGTGTTACAATGTTATGCACTACTCAACAGGCAACTAGCAAACATGTCAGCCGGCCCTAGCTTTTGTTCTTGTCGCTAACTGCATACTCTCATTCCCTAGGTTCAACATGCAAGAGCCTCTCTAAATCCCTTGGGGCCCTAAAGGGTCACATGGGGCCAATGATACATGTCTCCACAATCCTTCCTTGCCATTTCAGGATGTCTTACCAAATTTGAGACCCCTAATTTAGGCAGGATCATTTTTATACCAGAGAAACAAATCCAGATGTAGATCTATTTTCATTTTCATAAGACAAACTTTAAGCCATCCCACAGATCTGAACTGATGAACAAACAACCACTTCAGTCACCAAGATATTTAAGTTTGCCAAGTCCTCTTGTATTTTCAAACTCACAAAATCATAATGGAAGAATGGAACATGGAATAACATTATCAGAAAAACAATTCAGTGAAACTCTGTTAACACAACCATCGTTTAGAGCGATAAAGCCGGT
The DNA here is from genome assembly GCA_033807755.1 of Ellobium chinense. Lineage (NCBI taxonomy): Eukaryota > Metazoa > Mollusca > Gastropoda > Ellobiida > Ellobiidae > Ellobium > Ellobium chinense. The sequence continues at coordinate 203,027 of JAWQUT010000083.1, read as the reverse complement.
TCCGGGACAAGAGAGGAAGAGTGAAAAAAAATAGCAAAATCTACTTTTCTTGTTTCTATAAGTGATAAAGCCGGTTCTGGGACAAGAGAGGTAGAGCGATAAAGTCAAAGCCGGTTCTGGGACAAGAGATGAAGAGTGTAAAATAATAAAACCTAAGCTGAGAGAAGTGAAAATAAAAGTATTTGGAATATTAAAAGCGGACACAGAAACTGAAGCCCGACAAATAGATCAACAATGCTTTGCACACTCCCATTCAATGGTCCTAGTTGGTTTACTTTTCACAAAAAAGCTCTTACGGTGACATAGATGACATTTGATTCTGAGTACATTGAAGTACACGTAATGTGCTTCATTATTTCAGGGGCAAAGAGAAGAATGGCACCAATTTATATTTTCTAGGTGCGATTATACTGTGGTTCTGCTACTGGCCATGATTGGAGTGGTTCATGTTTGTGTCATAAATTTATTAATCTATTACTTCCACAGTTTATTTTTATACGGGTATGTGTGGTTAACCAGTGAATGCCAAGATGGTTGAGTTTTCTTTCTTATTTCGTTTCTACCAATCCCCCGGCCCCTTTTATTTTCTGTTGCCTTTCTTTTTCTTTATCTATTTCGAGGGATGCCTGTGCAAGACCGTATCATTTATGAATTATATAAGAGAGATAACGTTTTTGCACAGGCACTCCTCAATTTATTTATGTCATTAATGTCCTCTCCCATCCCCCCTTTTTCCCTTATTCATTCAATAATTTGGCCATTCATTTATTCCGCACATTAGCTCAGTATTTTGCTCATTACTTTATCCATCCACCGACTCTTGTTTAATTTTTATATTATAGTTTAACAGTAATTATGATACAGAAATAAAGAGAATGAACCTCCC
>JAWQUT010000083.1:135272-142196 GCA_033807755.1 Ellobium chinense | reverse complement strand
ATATATATATATATATATATATATAATTATATATATATATATATATATATATTATGATAAGGTTTGTTTTGACCTCCTTCAGTTCTCAGTATGTTATTCTGAGTATTCATGTAATTCGATACCTATGAAATTTCGGGATTATTAATGCTCAGTATCGACATGACACCATCAGATTCCTGTGTGCATTGTCGGTTTGTGATTCTTGGTTATGTTTTGAATATTCATAGGGTTCTGTCAGGGATAGTGAAAATTTGTGCACAGCGTAGATATTTGATGTCAGATAGTTTGCTTCATTGACTATGCAAAGTGCGAACACTGACGTCAGAAGTCACAGTTTCTAAAAATCAAACATTGCAGAGCGGCTGGCAGCAGGGAGAGAGAGGGGNGGGGGGGGGGGGGAGGCACATGCGAACCAATTGCGGTCTTTTCTGCACACAGGATCCTTGGAGGATGTTGGCTTCGTACTTCATGTTTAAAGGATCTTGCTTCAGCAGGTTTCATACAGCAGATCTAGTCTGTCTGACATATTTATTTGGCTTTATTTAAAGTCTCCAAGGGTAAGGTGCCCTGTTCAGAAAATCTAATGTATACCCAAATTCTGATTCAATAAATCTCAGATTTCAAAACATGGTCTCTCTTTGGAGGATTTTGATTGTGTATTTCGTGTCTCTCGGATCTTGCTTCAGCAGATTTTTAAGCGAGACAGTGTCCAACCAAACGGTGGCAAATTCCGAGAGGGATATCACTGGAAATAATGCAGACATCTTTCCCGGTGTGAATGATCTTCTATTGTGGACCAGTTCGCCAAAGGAAGTCGAAGCGAGCCAAAGGCATGGCTATCTAAATCTTCTCATTGCTGAGCTGCAAGGTTGTGGATGCGAGAAGATAGTTTTGTTCTCAGACTGTGACGACGATTCGCGGCACAACCTAGTGGTTGATGTAATGGCAATGTTGCATTCTGCTTCCTTTTCCGTGCAGCATTTCGAGATATCCGAACACACGAAAGACACGGAGTGGATCAAAGACCTGATCTGGCAGTTGTATCATGACCAGAGAGAACGGCATTTCATATTGGTCGGTAAGAAGTCAACTGAGATGATACTGAAAATGGCTGGAAATATTTTAGAAAGAGAAAAACGAAGCTACGGCGCTCTAATGCCCCACAGCTTGACCCTCATAACATTCACCAGCTTGTCAGAGGTAATCATCATGGAAGAACGTCTGAGAAGTGTCATTTTTGATAACGTAGCCGTCCTTGTCTGGACCAACTCGTCTTACATACTAAATTATATGTACACTTTGATGTGGAGAACGGGCAGACATCGCCATCTTTCTCTGACCACTCTCTCAAGGTACACCCCTCACAAAAGACAGACGTTCCCATGTAGACTTTTTCCCAACCTGAAATTTGGACTGAACGGAAGAATTCTGGTTGGCCTCGCCAAGGAAATGAACATTGAAAAAGAATTAATTCACAAAATTTCCAACCCGCAGACAGGGTCACCGAAATACTCCGGATTTTTTGTTGATGTGGTTGATGCGCTGGCAAATGTTCTAAATTTTACATACGTGCTTGTGCCAGAGTGGAGAGAAAAAATCGACGATGGAATTGAAAATAATAACCGGAGTCGAGATGAGGAGATAACGTGGAAGGAGTTTCGAGCAATTATAGAGCAAGGCAAAGTGGACTTTGGCGCTGCTCCTTTTTATACGAACTCGGAGATCGTCAACAACTACTCGGTGACGTACCCTGTGATCATCGGGAATCTCAGTGGAGTGTACGTGAATCGTGAGCGCTTTGACGGCTCTCGCTGCTTAGGACACGTCGGTCTTGACGCACTGGCACTTTTCTTTACAATCATGATCTTTACAATGAGTTTGTGCTTGGTATTGATTAAAATCGTGGGCAATCTGGAAGAAAGAACAAGTGTGCTAGAGGAAGAAGAAGAAGTCTCCACTGAATTGATCAGTAATTCTAGAAAATTGGCATCTTCTGCCAATGAAAAATCTTGTGTAAAACACCGTTCTAATGCTGGGAACATAATGTCTAGCAATTATCGTGAGGACAGGCATATACATGGTAGAAACAACGTTGCAGAGTGTTCAACCAATATCAGAACTGCCATCGAATTTCAGCCTGCCAGCAACAACTCCTTGGCAAATTCCTCTAAGCGCCCTCAAAAAGCAAGTAGACTGTGGCAGACATTTAAGAATGCATGCTTAAATTTTGAATACCACGGACACCTGCTGGACATCTTGTTCAGATTTTTAGGCTCAGCTCTTAATCAGGGATGTCTCCCTCCTGTTTCTCAGATGTCTGTCAGAGTACTTCTGTGGACTTGGTATCTGATGGTGATCCTGCTAACAACATTCTACACCGGTAACCTCACTGCTACCCTCGTCCATAACGAAGAACAGGTTCCCTTCAGGAACGCTGAAGAAATGCTGGCCAGAGGAGACTATCAGTGGGGGATAAGCGATCAGTCCTCTATGTACACGGTCATGAAAAATTCCAAAGAGGGCACAACTCTAAGGAGGTTGTATGAAGGGATGGAGCAGTTCGCCAAAGAAGACATCAACGTTGTGGGCATGATGGACGAAGTGATATCCAAACTGAAGAAGGAGAAGTTTGTGGCCTTGTTAAACAGCTTTGAGATAAAGTACTTGTTGAAAAACGAAAATATATCTCATATGGTAGTCATGCCCGAGCCCCTACTGACGACCGCCGCGGGTTTAATTCTACCAAAACAATCAGCAGTCACTGGGCTGTTTTCTGAACAAATAATGAAAATGACCGAGTTTGGAATCCTTGACCTCCTTCTCAAGAAATGGGAGATAAATCCGGACAATGCTCCAGCTGTTGAGACGAGCGTGAAGAAATCTCTCGATCGTAACTATTTGACGGACGCGTTTCTGATATGTGGATATGGGCTGGCGTCCGCATTTGTTTTACTGATAGTAGAGACAGTCATTGGTTGGCTGATGAAATTCTGGCTGCGATACTCAGGAACTTTACACAAAAAGACAAGAAAAACAATGGCAAATCACGTGATATTGCGTCACCTGTGACCCCAAATGAGTCGGCAAATGAACAATGCCGTCCATCAGATCTGCACAGTACAAATTGGAAAACCTACAGCGGCTGATACTGAAAACATGTTTTGGGATAGGGTGAGGAGAATGACGCTCATTGTCCATGGCCATTACGTCCATTGGATGAAGATGCATTACTTTTGTGCACCATGTTGACCTACAGTCACGACGCAGTGCTGCTTCTATACATACTTCTTGTCGTTTTATGTAGCTTGATATAGAGGACTGCATTTGCCCACAGTACGCTACCCTTTCCGCTAATCTGCGTGCTCAAATTCAGGGGTGTGCCACCTTCTCGACTTTGTTTACGTAATTTAGCCGGACTTCCGGGACTCGACCCCTGCCTTTTACCATCAGCACAGAGCCTTGGAAGAGTCCTGTGATACTGTCCTTAAGTCATGACTAAACCAACATCTTAACATAAAGCCAACGTGGACTGCCTGACATTAGCACCATGTACATCTGACTGTTTGACTTCCTTCACGGGCAATATTCCATGACACTCTCGTCAAGAGCTAGGTTTAGGACCAGGGACAGGATTAGAAAAGAGAAAGCACACATGAGAGAGGTCCTAGACAATGATAATGTCTTGCGACTGTTCCAAGTTGATCTTTTCTTCCGTAATCCTATCCTTAACCCTGCCCCTAACACTAAACCAAGCTTTATACGGCAGCGTCATGATATAGTGCCAATGAAAATTTGCCGGAGTTCCGTTTTAAGTACAGTGCATAGCAATGCGATGTGCAAAAACTGCATCCCCCCTTTTGAAACCCAAACACCAGAGAAGAACGAGGTCAAGAAACATAACTTTCATAGTTTACATCACTCATCTTACTTTCATGGAAGAAGCAGTAGACACACACCAAAACCTGCAAAACATTTGCACAGCAGATGATGAATGTGTAGTGGTGCCAACGAAGACATTTGGCCGACAGACATTTGCCGAGAGATATAGTCTAGACTGCGGCCCGAACGGAGATTGAAAAGACAGGCAAGGATTCAACAAATAATTTCCCACAATGACGTTTGATTAACTATTAACAGGTCCCATTTCTTGACATATTATGACCCATTGACTTCTTTACACTCTACGGAGAACTTACTGGAAAAAAAATTATGGTATTAAATATACAGTAGTAATCTATCCATGCTGGTGAACATTTTTTCAAATATTTCCTTTTTCTTTCCTTGCGTTGACTTTGAATAGAAATTATGTACAAATTATTATTATTATTATTTTTCTTTTTGCTTTGGATGATTTAGTATAAAAAAAAAAATTCGTTTCTGATATCACCACAAACAATTTTACTAAAAAAAAAAAAGAGACAGATAATGAAAAGTAAAAAAAAAGTAATATATCTGTAATTGACTTGGTATGTAATTGTATGCCTGACCTTATTGGGAATTTGACCCGACTTCGCCATCATGTCGGGAACAATGAACAGTCTATCGACAGACTCGGACGTGTTGAGTCAGTTCACTATCTCCCAGGTAAATTTACATCTGACGTCTTTTGTTCACCTACTTGTTACGACACAGTAGATCATAAACCAGAGAGCGCAGTGCTTATTTCTGTCATAGATCCTCAGTTTATCTTCAGTTTTACTGTAGAAGGCCGTATTCTAAGTCACGCAAAGACAGGTTGTCGACCTCAGACAACAGTAGCGAGGACATTACCATTTGAGAGTTTATGTTTATGCCATGGTGTCGGCTCAAACGATGTCATTCCCCGCATGATGGTCTGTGTAACAACAACAACAACAACAACAACAACACCAACATCAACAACAACAACAACAACAACCACAGTAACAACAACAACAGCAACAACAACAAAACCGCCATGTGCTCATGCACACTAAGATTAATTTCCCCATATACCATGGGGAAACATTATCTCCCTAATATCTTGATGAACCCAAGATGTTGGTGTATACAAACTCTGTTTTAGCTCAGCCATTGATATCCTCACACACGTTCACTGCTACCGGACTCTCGCCTCCCTTTCCCTCAGGGAAAAACAAAAAAGTAGAGCTTCATACGAGGGCAGACCCAAATGTCTTTGAAAACCTGGAGTCTATCTTTACTCCTTTTGTATTGCTCCCTCGTGGATTCTATCTCTTACTCTTTGTCCTTCTCTCTTTCTCCCTTTCCCCTTTTGTCTCTTAAATTTCCGACTCCCCATCTGTCTCCCTGGTTATCTTTCACCATGTCTGAGTCATAATTTCTCTCCCACATATTTCTCTCTCCTCATAATTCTCTTTCTCCTTCTTGCTGTCTCTCTCTCTCTCTCTCTGTTTACTTATTCGACATGTCTCTCCACTTCGATCCCTCCCTCTATGTTCTCTGTCGGACTTCGATTTTTCTTGCCCTCTCTTTCTATTTTTCTTCTACCTTCTCGCGTTCTGTTCTGTTTTCCTCCTTTAGTCTTTTTTTTTTTCTTAATGCCCTCATAATCTGTATCTTCTTTTTTCCAGTCCTTCCGATTTCTTCCCTCTCTATATCCCACTTGTTTTTCTCTCTCCGTCCCTCTCTCTCTCTAAATTCCTCTCCCTCCATCTGCCTCTAAATTTTTCTCTCTCTTCTGCCCCTTTATATTTCTGACCCTTCCGTTTTCTCTCTCTTTATTTCTTCACTCTCCCTCTGCCTCTCTTTCTCTAACTTTCTCTCTCTATTTCTCTCTTTCCCTCTGCTTTTTTCACTATTTCTCACCTTTTTGCTGTCGTTTTGTATTTCTCACTGTCACACTCGCTTTCTCTTGTGCATGTATTATTCTCCCTCTGTCTCCTTTTCTTCTCTCTCGTCTACCTCTGAGTGTTTCTTCTCTTTCTTTTTTTCTGTCTGTGCATTTTTCTATCTCCCTTTACCTTCTGTATTTCTCTCTCTTCCTCTGTCTCTCTGTAGTTATCTCTCTCTCGCTCTCTCTCTCGCTGCATGCATCTCACCCTCTTTTCCTCTATTTCTTTCCCTCGCTTTTCTCTTACCCCCATCTATGTACTTATATCTCTATAACTGCATGTACTTCTCCCTTTCTTTCTTCTCTCTCTTCCTCCCCCTGCTGTGTCTGTATTGTTCTCCATATCAAGCCCAAATTACGTCATTTCCGCTTGTTTTGCACGAACAAATCACGTAAGGCGGACGTGCAGCCTTCTTAAATCACGTGATCAATATTGCAGTGTGTTTTTACTTCCGGGTCACGTGATGAGAAGCCCGGACTGTGCTGAATTATAAATACTCTCAAGGCCACAAGGGATCGTGTAACTCAACCAAACCACTTCCGGTCACGCACACCCCTTTGTTCTACTTTTTCAATCTTCATGCGATCAGGATATTTAAATATTGGGTACATTATACGTTGAACTAGAGTCACAACATCTTGGGTCATCCCATAGAAGACCAAATGACTGCGGTTAATCGTTATCATGGAATACTGACAAAGCTTGCGGATAAGCGGGGGTTGCGATTAAGACAAATACAACAATAAGAGAGAGAAAACTGCTTTCTTTGAAAAAATAAAGGCGTTGGATAGTTGCTATGTTCCACTGAGACTAGATCAACTAGACTGCCACTAATATAAATGACGTATATTTTATGAACTCCCTTATTTCTTATAAAAAAAGGTGTTAAACAGTAAATAAACACTATTCTGTCAGGATGTCATTTCTGTACACTGCGGCTTTCATTCACGTAGGAAGTAAACTCTCAGTGACAAGAAGTTATGAACTACCCGAATAAAATGGGGTTCAGCATGTGATTTCACTTGATAGATCAACATATTATCACTTATTATCAAAACAAGGGCATATAATTTCATTTTGTACATTGTTTCAG
>JAWQUT010000083.1:127772-132772 GCA_033807755.1 Ellobium chinense | reverse complement strand
TAAATTTTCCACACCTGACGAGGCTTCGCTTTTGATGCTGTTCATTTCCGCTGAACAGTTCGCGACTCTCGATTCCTCGGTGGTATCACAATTGTCTGGTAAGCTACATGAACCCTTTTTATCTCCATTATTATAAGTGGAAGCGGCACTTACTGAGAATTTTGTCTCAGTTCCAGATTTTTCAGATCCACGAATCTGCTGGGTAGTGGTAACAGAATTCCCAACACTGGAGATGTGGCTGCATTTTGTTGCCGCCGGAAGGCTGCTGTGAAAGGATGACTTCCCCTGATCAGTGTGTGGGATATGTGAAGTCATCGCGCTGTCATAATCGTTTGGTTCAGTAACATCATCAATGAAATCTAGGTCAGTTTCGTCCATGACGGCACGTGAAGGCGAAGAAAACTGCGTCATGTTGTTTGACAGTTCAGGTAATGGTAACATTCTAGTCTTGACTCTTTTGATACTTTATGACAGGTATTCAATATTTTTTGTGGTCTTTTCTCAGAAGCGGCCCTCAAGAGGGGTTAAGCACATCATTATTCTCAAGTCACTCTACGCAGACTATGTATCAAGTGTAGATGTAAACACTGTTCTCTGCTGCTGACAACTGTCGACTTCTGCTGTTGTTGATGCAAGATTATCTGTGGAACAAAAATAGACAACAAAATATAATTTATTATGATAAATTAAAAGACCATTCTTAATCAGTAAACATAAACAAATCTCACTTCCAGTTTAAGAAAAATTGAAAATTATGTAAATAGCGGTGTGACTGCATCATAAAATCTCGCTTCCGGAAGTGAAAGATATATCAGCCAAATAAAAGCCAAAGTAGCTGACCATATCAGCCAAGCATGTTCCTTAGCCAATGGAAAATTTTAAAAAAGTGAAGTAATGATTGTCGGAATTGTGGCTTGCAATGCTTGGATGATCGTGCATGTATAATAACTGAGAATGATTTATTGGCTGACATACAAAGCTGTATGAGTAAACTATCTGTAAAGTTACTTAATCAGGGATGAAAGTAGAACACAATGTCGTGAAGGAAATAAGTGCGGTGAAAGGAAGTAATAGAAGATGCAGACTCGCTGGAAGGAATAGAACTATCCTAAACCAGATGTCAAATGGCACAACTAGTTTGTTTTCTTGAAGTCGGTTTTTGCCGTGAGGATCGGAACACCTGTAGACATGTCCAGACTGTAGCGATAAATATTTCCAGCAATCAGTAAACAGTAGTGAAGAAAAACACAAAATATAGGGGACCATTAGTTTGCCAGGGCACGAATTCAGCGTAATGTATATAATAATTTAAATGCTTATTTTGAAGTGAAGTCTTAACTTTTACGGTGCGTGTGTGTGTGTGTGTGTGTGTGTGTGTGTGTGTGTGTGTGTGTGTGTGTGTGTGCTGTGTTATCCAGAACACTAACATAAGTGATGAAAAATAAACGTAGTAAATAAATAAATATATAAATAAATTTTATATATACATACTTATATATATACACACACACACACACACACACACACACACACACACACACACGCACACACACACACACATTATTTTACGCCTGTCCATTAATCTTGTATTAGCTCAAAACTCCAGTGAAGATCCTATTTAAAAAAAAAAAAAATTCAATCAATGTTGTAAATAAACACACAATACACTAAAGACATCTGAGCCCGTCACTGATAGAGTCACCGGCAAAGACCGAAGAGTACTTCAGTCTAACTTTCGATTCGCATCAGTTCATAAAACAAAAAAAAATCACTGACGACGATTCCCCATATCTTTGGCAGTTACAGTAACCAAGTTTTAATTTGTGAATGTCTGTCACAGTAAATCCTCGTCTGTATCCAGCGCCAGGTCAGCTTATCTATAAAGGGAAGAATTTGTAGTCATGTCGCAGATTTCCAGAAGCTGATTAAGATAAAAGTCTTGCCAATGTCCATCACTGTCCGCCCCCGCACACACCCTGTCCTTCGACGGCCTATTTTTAGAAGCAAAAAGATGGCAGGCCGGGTAACGTTCAACTAAGTGCACTAGGTTTACATTTCGTTAGTATCTAATATGAGTAGAAAATCTCACGAACAGGACCCCCACATTTACCGAAAACTAAAAAAAAAAAGTCACCTAGTGTGAGTTTAGACTCTAAAGTAGGTTGATCAAAAAGTAAGAAACTTAAAGGCAAACTGTTTGTTAACTTTTCTTAACAACGGCAACAAGCATAGTAAACCTTGAGAGATGATAATCGCACAAAGTGGTGAGGCACTGCTTGTGATATAAACCTACATCTAAAATCCCCGATTTAAAATCTTAACTATGTGTTTGCTTTGGAGGAAGTAGAACATTTTTTTTTGACTTATCTAGATCATTTTCACGTTTTTGTTAAAAGACACATTCTTAAATACGAGGAACTAAAATGTAAGCCTGCTCAAAGTCTCTCTTCTATTATCACGTGTTGGACAAAGAGCTTTGATAAATCAACGATGGACAAACTCAAGAATTTCTGTCACTGTTTCGTAATCAAATTAGAACTACAGGGAAAATGCACTGAGTTGACATGGGTCGACCTGAAAATTCTAAAAAAAAAAAACCCAAAAGAAATGTAGGCCAAGCCGTTGTGTTCCGGAAACTGCGTGCTTAGAGACCTTGAGATCGGCTAAGATTAGCTCTGTGGGTGTCAGCCATGTCAGTAAATCTCACTCTGGTCTCCATTCACAAAAATCCCCTGAACTCCAAAAGTTTTTTTTTCATTCCTAGCCTCGCGCTCCCTCATCTTGTTCGATATAAAACTCCACTTAGAACGACGACAACAACAACAACAACAACAACAAGGCTATTAAAAAATAAAAACAAAAATAACAACAGCATAAAGAAGAAGAAATAGTGGTAGAAGAATAAGAATAAGAATAAGAAGCAGAAGGATAAGGAGAAGAAGAAGAAGAAGAAGAAGAAGAAGAAGAAGAAGAAAAGAAGAAGAAGTAACAGAGAAAAATGAAGAAGGAGAAGAAGAAGTAGAAGAAAAAGAAGAAGAAGAAGAAGAAGAAAGAGAAGAAAAAGAAGAAGGAGAAGAAGAAGAAGAAGAAAAAGAAATAGAAGAAGAAGAAAAAACAAAGAAGAAGAAGAAGAAAAAGAAGATGATGAAGAATAAGAATAAGAAGCAGCAGCAGCAGAAGAAGAAGAAGAAGAAAAAGAAGAAGAAGAAGAAGAAGAAGAAGAAGAAGAAGAACCAAAAGCCCTGCGACTCTCTACCATCGCAAACGATAAAGACCGATACCTTGCACCTCCGATTTATACCATAGGTTGTATTTAGCTATTTAAAAAAAAGGAAGGAAACCAAATAATGACGCATCATGTCCGCCATGTTGTCAAATGCAAAAAAGTGTCACAGAAGTAAGAATTCCAGCTGATTTGTTAGTCATTTTAACCCATTCGCTATGTATACGGAGGCAGCGTGGCCATAAGGTTTGTGGGTCGTACTCAGAAACTGAAGACTGTCAAATCTATCATTTGTGTGTTCGACTCTCGGGTCGGCCGCTTTACGTTGTTGTGTCCTGAAGAAAGACACTTTACTTCCCTTTCCTCACTCGACTCAGGTGTAAATGAATATTTGTCTTTAGAGCTGGCTGGACCAGGGCGCTGCCCCGGGGTCGACCATCAATGACTTTGTTATGTGTTTCATTTGTAATGGGATGTTGTGGAAGTTGTAACTATTAACATTAGATGAGGAGAGTGAGTGAGTGAGAGAGAGACTGTGTGTAAGATAATGAGAAAGAAAGTTAGAGGAAGAGTGAGACAAAAAGAAAGAGAAAGAGACAAGATATGTCAATGACTAAATGTAATTTAGTAACAGTTATGTATACACATGGAGCTATAAAGAACACTGGAGTGCGTATCACGTGATTTTGGCCATGCGAGGTTGAAGACAATAGACGCCATCTTGGTTAGGGATGAGTGCAGGGCGAATGAAGGCGGAGAGAGGGATTTTCAATTTTGTTTTTCACCAGACTACGTCGTAACCATGGTACAGACCTGCTGTGAACTGCAACAACAGATGTACCAAGGAAACTTTACAAAGAACCTAGCACCACCACAGTTCGATACTAAAACTGCTGTTTATTTATTACTATTGTAATTGTTTATTTATTCTTTAATTTCCTAATACTGTATTTTATTTACCACTTGTAATCACCACCACAAAACGAAAGCCTAGCTAGAGATAGAGACAGAGAGAAAGAGAGAGAGAGAAAGAGAGAGAGCGCTAGATAAGGGTAGGCCTACTAATACTATAGGCAGCAAAGCAGCCGCCCGCTTGTACCTTGCACAGTGTTGCCACTCGTAGGGATTTTCCCCTACTGTAGGGGAAATTCGTAGGGGGTAGGGGAACCCTACGGGGAAAACTGTCAAATGTAGGGGAAAGTGCTCATACGATTGGACACAACCTTGCAAAGAATAAAATGATGGCCAATCATACACTTCGCGCGTAGGGGAATGTAGGGAAAAATTAGCCTCGCTGTAGGGGAAAACCATCAGTCCAGAGTGGCAACACTGACCTTGCCCTAAGTCGTCCGCCATGTTAGTTGCGCGCCGGCGGTGTACGCGAAAAGGGGTGTACGCACTCCAGTGTTCTTTATAGCTCCATGGTATACACAAGATTAACTCCCCATTTTACAAATGGGCAGGCAGGCAACGCACCAGCGGCGAAAGAATACCTAGCGCACCGAAAGGCATCATAGACGAATGCATTAGACTCCATGAAAAAGTTGGACGATTGGCGAATCGGGCGGATTGAAAAGATCTATCGGAGACTGTATTTCGTTACTATACACATTCTTTTTTTGAAAAAAAGGGTAAAAAAATAAAGAGGACTGATGTGTATAGTTACCTTCTGTTTATTTTGCTACAATTTTAGGCGAAAACCGCACGTTTTTACATTACGTAGTTCTCAAGAAATCTGTGACACAAATTTGGCTGAAGCGTTTTATTAATATAGATA
>JAWQUT010000083.1:113176-123859 GCA_033807755.1 Ellobium chinense | reverse complement strand
GGGGGGGAGGAGAGAACTTCTCAATGAAATTACGTCATCAGACATGATGTTCGTGTCTGCGTTGCGTGCATGACATATTTGAATTCTGGAAAGCCTCCTTGTCGAACCTCACCCAGACGGTCTCATTACAGGTTATTCACCCGGCTAGATCAATGAATGTCTGGCTGGACTCCTCTAGTCAGCATAAAAATTATTAAAGAAAAATTGCACATCAAATTATCCGAATGGCAGCAGATTTTGGCATCATTTTCATCAAAAAATCAATATTTATGCTCGACAGTACAGTCTGTTATTTCATGAGACACTTCCAATATCATCAAAAACAAAAATCGTGATATTATATGTGGTATCCGTCTTGATTTTGCTCTATTAAGATCTTTTAAGTTTCAAGCAAGAGCTCACAAGGTCGAAACAAAAGAAAGTTTTAAATTAAATTATCGCAAACTCCTGAATTTCTAATAACTCATCATTATAAAGCGTAAATACTCACAAGACATTGCACTGCAAGCAGCGAAATGTTCTAGAAAATCTCTTTTTATCACTCTTAAAGCTACATTCACATAAGACAGTCAAACTGCGACTTTGCATTTGAAATGTACTTTGAAGCAGAACACAATACAGTACTACAATTTCTACTTCCTTTTTCCTCTGATCTATAGTAAAACATTCTCGAGATAACTTAAGATGTTTTAACAGAGCGGCTCCATATTATGAAGGCGACCAAAGCAACGCGAGAGAACGTAATGGCGAAACGTTTCATGTGTAATTATCGTAAGTTGACATGTGTATCTATTTTTACTCTTCGGAAGAATATCGTCCAGAAAAGTGTACATGATGTGCCTGACCGAATGACATAAAAACATAGTAAGACTCCCCCCCCAAAATCATTGCAATTGGGACATTGCAAACTGTTCATGCACATAACGTTTCTCTCCTTAATTCATTCTTAGGCACAACACACTCAAATTCTACAGCGTGTTGGGCCTTGGTACTATAGGGAAATATTTGGGATTAAAGATTTTTAGAAAGTATCTTTAAAGTTTTGATATATCGTGTTAAGGCAGCTGAGGACAATGTATTTAGTGTTTCATAGAATGCGGCGGCTTCCCAAAAATGGACGTCATGTCTTTTAGCATGTGAGAGTGTCAAGGGGCAGCATCCATGGGGCGTAGAATGCTAAGCTGAAAAAAAGATGAAGAACTTAAAGGTGCGCAGTTTTCATTAATCCACTTTATTCTTGTAGTGCGCTTTCTGTTCATAACACCCTGTATCCCACGGTTCCAGGATAAGCTGTTGACAAATAAAAAAAAACAACTCGGCAAGCCGCATGCAACGAATCTGTTTTTTTTTTCAACTCTTTAAGTTCGAGGTAATGACGTTTTGTTGCATTCATTCAAGAGGTGAACCGCTGGCCCCTACCTCCTGAGGGATATGAAGGTTAACTCTGAGACTGCAGTGAATAGAGGCGGGTTCTGTGACAACTATATTTACCAGTCGAGATGACAGCGTAGTGATTAGATGGTGACAAACAAGATACAAGAAACTTTATTTTGCTCAAGTTATAAAAACATTTGAGCATCTAAAATGACTCTGGATTGTTTATATTTGGCGGAATTAACGTGAGGCCAACACATTCATTACCTGCGAAAGGGCACACATTTACTTTTGATCTCATACCTGTAAACAAACAAACAAACAAACAACCAAACAAACAAACAAACAAACAAATAAACACAGACAAACGAGCGTAAGAACGGCCTTACAAAGAAAACATTCTGACACACCAAAGAACACACACACATACACACACACACACACACAAACAAACAAACAAACAAACAAACAAATACAGAATTAAAAAAACAACACATGAATAATTAATAAATTACCGAACAAACGGACGAATGAACAAAATGGTTGAGTGAACAAACAAGCGCACAAACGGACAAACAAACAAATAAACAAACAAACAACTTCTGTCCTAAACGATGTTTGCATGCCGCATAAAAACAAATTAATGATTTGTTTGATCAGGAAATGCAGTATTTGTCTTGGGGCTATTCAAAATCAGGCTTACATCGCTAGGCAAACAAACTGAGATATCAGAGAGTAAAAAATATTCTTCGCGATTTTCTAAGACTTCTTTTTTTCCTCCGTTGCAAGGGGTGACCCTGTCCCTTACCACTTCACGTTGCAGGAGCCAAACTGTAAAAGCCTCTTTGAGCCATTTAATGAAAATTTCTCCTCTATCAACAGGAACATTCCGAGAAGGTTAAGTCTAGTCCGCAGGTCTGGTGTCATCACTGTGCTCAAATTTTATATTGTGTACAAGCTGGGAGGNGGGGGGGGGGGTGTCCTGGATTTAGATTTTTCACAATTTTAATTTAGATGTAAAGCAAACTGTGGCCTTTTCGTGCAGACCACAGGTCCGAATGAAATCCGCTGAAGTCTCTGAGAAACACTGCCTGCAACTTTTTAAAAAAAAAATTCATGACTGAGTTTCACCACCTTTACAGTGCGGTTTCATGTTCTGCGATTTTTTCTACCCAGTCTGTCCAAAAGATAGATTTTATACTCTGCTATTATTGACTCTGATAGTCTTTTTTTTCTCATTTATGCTCGTGCAACCTTCAAACAGCTCGTGGGCTGAGAATTAAATGGTTCTATGTCCAGTTTTGCATTTTTTTAAAGGTAGAAATTGGACAAGAAACATTGAATCGCAAAGTTCTATATCCGAGAAATTTGAATATGTAAGTAATTGTAATATGAATGAATAAAAAGGCGATCTCCTATAGTCTAGAACTTTGTGCTCTTTTGAAGAGAAAATCAAAACTTTGACCTAAATTTTCTCAGTTCACCAAAAAGTGGACATAGAACCAGTTAATTCTCAGCCCAAGAACTATACATCGGGCCAGAATAATGTTGAGTCAAAAATGTTTCGGTCACCAACTGATATACAAATTATTTAGCTCTATCTCATATCGATAACCTGATGCTGCCCAAAATCGACTTAAGCCTGATTTTGAGTGGCTGCAAGATATTGGATCCTTTCAGAGAAACTTCAGTTTTAGGCGGCGTCGTCCATCCGATCAATGATAGTATTGGATTGCCTTAAGTGCATGTGGCGCCGTGTCACAGCGTGATATGTAAGCACGGTAGAGATTAACATTATGGGTCCGCCAACAGCTGACATGGAGAGATCAATAGGGTGTCTCTGGTTACTAAGACCAACATTTACTTAGCAGAACGTAATGGGCGGAAAATGTGTAGGAGGCCAAAACGTTTGTGGCCCTGTCCTAACTCCNTACCTCCCCCCCCCAAAAAAAAAAAAAAACCAAAAAAAAACAAAAACAACAGGTGAATTTTGACAAGGTGAGTGCATCAGAATCGTTTCTAAGTTTCTCCATGATACAAAAGGAAATTTTAGTATGATACAAATTTTTGCCTTTACAAATGGCAGGATTCTAAATTAGACTTATACCGTCGAAAATTATACTAAGTGAAAAGGGAATGGCTCTATGGATATGTATGGGAGAACAATACCAAATTTTAATAACAGGGATGATCTCTCTCATTATTTTAACCTATAAAGACATGAACTTCAGAGAGAAAGCATGGCAGAGCAAACGTCCAGTGGCAGCTCATGAATTCCAAGATTTCCATGTAACTTCTCCCTCCCCCCCTTCCCCCACACCTTTTCACACACGATTTCTCCAAATAACATTCTAAATCTAAATCTAGTTTGTGTCAGATCCACTGCTCTTGCTCTAGCCTTATAATATGGCAGTATTAAGAAGATATCACGTTTTAACACGTTTTATTGTACATGCCCAGAACGTTTGCTGACAGTGTGAAGGTTGTCAACATTACATGTAGCAATTAATGGCGGGACAGACACGAACAGAATAGACCATACATCTTCATAAACAATTAAAATACTAAAACCTATTTGCGTTACATACTTTGAAGTTTGAAAAGCCGAAAGACAAAGGAAATACACTGACCCAAAAGAGTGTCTACGTTTTGTTTAGCTCTGTAATTCTGGAAGTCGGTTATGCTGTCTTGAGATTCTGAGCTAAAATTTTATCTAACACTGCACCCCGTTGCACTCAATGATGAGCCGCCACTTCAGGTTGCGGGAGCCTAATTGGTCCAAAAAAAATTGGACTATTCGAGTCAATAGTAACAGAGTACAAAATCTCGACATATTGTGTAGAAAGAATCATATAACATGAAACCACATCACAAAAGGGGTGAAATTCAGTCTTGAATTTGTAAAAATATTATTGTTGTAAGCCGTGTTTCCCAACGGCTTCAGAGAATTTCATTTGTGCGGGCCTGTGATCTGCAAAAGAAGGCCAAATTTTTAACCCCTTTTCATGTAATTTAAAATTGTGAAAGATCTAAATGAAGGATTCCCACTGTAAACTGTATATAATTTGAGCACAGTAGTGGCACCAGAACTGCAGACTTCTATTGACCATCTCGGAAGGTTCCCGTGGTTCGAGGAGAAATTTTTATTAAATGGCTCAAAGAGGCTTTTACAATTTGGCTCCTGCACGCTGGTGCTCACCGACGTTATGAAATCTCTAACACTACCACAATTGGCATTCAAGAGATAGTCATTCATCATATGTTCATGTATGATACAAGCGCTGAGGTGTGATATATAGCAGAGAGACAGGGGGTCAGACAGTTTAGTGCAGTCCGTTTGACAGATATCCTAGACATGAAAACGCTCTCAGCAAGATGGGTATCCGGAACGGCCTGTCTTAAGACGATACAAGAACTCACGATCTACAAGTAGCTGTGTGATCAAATCTGCTAAAGGAATAATCGAATTTTTCCTTCATGTATCCAGTTTAACATCAATGGCGCCATCTAATTAGTNTATATATAAACCGAAAGTACACCCTCGAGGAAGAGTTTTTGTGGAAGAAAAAGAAGATACTCCATTTTCTAAAAAAGCGCACCCCACCCTAATTTAGAATCCGGTCATTTGCTCAGGAAAACTTTATCAATTAGAGCAATGAATGTAAAGGGAATTTGTAAAGACCCTGGTGTATTCGCTTTGTCAAAATTCGTACTTTTTCTGGACGAGGCCATGCATTATTTGAGCCACTCTCATGTTTCTTTCCTAGTATTTACTCACCAGAAATCGGTATCAATACCACCCTCCCTACCACTTTCCTCTCACATCCACAAAACTACACACACTATTACCATGAAATTGGAGCTGATGAAGTTCTTCTGAAATCATAATTTTTTTTTCTCAAAAAAAATGTTGCCTTAAAGTGCAAAGATATCATTTTCTAAGCATACTGTCAACTGTGGGTGTCATGTTCGTTATAATGCCTTGTTCGGAACAAACGCCGTATAATCAAGATCAAATTACGATCATACACGGCTTTTACACTGTACGACATAATGTCGCATATAGACAAAACGCCATATAATCTTCGGTGTACGACAGCATATCCAATACGTGATATTCTGCATGGAACAAACAGCATAAGTGGCAGGCAATGCCAGTGTAGAATATGCTCGAAAATGCATGCAGAGAACACTCGTAAATAATAATAATAATAATAATAATAATAATGATAATACAAAAAGCAGTCAGCCTTTTGCACGGCTTAGGTTATCTTGACCCACGATTCTGGCATGTCAATTTGTGTCGCTCAGTGGGAGGGTGGCAAATCTATTTCTCGGCCTCTGCGTCTCAAGTTTCTCCATTTCGCCCCACAGCCCTGGCGCCAACCTTTTCATTACCCCCCAAGAGCTCATACACACAAAAATCTAAAATCGAATTACTGGGATATACTTAAAGCAGAACAATTATTAGATTGTTTTTTTTTGCTGTTGGTCGTAATTCAAGCTATTATGCAGAATCATAATTCTTGTAATCTGACATTTCGTGTCATTGTATTGATATTTACAAAGCACATTGTAATATGGATGCCAAAAACATATTTTAAATCTGCTTGATGTCAATTTCGATACATTCCCGTAAAGTTGCAAGTAATCATAGTTGACAAGTCCTCAATCCCTTACTTTTTCGTGTATTTTTTAGGAGGTGGTGGGGTGAGGGAGGGAGTGGGAGGATGATAAAAGAAATCTTGTCTTTGATCCATGGACATGCGTGGAAGGATATTTAATCTCAACAGATATAAAAAACGAGATGGTCCGTTTTCAAATGACGTGATTCGTAAGAGAAATCAGACTTGTGAAAGAAGGTCACATGCATAACTCGATCCATGTGGCCGTAGGTACAGGTTAGCGCTGTAGAGAAAGGTACGGCTGTAAAAATTAATTTAGGTTTGTGACATCTATTAGAAGGGCAAATCACTGATAGTGTACAACCCAATTAATCCGCTAATATATAAAATCCCCCTTTTTTGGGGCCCTGCCAGCCAGTGTTAGGGTGTAGAAATGTGTAAAATGACCTGTGATCTAAATAAAGCATCCAATTTTAAAGTTTCAGGTACAATTTGAGCCTTCTAGATAAAAAAATAAAATGTGTAGACCTATGTATTCGCACGCGGTCAAAACCAGCCAAATGGAAATTTGGGGACCAAATCAGAATTTGAGGTGATCTTTTTCAAAAGACATTTGTGAAAAATTTTGGGCGTTGACCCCCCTTTTTCTTCCCGTTAAAAGATCGGGCAAAAGAAGTACTTTAACCTCCATGGAAGAAAATTCCCCAAATCACAATGGTATATTTAGAATAACGCAAAATGTTAATAGGACTAAAAGAAGAAAAAACAATAGGTGTCAAAGACCTTTAGAGGATCATGAATGACAGAATAATGACGTATGTCAAATTGCTGGGCTATAACCATTTTAATCATGGTTATGTTCCTTGCTGCTGTGCGTAAACAGTTCGGGCAGGTGTGCGGCAGCTTCTACAACTTAGTTAGGAAACTTGGAATCTTTTGCAAACACCGGGAGTTGGAGCTCGACAAAATTGCGGCTACTATCTACAGTTTCAAATTTTTTAGTGGAAGTTTTTATCAAAGGCCCTGTGTCGGAGGAGAATGTGGCAAGAATAAACGATGGTGTGTGTGCTAATAGAGTAGGCAAAGATATAAGTATGACAAACATCAGCTGCAAATCAGTACACTCGTTTCTAACTCTTCCACATCAATCGCAGCCATCTTGGCTTGCTTGGAGACCTTGCTTGGAATCTCCGAAGGACAACCCGCACTCGCGGGGACTAAACAAAAGCAATCCAGACTGGTATGAGGGAGACAGTGGTGTTCAAATAAAAAACAAAGGCACGGTTTTTTTTTCAACAGAAATGTTACAGCCGCACCAAACTGGCGCGACAACATATTACATGATGTGATGATAAATAGACACTGATCACCATCTGTGTTGCCACTCTCATCATGTGTAAAAGTGAAATTTCCCTAATTGTCCCTACTCAAGGTTGAAGCAAATTTAGTGGCAAATATCCTAAAATTTTACTGCTAAAAAATAGAAAACTAGGCACTTGTCCCCATTACCCTATATTTCATCATTTTTCCCAACAACTTACGAAAAGACAGCTTCCTCTATGTAGGGAAAACTGGCTTTTCGTAAAGCCATTTCACCTTACCCAAAGGGAAAATTCTTATCAGTGGCAACACTGATAGCCACTATCAAACACTTGGATCTCTGTTTCTTATCAACCAGTCTATCTTCTCGCCTTTCTAGCCTGTAATGCCGTGGACATTCAAGTAAAAGTACTCGATTACTGTAATTATAATTGAAACATTATTAGTAACCGATTACATTTTAGTACTCGATTACATCATAATTCCTGTTAACCTGGGTGAATACGGTTAAACTACAAGAAAATCCTGAAGATTATCATTTATCTTATTATATTCAGTAAGATCTAATAAGCTAGTCCAAATCCAAAGCTCATATTAGGCCATAGGCGAACACGCATCATTGAAAATTCACTATACAATATTTCATGGACATAATATTATATTGCAAGACGCAAACGTGACTGTAAGCTATGGTTTTGCTAAAAATGCATTCTTTCCTCCATTTTCCATCCCATTCTCTCTCGATGTTACCCATCTTAGCATCTAGATCAAGCCACTTCTCTTTGCCACCTTCCTCTTGTCACCTTCTAAAATGTCGGAAGTGGAAAAGTATGCATTTAAAGCACCCCCCCCCNCACCCCACACAGACACACAAAAATGGTCACAAATAATGGATTATAACTCGAGTGCTCGGAGATGGAGTAATCAGTAACCGCGATTACTGTAAACATCGAAGTATCGTCCAGCACTAATGAGTTTTGTTTTAGATTCTGCATAATCTTGTGTCAAATCTTATGCAAAACAGGACCTGAACATCTAATCATGTCAATCGATGGAGATTACGTGGCCATTAAAGAGGGAAGAAAAGCACACGATCATTAGGGAGTGTTCATATTTGTTTTTTCCACGATGCATATTCATTGTGAAAAGCTGGTCCTCACTGTTCTGATAAATATAGCTATGTTTAGATATGTTTTAATATCTCACAGTATGTCATGCAATGTGACTTAACACAAAGAAATGGACCAACAGCTAGCAGGCCCATATTCTCTACGAAGCTTTTTTTTATCCTGAGAGTCTGACTTTCGCGAAACGTTGGGAAAAGATTTTGGTGAAGATCTAATTTTCGTGGGCTTCGCATGAGCGCCTGCCTATATATCTATGAGCACACAGTCTGCGTATGCTGTGCACCAATCGTCTGCTAGCGTTTTTCTTTTGTGACGTCAGACAGCACGAGTTATGGCGGCGTAAGAAGGATGAAAATCCCAACATTCAAGTGGTGTTTTCTCATAAATGGGCAGATGAAAATGAAACGTTCGCGGCTTGAAGTTTAAAATACAAAACACGTAAATTTGTTTAGACTGTAAAGCAAATATTTACCCCTGTTCCTTTAAGATAACTGCTGATAAAATTTTACCCTTTTGCGTTTCAAAGGCGGTTCGACTACACATAGTGTCTTTCGAAAAGAGTTCAGATGTATTTCATTACAGTATGTTTAAAGTACAAAACGAAACAAAAAAGAGGGCCGGGAAGGGGAGGGAGAGGAGGAGGGGTGGCTGTGATCTTGGAACGGCGCACAAAAACAACACCGAGAACTAAAATTGAGTTATCCGACTCGATTTGCATATACAACGTCATTACGATTTTTCAAAGACCTTCATTAACTTCATTTCTCACTAGCCTTTACAATGGTAGCGCCCAAAGATGGCGGGCACACTTCCTTTTGTGTCAACTAAACTACTTCCGGCGCTTCCTTCCGGCTCTCACAGCGAGAGTACGGCGCGGGTTTCTCGTGGTTCTACCACTGTTCATCAAGAGTGATCTGTCTTAAACTTCTTGTACGAGACAAGTAAGAGAGGGAATGGCTGTGACGACAAAGTTTGGATCTCAAAATAAGAGCGGCATGTTGGTTCAGTGTGATGCAAAATGTCTTTCTGTCTGACAAAATGAGGCTTAAGTCGTTTTTTTGACAAAACCAAGTTATTGGTATGTTAGAAAATGTTAATCAGGTCACGTTCATTTAGTAAAAAGAATTTTGACCAAACTTTATTCTGATCAGAGATATATTTGTTTGAAGTAGCGGAGAATCATTCCCAGGCAATGGAAACATGATCTGAGTAACTCTATATTATGAAAAACAATTTTATTTTCGCTCTAAAAATGTTTCTATTCTACTTCAGTTACATTTATCTTCAATTAATTGACATTCGCTCACAAGGTCAACACTGTTGTGTGCAAATAAATGATTTTACTGTCGATGTCTGTAACAAGCAAAATTAGATACTGGATAGCCCCATCGATCATGTTCTGAGCCTGACGTTTTAGATCGTAGTCCACCGACTTGTGGCTTATTTTAACCTGCGGCAAGGCAATAAATACAATTACATATAGAAATAGTATAGTTGACACAGGTTCCTATTCCCATAAATCTGGCACCTTTACATGTGTGTGTGTGTGTGTGTGTGTGTGTGTGTGTGTGTGTGTGGTGTGTGTGTGTGTGTGTGTGTGTGTGTGTGTGTGTGTGTGTGTGATAAGCCTTTTTTTTGGTGTTTTTTTTTGTTTTTTTTGTTTGTAAGGAGGTGGTTGTGTGAGTGAAAGAGAGACCGAGCGACAGAGAGAGAGAAAGATAGACGAGAACGCAAGAACCGCATGCAAGCAACGTGCAAGTGAGCGATAGCAAGTGTAGAAATGAGATCATGAGACTATGTAAACCACGAGTGTATTATTGTTTATTGTACTTGTTGACAAATTTGTGAATTGGCATAATGCCTAATAAACTCAACTTGAACTTGAACTTGAACTTGTTATTATTCCAGCAAGCCAGATGATACTTTATAAACTTCCTGGGGAACATCATCTAGATCTAGACTAGTAGCGCCTCACTTTATGGGAGATGAGCCAGTGACATCCGCAGAAAAATGATTGTCTTATCATATTTGGTGTTCTATTATTGTCTTACTTCTAATTATTCGCAGGTATTTTGACGTAATGGCGTTAAGATTAAACACATACACGTTTATGTCAGTGTGTCAAAAAACGAAACAAAACAAAACAACACACACACACACACACACACACACACACACACACACACACACACACACACACACACACACACACACACACACACACACACACACACACA
>JAWQUT010000083.1:97464-107591 GCA_033807755.1 Ellobium chinense | reverse complement strand
GGGGGGGATAATTACACAATCACAAAATTCGTGCACTTTTACGTGTTTTAGAAATGATGATTGATGCCCATTACTGGTAAGTGTTGACAGTGGGGAGTGTAAATGTGTGTGTAGTTTGTCATGTGACAGTTAACGTGATATTTTATACAAGACAAACACCCCATTTTACAAATGGGCAGGCAGGCAACGCACCAGCGGCGAAAGAATACCTAGTGCACAGAAAGGCATCATGGACCTTTTGTGTATTTTTCTACGAATTTAGGTAAAAAAACGCATGTTATTACGTTACGTAATTCTCAAGAAATCTGTGACACAAATTTGGCTGAAGCGTTTTATTAATATAGATAACTTGCGCAAGCTATTTATAGATAACTGTGTAGTATGACTGAAATATAATAATTGGTATGGAAGAAATAGAACGGAGAGGAGATTGAGTCCCAGTGGGGGTGGGGGTGGTATGGAGAAGGGGGGAAAGACGGATATCATTAAAAAGATTAGGTTTACACAGATAAATAAATAAATTTATTATGTCATCGTCATCATCTGGAACACATTAAAAAGAAACAGCTCGGTCTAAAACAAGAAGAGAATTAAAAAAAAATATACTTAAATTTTACAACTTTAAAATGCACTGGGTGTAATGATGTAAACTAATTACGAGTTTTCCAATCTAAAATTTGATCCTTCATCAGATAAAAATACAAAATAAATGAAAGGATAAGAAGAGACGTAGGGTAAATCGATTTAAAAGCGTTCACGGAGAGAGAAGTTTAAGAAAACGTGAGAAAGCTAAAAATAGATATCGTAGACCTGTAAAATGACGGGTGGAGCAGGACAATGAGAAGTTGAAATTTAAAAAGAAACGGCATCAAATATAAATAAACACATAACAAAATTAAATAAATGAATATATATTTATATATATATATGTATATATATATAAAGAGAGAGAGAGAGAGAGAGAGAGAGAGAGAGTGAGAGAGAGTAAGATGATAGAGAGAGAGAGAAAGAGAGAGAGAGAGAGAGAAAGAAAGAAAGAGAGAAAGAGAGAATAATGTATGACATCATCTTTCACATTAACTTGTTCAAACACTGGTGTCAGCCAAATGGATTATCTAAAACAAATACGGCATTTAAAAATATTAATAGTCTAGGTAACTTATGAAAGCCAAACACAACGAACGTGCCATCACTTAGTCACCAGTGTTTTATAACATGACAATAATCCGAGATACTACAGTATTGGCCAAAGGCTGTAAACCCTCCTACAATGAATGTCAACAGCAGTAGCCACAGGGAATCGATTATTCCCTTTATATACATGTAGAACCATGTTAAAGCAGTTTTGCTGCATGAACTGTCAACATAATCGATAATGGATTACTGAACAAAAAGCGACTTATCGGAGCTGAGCAACGCACTGATAAACCATAACAATCTCATCTAATCCACCTTTTCTCGTCGATACAGCATTATAAAGGTGGGCGTTAACAGATATTTTCAAATATTTATTAAGATGAGTACTTACAGCTTCAATCTCGTAGATACTAGATATCGATTCTTTAACGACATGTTATTTTCAGCTCGTGTCTGGAGCTTTCCTCGAACGAGCTGTTAATTGTGGCTTGTTTGTTTGCTTTGCTTCGAATTTATTTATTTATTCATTTTTTTGTTTTTGATATTTTTTTTTTGAACCAGGAACAAAACTTGAATCAAATTTCTGTGAACACGTAAACGACAAACTTTAGTTACATCCTGTAGATCTAATAACAACTTTAACAGTCATCATTGTCTTCTCTCTCTCTCTCTCTCTCTCTCTCTCTCTCTCTCTTTTCTCTCTCACTCACTCTCTCCCACTGATGACCTATGGCGATTATATTATCATGGACTGTGATAGTAAATATCACAAAGTGTTATTAGGAACGAGCATCACATCGACTTTAGCTGTAGAAAGATGAGATTAATCTTGTGATACCAGTTCGCCTGTCTTCGAAAACAGGTCCTCTGAGGGAACTGATGTTGCAGAAATACATAGGTATATTTTAGCATAGCATAGCATAGCATTTAGCATTTATATAGCGCTCATCCCTGTAGATACAAGCTCTGAACGCTATACATAGAGAACTAAATAAGATTATATAATATTCAGCTCACACACCCAAGCATACTACACTCTGTACACAAGCACTGCAATACAGATGTTAAAAAAAAAAAATTGGTTTCGCAGACTGTGAGCTTATTCCTAATCTCACTCTAGAATAATACTTTCATACGTCAAAATAGGTAAGTTATTTTTCAGCATTTTAACCATAAAATAGTTTATTATTTGAGAAAACAAAACAGCCAACAATTGGCACAAATTTTAATCGTAATTATTGCCTAACCGAGTATCTCCTTGCTTCTATTAAAGGAAAGTTGCATCGTCCTACAGACCATGTAAAATTACATGATACCTGTTATTCCAATAAAACAGTCTTTCAAGTGTCTGTCAACATGATATAATGCCTCTGTCTACCCCAGACAACCTACAGGATTACATTATGCAAAGTCCGGATTTTTACACCCACTTCGCGCGTGGCGGCCATAAGCTTACGTCAAACACGTTCTACCCACTCGGCCAAGCTGTCTAACCAGTGTCTAACGGTGGTAACCCGTCTGTATGAATGGTTTAACTCCACTGTTAACGGCAGCTATGTCAAACAGAATCATGCTGAGGCAATAAAAATGCATAATACTTTACCTGGCTTATACTGTCAAACTTTACTTTTGAATTTGGATGACTAAAACCTTAATTGAAAGCTGAATAACAAATACATTGTCAGATAAAGATGTCTGTAGTTGCTGGAACTTCAGTGACGTCATCATTTTTGCCACAAGCGGCTGCTGTTCAGGGAAGGGGAATAACTCTAGACACAAGAGCAAATCCCGGTTACCTCAGCTCTATTTATTGCGTCATATTACACATGCATGCCGTAACAATAACAATAACAGTAACAATAACAATAACAATAATAATACGAGCTCAGACAACTATCTGTTTTTCCTCTCTCTCTCTCTCTCTCTCTCTCTCATTCTCTCTCTCTCTGTCTCTCTCTCTTTCTGTCTCTCTCTCTCTCTCTCTCTCTCTCTCTCTCTCTCTCTCAACTTCACACTCAAACAGAGCGATGCGCTTTTTTCGCCAGATTGTATCGGTATGAACCATAGACAATTTTCAGAGGCAGAAGTACTGGAAAACGGAACATTATTTTTGAAGTGCGTTTCCACGTCAAGTATCGGGTACTCGTAACTGGGACCAAATATCTAGAGTACTCAATATCGATATCTCTGACGTAATCGGTTAAGCCCCCCTGGTTTCTGTGGCTCGCTGAGCTGTGACGTCACTAATACCTCTCGATCATTTCTTTAATCCCCCGTTTGAGTACACGTGAATGAGGATGATATTCTGGATGGGCTTTTTACAAATACAGCACACAGTTAGACAAAGATAAAACAAAAGACTGAACGGAAAACACAAATTGCAACAGCTCCACGTTAATCCGAAAGTGCATACCAAAATGGCGCATTATCTAAATGCATTCAAGCGTTTCTCATTCATCAGCCAGAACATTTTCAATATATTTTTGCTAACTTAAAGCAAAAAAAGAAATTTGCCTTCCTTTGTTCACCAACCGGGGGCTGAAGTAGAATTTGAAGCAGCATGTATTGTGGGATGGCTTCGATGGCGATAAGTGTTGTAAAGTTTTGCAAATGTCCAGAAAGACAAGTTTCAAGTTTCAAGTTTATTTATCTAGGCATAAGCCAACCACAAAAAATGAAATGTTACATCAATACAAAGGAACAAATGATAAGGATGAAAAAAATATATATACACATAACTGCTACTAAATTAAATGTTTCATTTACATATCTTGTCGCTTTCTCTTTCTCTCTGTTTCACTCTCCCACTAACTTTCTCTTTCATTATCTTACTCACACACACTCTCTCTCTCTCTCACTCACTCACTCTCCCCATCTAATGATAACAGTTATAACATCGCATTTGAACAGACACTTATATGTGACAGTAAATTAACACCCTCCCCCACCTCTCTGCCAGAAAAGGAACGAACACTTGTGTCACTTAAATTGTTCATATACAGCATGCAGCTCGCCTGGAGGAAGAAGCGGGGGATGGTGAGGGAGTGTTCCTATGGCTTGTTGCCATTATACATAATTCCGCTTGATTTATATTTTGAAATACATCTCAGATAAAGTTGGAATTCTGAAAGAAATACCTTTCTTCTTTCTCGTAAGCTTTGCGATAACAATACGCTGTTAGATATAAAAATCCTGCGTTGCTCGCTCGTCTTTTTTTTTCCCCCTGGTTTACTTTTCCGGGTACGTTTTTCACTCCCCATGGATAGCCGCTGTGGGCAAATGTGCAGGACTTATAAAGTTAGTTAGAAATTTAGAATCTTTTGCAGTATTCCGGAAGCAGGAATTCGGCTACAATGGCGGTCACCATCTTCAGTTCAAAATTTGTCACTGGAACTTTTTTAAATCATCGGCCTTATGACGGAGGAGGATGTGGCAAGAATCAGTGGGGATATATATGCTAATAAATGAGGCAAAGATACAAGTCCAGCAAACACCACTAGCAAGTCAGCGGCACCTTTTTTGTAGCTCTTCCGCAGCAGTCCCAGCCATCTTGGCTTGCTTAAAGGCTGATACTTCGATTTTTTTCAGCATCTGCGAGGGAGGATAAAGGGATAAATGGGCCACCACCTTTATTCACCCAGCCGCGGGGATCATACAAAAACATAGCCCTTGTCATACACCCACGCGTGTGGGTGTTATCACGCACGGTATCGTCAGTGACGACACTGACGTATGGTATGGTCATATCCTACATACCACTTAAACAGAACTTTAGGAGCGTAAAAGGTTAAGGAAGAAGATGTGGTATGACTTTTGTGTTCTTAATATCTCCATGGTGGGACGGGTGGGGGAGGGGTGTGAGAGGAGGGGAGGTGACAAGGAATGAGATGGTTGTTGGCAAACTTGTGATAGTGATATAGGAAAAGTGAAGTTATAGAGGGTGAGGTTAGAAGAGAGGTCTGATCGTGACCTGGTGTGTACGAAAGAAGGCAATAGAAAGACGACAGACAGATAGACAGACAGACAGACAGACAGACAGACAGACAGACAGACAGACAGACAGACAGAGATAGATAGATAGATAGATAGATAGATAGATAGATAGATAGATAGATAGATAGGAATGGGGAGAGGGGGGAAAGAAAAAACTATGCGGTTAAAATACACTTTTTAAAAAAATTACGTGGGAAATCTCCTTCACAGTCCCATACATTGTTACACGCTCAGGCATAATAAGTTATACACATACAACATTACACATATCTTTTATGTAGTAGACAAGATCTATTGCAATGACTTTTAATAATTACAGTGCAGCATTGATATTTTATATGTGATCTTCAAATTTCTTCTCAACAACACATTGACACCATTCGTTTTGCTTCACATGGGCAAACACACAAGTAAACAAGCAACACTTCACAATTTCTTTTAGTGGGCATACGTTGGTACCTAACTACTTCCCATACTTTGAAGATAAGTGACGGGCATGCGCTGGTAACAGCAAAAAAAAATAATTCATGCTTTTGATCCTTATTATTATGTTTTTCAATGATTTATCGAAACTTCCTGCGAGGCGTTCGTGGATACTTTTATGCACCAGAAGTTTATAGAGTAAAATAGAGGACTTGGGTAACGTGATACCCAGAGAAGGCCTCTAAAGGTGGCAAATGAGGAATGAGTGAAGGGATTAAGGAGAGGGTAAACAACACATAGGGTAAAATTTAATATCTGCTAATTTCAACCATATTTTGTTATTCTTCTGGATCGAAAGTGGTGATGGTAGAATATTCAACCCATGGCATAATACCATCCAACAAAAAGTGAGTATTCTGTAGCGGCCATCTTGAATTTTTAACATATAGTCAGGAAAAGCAAACCTTCTTTCAAATTTTTAAAGCCAGATGTTAGAAACCTGGGATGAAGGAACATTTTGGTCACGAACAGATTTGAAAGAATGTGTTTTCGGAAATTCAGTTTATTTTTTAAAAATGTATTGGAATCGAAACCTGTTGTTTTGGGTAAACTAGAGATATAGGGATAGATTTTTATCTACAGTGTTGAAAGTACACATCACATTGTAAAAAGCTCTCTTACTAACCTGGATCTTGTCGTACTGCCGAACTCTTGAAAATGTGAATGCAATCTGTGAAATAGAATTGAAAAATATAGCGTTTTTTGTAGTCATATTGCACACACACACACACACACACACACACACACACACACCACACACACACACACACACACACACACACACACACACACACACACACACACAGAGTGTACTGTTTAGCACTCTGGTGCGCGATTTTGCGTGCGGTATGTACTGACAAAAAAATGGCAGTTCGCACCACAGTAATGCGCTATAATCTACAAAGGGAAGACGGTGTTTCCCCTTAAGCTGTCCCAAGGGAAGTAATTTCCTGCAGCTTAGTCCTCGACAGTTGGATGACGAATCGATTTCTATTAAGTCTAACAAATTGAACTGGATTTCCTAGATCAGTGAGATTAACTCAACTCTCTTCAGTATCGTCTGTGGGGGAGAAATTTTTGAGATTAAACGAAAAGCCCCGTATTGTCACGTCCAGTCCCAGATATCCTCTTGGATATAGATGCGTATTATTTTACTTCAAGAGTCCTTCAAAGTGGCATCCTCTACCTCCTCAGGGGAAAAAAAAAATCTTCCGGTTCAGATACCCTTATATACAACTCATAATCGTGGCAAATGGGGATGTACATTAACTTAAGATGGCACCAAGAGAAAGCTACTTGTCCTCGGTTTTTAAAAGCAGCAGTCTATATGAATGAGGATGCAGCATAATATTTTCCAAGCTCTCCCCAAGAGTAAAAGATAGGCTGAATAAAAGAAACTCTTAATCAAGGGGTTAATTTGTTTCGTAAAAGATGCATGATGTGTTTTTCATCGATAGTGTAGGCAAATTATTCATCTGAAAATATGAACTTCACTGTACTTAAGTTTTGAGTAGTTTTGCTTATGGCGTAGTATTTTTTGTTTAATTTTCGTCAGATTTTGATCAACTTTCTATATTTCGCTACATGTGTCATGCTTTTGTTGTTTTCTTGACTTTGACCCACGAGCTTAAAACCAACCACTTTGGTTTTCACCAACTGAAACAAAATAATTTCATCTGTAATCACTTTGACTAAAGTGTAGATCTGGACATCTAATGAATGAGGGATTTTGTAATGGCCTTTAGACTTCAAAATACCGGAATTTTTTGCCCCATCTTCATTGTGGATTCTTAAAAAAAGACACGTATCTGAAAAGAGGAAACCACGAGTTTCCGACGGGTCTTTAAGTTTCTAAAAGGTGCTAAACTTTATGTCACAGCAAACAACAGCGACACAACCACCACCACCACCGCCAACAACAACAACAACAGCAAGAAGAAGAAGAAGAAGACAAAGAAGAAGAAGAAGAAGAAGAAGAAGAAGAAGAAGAAGAAGAAGAAGAAGAAGAAGAAGAACAACAACAACAACAACAACAACAACAACAACAACAACAACAACAACAACAACAAGTTAGAAAATGATATTCCAGATCCAATGTAAAAATATGTACATCGGTTCATGTTATCTCATATTTAATGCTTCATCTGTGACATAACTTTAGTATTTAGATTTTGTATATTTTTTGTCGAGGCTCTACTTTTCGCGAATTTAGGGAGATGAGCTTCACTCGCGAAAATTACTCGCGAAAATTACTTCCCGTGAAAAAAAAAATTTAGCTAATAGAATCGAAGAGCTTATCACGAGTCCAAAAAGAAATGTATAGAAGTCTGCAACCCACGAGAAAAACGCAAATGTTGGTATTTCTAGCTTTAACCTTTCCTAAGTTGGGCATTATGGATTCTATGTTTCTCTGTCAAAACGAAACATGTTTTATCGGCAGTTCTGTACTACCGTTACGGATTACTCAAGAATTATGTCCTCATATCCCTCTAAGGAAATCTTATACCGGGCTCGCGAAAATTAGATCTCGCGAAACACAAAAAACAAGAACAGAAAAAAAAACACAAACACAACAACTTACACAGTATTTGAAATCTGCAATGCAAGCAAACAATATCTACCTGCTAAAGTGTGTCAGACTTCAGNGAAGAAGAAGAAGAAGAAGAAGAAGAAGAAGAAGAAGAAGAAGAAGAAGAAGATGATGAAGAAGAAGAAGAAGAAGAAGAAGAAGAAGAAGAAGAACAACAACAACAACAACAACAACAACAACAACAACAGCAAGTTAGAAAATGATATTCCAGATCCAACGTAATTGATGTACATGGGTTCATGTTATCTCAGATTGCTTCATCTGTGACATAACTTAAGCATTTAGATCTTGTATATTTTTTTTGTCGAGGCTCTACTTTTCGCGAATTTAGGGAGATGAGCTTCACTCGCAATAATTACTTCCCGTGGAAAAAAAAAAGTTTTAGCAAATAAAATCGAAGAGCTTATTACGGGAACATAAAAAAATATATAGATAAGATAAGATAGATAGATAAGATACGATAAGATACTTTATTTATCCCCGTCAGCAACCCTCGAGAAAAACGCAGATGTTGGTATTTCTAGCTATAACCTTTCCTACGTTGGATATTATGGATTCTATGTCTCTCTGTCAAAACGAAACATATTTTATCAGCAGTTCTGTACTGCCGTTACGGATTATTCTAGAATTATGTCCTTATATCCTTCTAAAGAAACCTTATGCCGGGCTGGCAAAAATTAGATCTCGCGAAACACAAAAACAAGAACAGATAAAAAAGAAACAACTTACACAGTATTTAAAATTTGTAATGCAAGCAAACAATATCTACCTGCCAATGTGTGTCAGAACTCACCTTCATAAGATCTGAATTATTTATTTGAAGTTTTAAAATTAAGTGAACTTATTTATCTTCCTTGAGGGTGGGGTGGTGGGTGGGGGAGGGAGTGAGGGGGTACCGATGCACCTTGTATTAGATCTGGATGAAAAGAGTGAATAAAAAACAAAAAAACAACAAAAAAAAACTGAATGGAGAGAGCGGAATGTAAGAGATTGAGAGGAAACGTCCACTAATTAAAGTTTAGACATGCAAATATGTAAATGTAAACAAGGAACGAGAGATAGACAGACAGATAGACAGACAGAGAACGAAAGAATTCAGCAAGGAGGAACGGAAGGAAAAACGAAATTTCGCAAGATAGTGTGGAAGACAAAGCAAGAAAACAAACAAATAAACACACAAACCGACACATCACGTTTAAGATGAGTAAAACCAAAAGAGGAAAGGAAATGAAGAAGAGAAAGAGAGAGAGAGAGAGAGAGAGAGAGAGAGAGAGAGAGAGAGAGAGAGAGAAAGAGAAAAGGGCAAAAAGGAACGAAAAAACAATTAATGCCAAAAAAAGAAATAAAAAATGCATACCATCGAAGAAAGTACGATAAAACACGAAGACAGAAAAAAACAAAGAATAAAGAGGACAAAAGAAAAAAAAAAAAGAAACGCTTTTGTGTCAAGTCTTCCCGCGAACAGAGAAGTCGTGCGAAAGAGGGAGCAAAAAAAAAGGAGGGAAATACGACCGTAAAAGTAATTATTGTAGAACTGACGAATATCCAGTTCAATTTTGTCTTCATTTTCTCGTCTCCATTTTGAGGATGTTGCTCCAGCTAATTTAACATGCAGTGATAATAGCATGAAATTGGCAACAGTCAAACCGCGAGAGAAACTGACAGGCATGCATGTATTTGACAGCTGGCTTAAAAGATTGAGAAAGGCGTTCCAAGGGGGTGTGGGTGGGGATAGGTAGGAGGCGGAGAGTACGTGAGTGAGAATGTGCATGCTTGCCTGTGTTCGTAAACGAAGATGACTGGGTGGATTTTTGTATGTGGGCATGAGTGAGTGAGTGAGTGAGTGAGTGAGTTAGTGAGTGAGTGAGTGAGTGGGTGGGTGAGTGAGTGAGTGAGTGAGTGAGTGAGTGAGTGAGTGAGTGAG
>JAWQUT010000083.1:58634-71368 GCA_033807755.1 Ellobium chinense | reverse complement strand
AGGGCCTCTGAATACGAACACACAAGCACGAAATCAAGACGATACCAGTACAATCTGCTTGTCGTCAACATGCACCTGTAAAGAAGGAGTGTGATTGGACAATATGACCACGTGATAGGGCAGATGACGAGCAAAGCCAGTCAATAACTGGAGACGAGTTTATGTCACACTAACCACGTGATGGGCACGTCTATCAGCACTGTGAAAATAGAAGATTACAAGAGGGCAGTGACTTTGTCGATATTTTCAAACAGCTCTGCATGTGAGTACTCATGACTGAAATATTGTTGAAGGTGATGTCGATATTCAAACGTCACAATACTGACGAAGGTATAAGTACCACGGATGATATAATTATGAGAATATATATATCTAATAATACAATCAACTAATCGTATTTGCATCACTTAAACACAACTTCAGCTTAATTAAATCAATTCGGTTAGCAGGATATCAGGATAACATTAAAACAGGATATACTTAAAAAAAAAATAGCCTTTTGTTGTTTCGTAGATGTGTCAGTTTTGTATAAACAGCATGGCGTATGAATAATAATTACGTAATTTATAAATATCCCAGCCAGGCTAATGCCCATTTAAATGACTGCACACTATTATTACCTCAGCAGGCCTGATCACTCATTGACTTTCTGGAGCTCCCAGTATACAGTGTCGCTGCCATTAATAGCACTAGCATTTTGACAATCTTTTCCGCAATATATAGCAGATTTTCGATGTAGATGTCAACTAAACTGAAATTTAGGTAGAAAATGAAAGTTCAGATGAGGCACCCACAGTTCAGATCCAGATCAATTCGTTCAAACTAGTTAGTAAGCTCAGATCAAGTTCACGTGAACTGAGGTTTACAAGATCTCTATTATTCTTCCCAGCCCTACAAGCAACGAATTCAAGTACGTTTTTGAGGTCAAGCCGTTTATCACTGATATGGAAGTGACCCATTTTGTAATACTTTTCCAGGTATTACATTTTATATTACTGATTTTACCTGGTAATTATAGAGTTTTGGCTCGAAAGCCGCCAATCGTCCAGCTCTCCTGCACTCAGCCTGACCCTAGCGCACGCAGTCTCGTGGTTGGCCACTGCCCAAAGAGACCTAAAACACTGCCACACAACGACGAAACACCGTATAATCATATAATTAAAATACGCCCCTTACTGTGCTTTGAAAATTTTGAATTTCTGAGATTTCTGAGCCAATTTTAAATAAAAGGTACCATGTTGTTTAGAACGTTAAGATCCATCTTGGCATGTTAAAGAAATAAAATTTGAACTTGGCTAATTTTTGACGCCAAAATTGGAATTGCAAAGATGTACTCTGACTTTATAAAAGATGTGTTTGTTTTTATTTCCTTTGATACAAAATCTTTATCTGCAGTCTGATAAAGAGCGTGGAAAAATGAGAAAAGACACATTTTCGAATCAGTGTAACGGTGTTTTTTCGGTGCACGACAGAATGGCTGCTACAGCCGTGGTCTTTCGGAAACAGCTGCCCTTTTAAGGGACTCCGAACAAATGGACTTGGCAAGCTGCTAAATTATTGACAGTGACCCTTTGAACAAGTGGTTGGTCGGCATCCCCGTCATTATTTGGCAAGGTCGGGGTTCTATAATTGTGACAGCATTCGGTGATTTGTTCCGCAGCTAGTGGGGAGGGTGGGGGAGGGTATCGGACCCTGTAGTTTAGACCGAAACCGATACAGCCATGACCACGATGAAGCATGGTGGATGTCGTGGTTTCAGTTTCAGGCCAGATGCCCATCGATCGGTGGATGCAGTTGGCATCGGGTTAGACCATGAGATACGGTAACAATGAGATGTGGTCAGCCTTGAAGTATCTAATCTCCCGTTCCCTTTGTTGAAGCTTTTGTTGGGGCTTACGATTGGGTGAGATCCACTGATGNTATATATATATATATATATATATATATATAGAGAGAGAGAGAGAGAGAGAGAGAGAGAGAGAGAGAGAGAGATAATATGGTAGTTAACAGGAAGGATCAGTGGGTGACGTTTCATCGCTTTGACAATAATTGTACTATCTTTTAAAACTTAAGCCGCGTCACTGATCTATTTTCACGCTGCTTTGATTTTGGCTCTTTCTAGAATATATATTTCGAGTCTGTCATAATCTAGACAGACTCTATGCCTTTCATTCGGGGTTAATGCCGTCCACATTTGCCGCTTTCACTGTTGACGTACTGCGAGAGATGTCCTTTATCGCCGTTTGCTTTGCTATCTTTAATCCAGAAAGGAACGTAAGCGACTTTTGTCTAAAACGGCTTCGTCAGTTCATCCGCAGTCACTCAAAATTAAATAATGCGACTTTGACCTTTGTAAGTGAGACCATATATTATTTCAAAAAAAAAAAAAAAAAAATAACAAAAAAAAGTCAAGTTCACTAATCAGATTTTCGCAAATTCGAAAAGTTTGATTGGTGTGTAACCTTTCTCTGTTTATCTCCCCCAGCCACTCCCCAAAATGATAGTAACTTCATGAATGCCATTTTGTTTATAGGCAAGCTTATTCAATGTAACGGTGCGTAAGAAATCCAAACTTGAAAAGGAAAGCTCTCTATTAATATGTTTTCGTAACCTAACATGAGCATTCCGGAATAGCCTGGATATGGAATGTAGGTTAAAAACATCTTCTCGTTGCGAGGCTGAAACTAACCTCTCTCTTCTACAATCAGCAAGTACGATTATGGCTTTCTTGGTAAGACTGGACGTTACATGATAATCACTCGCATACGCAAAAAAAAATCATGTAACACCTCACTTTTGCTGAGCTGTGGGCGAATTTGGGGATATAGTATCAGAGCTCAGAAAAGAACATCAAGAAAATCGCGAACTCTAGAATGTGGCATAACCCTGAATAAGGCATCTATCACTATATGTCTCCATTTTCTGTATCATTACGATCCCGTTTAGAACCAAGTCCAGAAAGTGCGGTTCAAGAACTGGGGAAATTTAGCTTCTATTATCATAAATGTCGTAACATTGGATGATACTTGCAAACTTAACCATTAACGATAGAATCTCTTACTGTTGTAAGATTTACATCAGTGCATTAGTGCTGAACGCACCCTTAGTAATGTTAAACATGCAATGTTAATGTAATTCTCAGGATGGTAAGAAATCCCATCGTTAACACGCAAGTTCTCAACTGATTATCCACGTTGACATAAAATATCACCGTATTCTACTAAAATTAGATTCAAAGAAACACATAGTGGAATGCAATTATGTAAGAACGAGGAAGAAACCTTTACTAATTTCTTACAAAATCATTGAGTGCATCATTACGTCTTTAAGCTATTACAAGAATTCTGACATTGTCCCAAGATCTGGCCAAAAATTCCGAGCATAATAATACTAAAATTCCCACGTTCATCTCATTTGTAGAATACGATCTTATACCGCAACGCCGACGGAATGACCGCCGAATGAAAACTTCGGCTTCTTCCGACAATGTTCGGGCATTCATATTTTTTTTTTTTATTCAGTCATCCATATATACAGTCACTTGATAGGAAGTATTCAATCGTATATTGAGTGTCTGTGTAGAGAGAAGAGATCCCAATATTTTCATTGTGTACTCCTGAGAGCTACGCTTGCAGCGCAACTAGAAATATAAATCACTCATGATTCGGCTCTTATTAAAACATAGAGAAACAGCATCGCATCCTCATCTGTCACAAGAAAAAAATTTGAGCACTTGCATATTACCGATGGGATCTCTTACCATGGTAAGAATTACATCAACTCAGCATGTTGAACGCTACTACAGGGGCATTCAAAAACCGGTGCACTAATGTAATTTTTACAATAGTAAGGGATCTCATCGTTATTGCGCAAGCTCTGAAATAGCCTACTCTTGTTCTATGTTGTGGCCAATGATCCTAAAAGTCGACAGAGCAAATGGCAAAATATTGAAATAGTGTCTGTTTTGCTCACAGATCGGCCGTTCTTTAAAATAAAAAAAAAAATGTGACGCAAAAATAACGCTCAGTGCTATACATTCGTTACAAAATATTCTCTGATCCGTTACACTCTTTATTAAATTGTGGTGGAGTGAAATGCGTTACTTCTTGTGTTATACAACAATGTGGTGCGTTATTAAGTGTAACGCTTTACTGCGTTACATGACCCAGGCTTGTGATCACGATACATAACACCTTTGTAAATGTCAGCCATTTAAAAAAGCTTTCACTTTGCCCTGATTAAAGCGAATACAGTATATCCTTGATCTTTTGATATATGAATCCATCTTTATTTATTTCATCCTTGGTCTTATTATTTGGCGGATAAAACAGCTAAAACAGGGACGCAGAATGAATAATCCATGATTTCAAAACAAGTAAAGTATCGATACTTTTAATGATATCCGATATGTCTGTCACTCAATCGGTCTTTGCAATTTGCTGTCTTATTCTGTGTCGTTATCTCGTGCTGTCTTCGATTACATATAAAATCCGATATTTTTGCACTGTAATGGACTTCTTGTATTCCGGCAAAAAGAGATTAACAACATTATCACAGACACCCTCAACCCACGTGTTATATGGAAATGTTAACATCAACACACAGTGGAAATAGCCCTTATCTTTCTGAAATATAATATCGCTACTCTAAGAAAAGGCAAGGGCGTAAGTCAGAATTTGACTATTTTTGACTCAGGAAATCGTGTTATTTAATGAGATCATGACTCATTTTGACGTCATAGCAAAGTTAAAATGCACCAATATTTGCCCACTAAAATTCCACTTGCCAGGATAAACGCTGGTTCTTTTTTGTTTTGCCTTTAATGTTTGGTTCCGGTGAGCTCAGAAGTGTGGTCAATGACAAAGGCTATTGTCGAAGCACGTCACGATATTGAGAGAAATAAAATAGTGTCTATTATTTTTCGTCAGCATCTTTCATCATTAACATCAACATCATCATCATCATCATCATCATCATCATCATTTGAAAAAATTGGAAGAAGGCGTTCTCTACCAGAAAAGCTTTAATAGAAAAAACAATCCAAAAAACAATCCAAATTTTCGGAACTAGACTAGTATTTTCCTTCTCCAGGGACACTGCACAGAATGTAACAAGAATCATCATCATCATCATCATTTAAAACTGAGAAAAATTAAAAGCTCAACCTTAATTCAAGGAATTTATCAAAAATCTAGTACAGAATTAAGATCGAAAATTACATCTAAACGTTTCGGCTCTAAGGCCTTTATCAATAGAATCATTATCGTTATCATCAGCATCATCATTAAAACACAGTTTTCAAAAATTGAAACGGTCTGTTCATACCAGCGAAGAATCTGGACATTTACTTTCATATTATATATAAAATGATCTTAAAGCAGTTATGAGATGAAAAGAATGCCAATTTTTAGATCTAAAGGTGATCCTTCGTCAGGCTCATAGAAACTGAAATAAATGAATTAGAAGAGACGAAGGGTAACTGGAGTTAAAATCGTTCATGGAGATCGAAATGTAAGAAAATATAAGAAGGCTAAAAGTAGACATCGTAGTACTATAAAAAGACCAGTAGAGCAGGACTGTGATTAGTTTAAACTGAAAAGAACTATCGTCATCATCATCATCATCATCATCAACATCATCATCATTTAAAACTGAGAAAAATTTAAAAGCTCAACCTTAATTCAAGGAATTTATTAAAAATCTAGTTAAGAAATAAGACCGAAAATTACTTCTAAACGTTTCGGCTCCAAGGCCTTTATCAATATAATGAAAATATCACGATCATTATCATCATCATCAACATCATCATCTTTTTCACAACATAGAAATTGTAAAGATTGCGGCATGAAAAATGTCATATAAGTTCCAAATTTTCGGATCGTCATCATCATCATTATCATTTGTGTTACACAAAATAAAAATTAATAGCGTCCACCAGTGTAGTCCTATACAATTTTATTTAAATTACAAAAAGAAGCATACAATAAGAAAATGTCAAATTTTCGGAATTGAAAATTCCCTCATCAGGAATAGTAATAATAGCGATAAGGAAGAAGAAGACATGTGAAGAGACCTAATCATCATCATCATCGTCATCATCGTCGTCGTCCATAACAGCGTTTCCCTTTTTTTTTTCATGTTTTTTTTTTTTTCTCCACTGGAGAGGTCTACACTCAAGGGATGTAACTTAGTTAAAAAACAACCGAGATAATGCCTTCTCATCCCTCTAACCTTTAAAACGATGATCCAATATAATAGGATCTATGCCCTTATAACTTGATAACTTGTCACAACCAATCCATTGTTGCTGATGTCATTTTTGTTGATTGTTGATTGAGACAGGAAGATGGAACAATGTACCTATATACGAGCGTAAATGCACTCTTTGTAATAATAACTCTGCTGTTGGAGATGAATTTCACGCCTTATTCGAATGTCGAAAGGAAGAAGTACGTCGACAAAAAATTTATCTCAAGACCCAGTATATTCAAAGCTACATTACTCTTCAATAACCAATCAGTACAATGTATTAAGTCACTGGCCATATACACTAAGAAAATACTAGATAAATAGAAATGAGGATACTAAGTGGACATTATATATACTTTATCAGTGTGCTTCTTAAGTATTACTTTGTCATCTGTCCCGTCATTTGTTAAAAACAGTTGTATGCCTTTATACCAGAAATGGTCTGGGCTTATTTACAAATAAACTTGTTAAACTTGTTAAACTTGTTATTGCAGATGGTAATGTTGGTGCTGTAGTATATCTGTCGGTGTTCTGAGATAAAACGTGGAATATAAGCTTTGTTATTAAATGGAAGTGGCTATGTATACTCCTTAAGACATGGAAAAACTCGTCGTCATTATGACGAAATACTTTGCAGCACGTGACCAAAATGAGCTCTGCCAATGACGAAATTACGAAATAATAATATATGATCTGGTGGTGCCTTAGTGCCTCCGTTGTACAAACTGCAGCGTAGCGGGGGGCGGGCTTTGGCAAGGTGTAAGGCATACACAATAGGCCTCATTATTGCTAAAATATGTATTGATTATGATTATCATTATTAGTTTAAATACGTCTATTCTTATTCATATTAACTCAAAACTGGGATTTGGCTGAATCATACTCAGCCTTCTACAAATGGTCAAACGAATATAAGTACAGTTGACGTCACATAACTTAATATATTACTTTCACTTACACACAACACATTTTAGATAAAGAATAATATTACATCATTTTGGCTGAATCATACTCAGCCTTATACACTTGGTCAAACGAATATAAGTACAGTTGACATCGCATAACCTAATATTATATTAATTTGGCTGAATCATACTCAGCCTTATACACTTGGTCAAACGAATATAAGTACAGTTGACGTCGCATAACTTAATATATTACTTTCACTTACACACAACATATTTTAGATAAAGAAAAATATTACATCATTTTTCCTTTTAAGATAACCAGCATTGCTTAATCGCACTCACCCCTTACTCACAATAACTTTCGATGCTGCCACAGCGTTGCCATTAAACTAAAAAAAAAAGAAACAAAAACCGATCCATACTTTGATTATTGTTATTGACATTAGAAAATCGACAGCACTCTAACGTTTAAGTGCAGCTATACAAAAGTGCACATTATTTATGCAGTTGTTATTTTCTCGTTCAGACACGAGTCTCACTTAAACAGCCTACTTGATCACCACATGTTACACCATTGTTCAACAGTTTGGTTTAACCGAGCTAACAATTATGTCTGCCTTATCACTCCAACCGCCTAGTAGGTAAACATTTAAATTGAGTGTATCGAGTGAAGTGTCTATATCACGGCTTAATAAAACTGAG
This sequence comes from Ellobium chinense, assembly GCA_033807755.1. Taxonomy (NCBI): domain Eukaryota; kingdom Metazoa; phylum Mollusca; class Gastropoda; order Ellobiida; family Ellobiidae; genus Ellobium; species Ellobium chinense. Next base: position 63,509 of record JAWQUT010000083.1, on the reverse strand, counting down.
CCATATTGTGAATGAGCCATATTGTGAATGAGCCATATTGTGAATGAGCCATATTGTGAATGCAATAAAAAAAAAAGTATCTGATAATCGTTTTCTGTTTCAGGTATCATGCCGACTGGCGTAGAGGATGATCATGGACTTTCACGTCTGTCTGTGTGCTGTCTTTTAACAAGTTTTAACAACTTTTTCTTTGCTCTGAACCCAGACCACCAAGGTGGTACATGGGCAAATACAGTAATACAATATCTTTTAACAAGTTTAACAACTTTCTGGCTCTTAGTCGAGACCACCACTGTGGTACATGGGCAAATAATACAATATCTTTTAACAAGTTTAAAGACTTTTTTCGCTCTGGATCAAGACCAGCACTGTGGTAAATGGGCAAATAATACAATATCTTTTAACAAGCTAACAACTTTTGTCGCTCTTAACCCAGACCACCCTATGGTATATGGGCAAATAATACAATATCTTTTAACAAGCTTAACAACTTTTTTTTTGCTCTGAACTCAGACCAGCACTGTGGTACATAAATTTAACTACTTTTTTTCACTCTGAATCGAGACCACCACTGTGGTACATGTGCAAACAACAACTGTATCTTTTAGCAGGTTTAACACCTTTTTTTTTGCTCTGAACTCAGACCAGCATTGTGGTACATGGGCAAACAAAACAATATTCGATCGGACATCACACGAGCATTTAAAACATGCGTTATAACTACTCAGTTCACACCGTTAACTGTTCACAACGGGTATGTACAGTTTACAGTTAACGTTTAATATGGACCGCTCACTAACATTAATAATCATTCAATCCTTACACTTTTGTTTTCACTTATTGCTTAATAGCATTTGATACTTACTAATTTTTTCGTATAACAATTTCGATGTATTTTGTTGAGTTAACTAAAGTATTCGTTTTCATACTCTCAAACAACTCCCTAGCCCTAATGATGTCAGGTCGTACGTAAAATCCTCTATCCATAAATCTGTGCCATTCAGTTTAATGTTTGTTGATATTCAAATATATCACGAAATGTATCTTCTATACTAATGCTAAAAAAGTAGTTTTTTTCTATTCTCTCCTTCTTGACATTTTTCCAGTGCTGGGTGCACTCATCCAGTTTATTGGTTGGCCCAGAATTTTCTCTCTCTCTCTTTTTCTCTGCTATATTTTCTTTATCATTTAGCTTTCCTGTTGTTAGCAACTGTTTTAGCTCTTGTTTCCTCATTATATGTCATATGATATTTGTTTGTCCTCTCATCACTAGTGTAATATTCACTACTCAAAACACCGCACAGTCATTAAGTTCATACGAGTTTTAGACTTCAAATTGGACAGCCATGGGCCATCTTAAAGGTCGTTAACTTTGCAAAAAGCAAATAATCAACAAAAATAACAGCAGTAGCTGCAGCAGGAACAATAACACCACCCCCCCCCCCATCACCACCACCGCCAACACCACTACCAACAACAACAACGACAACAATAACAATAGCGACGACGATGACAACAACAACAACAAAACAATAACAACAACAGCAACATCAACAACAACATAACTTGTCTTTTGAAAAAAAAAAAAATGTCAAGAGAGGGAGTTTGAGCAGTGTGGCTGTGATGTTGGATTGAGGACTTGAAGGTCGTGGGTTCGATTTTGTCCATTGTCCATAAATGTCTTGGGAAAGCATTTCATTCAGATTATCCTCAGTCCAGCCGTTTGTAAAATGAGTACCTGGCTACAGGAAATTAAAGATATTGTTAGAACTCTGAAAATCAGTATCTTTAAATGCTACCGGCTCTGTATGCTCCATGGGGAGTTGAGAATATCCTTAAATGATCTAGCCTGCCGAGATAATCATTTTTGAAAGTCGTGCGAGCGGGCATTGGCGTGGATACGATATCTCCGAACCTGAATATTCATATTATTATTAATTGAAACAATAGATAATAGTCATATTTTACCAAAGAACAGTAACTCTCATTTCTTTTCGGAATACTCATGGGCAATTGTTCTTAAGGTTACAGACCTGTAATAGGATTGGACCCTTTTTTTGCCTACGGGCTATATTAACATTTTGAGCTGCCCTCTGAACCCAAACTTTTAGCTTTCACCCACACCCCTATACCAGATTGAAGCTCATTATGTGGCCCAAATTTTAAGACTTACCCAACCCTAGCAAGCCCATTGAAATTTTGAGCTTGGTTGCTATTTGTAAACAGAGCCTACATTTTTCACTGGTCAATGCCAAACTGCCGCCTGAGCACACCCTTGATCTGGCAGTTCCACCCCAGGGCTAAATAGTGCCTGGTAAATAAAGTAAAATGGATACAGATTCCCATGATATCAAAATTTCCCCCCTGGAGCCCTTATTACTGGAAGCAGGGCATGCCAAAAGAGGGAAAAAGGGAGATGAAATATACCCCCTAAGTTCTAGGGCCACAAAGTGAAAGTACAATTACAGGCCTGTAACCTCATGGGTAATTGGTCTTATGTCACTTCCCATCTCTATTCAGACGCTGCTGATCGCAAATTGACGATTGTTTGTGATGCGTCGGCCAGTGTGTACTACTGGGGTTATCTCCCTGGTGTCCTAATCTGTAAGCGTAGGGTGATACGTTAGAGGTGTAGAGGGTAGGGCTGCCACTCCCAGTAATTTTTCTCTAGCTCTAGTGAAATGGATTTTTTTTTTTTTTTTAATGATTTTTTAAAGGAAATGAGAAAAAATTCGAAAACTTAGTGAAAAGTTGCGAGGACACAAAATATGGTAGTGTATTAATTTACGTTGGAATTTCGGCTCACTATTTAGACAGATGATCATTGAGTACTAATTGATATCAATGACAAAGAAGAGGAACTATTAACCTTGTGAAATATACTACCTTAAACTCAGCCTAACTAGTATCTAAAGACAAGGACTCAACCCTTTACGAATTTTCTTTGCCTATATCCAGAATACAGTTAGAAAAAAAAATATAAGTTCTACACATCTGCCAAGCAAGTCAAGGTTTCGCAGATTCTGTGCGATGCTACTAAATAAAGAAGCTTTTTACATGTTTTTCCTTTTTTTCATCTGTTACTTTATGTATTTCATGATACTGTTAATTTATCTGTTTTTTCAATGATTGTAAAATAATAAAAATATCACGTGCAATGAACTGTTGAATACGGTTTCAAAGGGTTAAAAAAAGAGTGTCCCGTGAAGTGTAGTAAAATTTGGTCATAGAATCTAATAAAATGGCAAAAATTAGAGTGGCAAGCCTGGTTAACCCTCTAGGCCCCAGCGTATCAAATATGATACATCATGTTTAGAGACCACAATAAATGCTTAACTAGATTGTTTCCTTGCTATTGTGCTTCATCTCCCTTTGACTGCTTTTGACAAACCACCAGAAGGGCTGTGGAATCTTTTTATATATTTGTCTTAGTTAGGTCAATCCGTCTTAGGGCTGTAAGTTTCGGAATTTTTGGACTACTAGAAAGGATAGCGGGTCCTAGAGGGTTAAATGAACCGAGAACTAAACAGGGATGAATAGAGACAGGCATAGGCGCCTAAGGAAAGAGACAAAAAGGAGGTGGCGTTTTGACAGACAAAATTAATAACCAGGCAGAAAAACAGACAGACACACAGCCAGCTTAAGAAAAGTCAGACATACACACAAGTAGACAAACACGTAGGCAAATAGCAGACAGAAATACAAGTAAATACACAAATAGTCAGACACCCAGATAGACTGCCGTCCAGAGAGCTAGGCACACACAGACAAGCAGACAGACATGCAGACAGACAATTCTGAATAATACCTACAGGGCTTTAATAATGTTGCAATGCGAATCTCAGAGAGTCGTGAAAGATCACACCTGTACTATATGATATACACTGTCTGCTCCCTGGGACAAGAGAATGTTACTGAATGGTTTGGCCTGTTTGGGCATGTTTAGCGTCACGTGAACGTCCATGCCAGGAAGGGAAATTCATATCCATTAGTATTATCATCGTTATTATTACTTTGCTGTCGCCTTGCAGAAGTTCGTTAAGGGGTTCTTTCCCTAATGTCCCAATCTGTCAGCTTGTGGTTATAGCTTAGAGGCAGGGGGCAGGGCTGCCACTCTCAGTGATTTTTCTCTAGATCTAATGAAATAGAGTTTCTCTAAGGATTTTCTAAAGGGAAGACGAAAAGGGTATTAGAACAAATATCTATTTTGTATCAATTCTTAATTTCACCGTCTCCAGCCCACGTCTAAGCTCTGCTCAGTTTCCTTAATCTCTAAAACCTGCGTACAGTAACACTGCTTTAGGAAAATAGAACAGGTCAATTGACCTTTCCGAGTCAGCCAGCTAAGACAAACAACCCCGTGCCCGTATTTGTCACGGCCTGAGAATAAGCCTGGAAAGCGTGAATGACTGAGTATTACTTAGAACTACTGGTAAACAAGTCCAAGTGTTGTTATTGAAAAACAAGGCTGCAAAATAAATAAAACTTGGATGGCGCCGGCCCTTTTTTTTTAGCCACGTGTTAGCCTTGGTTGACCTAGTTAAGTCACGTGGAATTTTTTGGGTTTTTTTTTGTGGGTAGCTTTTCCGGAAAGTCAATTACTCAGGTCGGTACAAAGCCCTGTGAATGTCCTGTCCATTATAATTACTAATCATCCATGAAATATTAATTGTACTTTTCCTAATGACTCCATCGTTCATTCCTCTTCTTTTCTCTTTCTTCCCGAGCGCTTTCATCCTCTGAAAGCACAGTGTATTGAAACAAAAACCTATGAAAACAAGGCATGTCAATTTTTCATGTCACTACCCGGCTTAATCAACGTCTGATTACCGGTCTTTTGTGTGTGTGTGTGTGTGTGTGTGTGTGTGTTTCTCT
>JAWQUT010000083.1:40361-52704 GCA_033807755.1 Ellobium chinense | reverse complement strand
TACCTATCTACCTACCTGCCTACCTACCTACCTACTTACTTATCTACCTACCTGCCTACCTACCTACCTACCTGCCTACCTACCTACCTACTTACTTACTTACTTACTTATTTACTTACTTACTTACTTACCTACCTACCTACCTACTTACCTATCTACCTACCTGCCTACCTACCTACTTACTTACTTCCCTACCTACCTACCTACCTACCTACTTACTTACTTACTTACAAACTTACTTACTTACATTCATTTATTTGTCACCAAATCATCGAAGCTTTCTTTAATCGTAGCTTCTCACCATGGCATTAAGCTGAAGTATTCAAAAACATTTCAGTTAATTGCTGAATCAGGAAAGTAAAGTAAACCAAATTTGCCCAAATATCACTGGATAATCGACACTCCCTCTAATATCAACCTTGTTTTTGCCCGGGGGCTGCAGATCGGAAAACAGGAGGACGAGAGGAAGAAGGGCTGATCTGCGGTTACGAAGAATAGATTGTATTTGTATGTACGTTTGCTGACATTTATTTTCTTTTCTTTTCTTCCAGTTACCGTATCTGTTTACATTAATGTCTTCGCACATCATATCGTTACACGGTGTCATTTCCTCCGCGGTTGAATCTTCCGTAACATAATTATGTCTGCGATTAACATATGGTCAAAACAGATCTTTTTAATCTTACACAAGATTTCGAGGATTCTGATTGACACCTGGTTTGGGAACAAGAATGTACTTACTTCGTTCTTGTAAACATAATTATCATAATCATCATCACCCTCATCACGTGGTATCAATTTGGGTTTTATGCGTCAAAGCTTCTTCGACCGTCAGCAATTGTCCTAACAACCAGAATGTCAGTTTACTAAAGGTTGGTAATGGAATTATTAGGTGATGTCGTTTTTCACATGTAAGTCAACAAATGTTGCAAGAATCAGTTCTATTCTATTCTGATATTCAGGAAAAAGACATTATTTCTATCCCTTTCGCTGATTTTGATTAGTTCTGATACGTTAAGCCACAGAAATTGTAGCCGTTTATATGAAAAGAATTGAAATGGTATCGAAACTCCAAAGCTTGAGCTTCCTACCAACGTCGAGTTAAATATTTGTTGAGTATCAAAAATAATCGATACTTAGACGCTTACTTTTTGCGACAGGTTTGTACAATACGTCTGATCTCTCCTTCCTTTATCACAAAAGGATGTGTGACAAATCAGTCACGTTTGTTTTTAGACCTAGACTAGATAGATGTTTCGAAATTCGTAAAACGCTAAAACCGATTTCAATTTTGAATTGCCTGAAACCAAGTAAATATAGAGTAAATAAAGTCAAATAATCCATTTCCTGGATGTGTATATACAGGCATTAGCATGCTTCAGGATTTAAGGGGGGGTGCGCCTCCTGGGAGTGAAATCGTGAATGCTTGAACTAGGGACTTTTTAAGCTTTAAATTCAGATTCAGCATGGTCAAATTAGAGGAAAAGTGTGGATTTTTGTTTTGTTTTGTGTACGGTTGCCATGGCANCCCACCCGAAAGACAAAAAGAAAACACCAGACAAAACGAAAAACAACAGACTACGTTTGTTTGCTAACTTAGTCGACAGACAGACAGACAGACATACATTAGGACAGACAGCCGGACGGTGGGCAAACGGGCAGATGGACCTACGAACGGACGGACGGACAGACAGACAGGCAGATAAAGAAAGAGTCAAAAAGACAGACAGAGGCATGCTTAATCAAGAAGGAAGAACGAAAAAAGAGACCAATGTACAAAAAATAGAGCTTAAACGTAAAGAGCGAGCGGAGTAATGATTGGAAAGGAGCAATGGAAAAGAAAAGAAAGAAAGAAAGAAAGAAAGAAAGAAAGAAAGAAAGAAAGAAAGAAAGAAAGAAGCACACGCAGAGAAAGAAAAAGAGCAAAGAAGAAGATAGAGAGACGCCATGAAGGAAAGAAAGAAAGAAAGAGTCTCACATCTCTCCGCCATCCAGTCAACCTAAATGAATTAATAAGACCATAATTTCCCAGTCTAGACATCCACAATTTTTTCTCCGTGCGTTTTTCTCACAAAATGACAGCCTTGAAACTTTGAAAACACAAAACACAGTCATCTTCATGTATAATATGTGCTCAAGGTCTCCGGACTGATAGTTTGCAACAGTGACTGTTCTGTGTTCTTTTGTTTTGTTTTGTTTTGTTTTGTTTAAGACACATTTTTTTCAGAATCGTGACAACAATCCGGCCATGTCTCTGTACAGAAATTGCTGCAGCAACATCTATTGTATGAGCGCTGCGTTTATCCGAAAATAGTGCAAACCCAAACAGCGCATCATTTAACTGCATTCAGACATAGACGTTTAGTTCTCGTTTATGTCTTCCATCAGTCAAATTTTTCGTTGTTTTTTTTTTTTGTTCAAAGTACATGTTATGGTCAATATCAATAAAAATAAATATGACTCTATCCACTATTCCACCATTTAGTCTACTATTTAATCTTTGGCCGTCTCGTACTCTGACGGACTAAATTCACGTGCAGTGCCGTCAATACTATAAATACCGATAATGACTGAAAACAGAACAAATGATCTGCGATGCAGTCACTTAATATAGCAAGACGCATAAGCAGTCAATAATATAATACAAAAGTAAGAGTAAACAAACACCGCCCAGAAATGGTTGAATTTTCAGTCAGTAGTATAAATAAGAAAAACTAGTCTCAGGTGAAATCAGACGTTTACAGGGCATAGCATTTCCGTGTCTTGTAATGTAGATTTTATGATGACTGTATGCTAACGCTGTTTTCATACACGGCCTCCAGTGTTCCAGTACAATACTTTCATTTCCCGATGCGATGTAATGGTCATACACCTCGGTCATTAACCTCCATCTCCTTACATGTCCTTCCAACTACACTCCCTCCTCCCCTCCCCCCACCCCAAACCCTTTTAACCAATATTACTGGAGCACAGTGTTTACTTTATAGAGGCATGTTTATATTATGGCCTCTATCTTCCACTCCCCATATCATGTTAGCCCCCGGACAGCCACAATGCTCTCTCCTCTATCTTCAAAGTACTCATGCACCGTTGCTCTGGTTCACTTGTTTTCAGAATAGTTTTGTTGTTGTTGCTGTTGTAGTTGTTGATGGTGATGTTACTGTCGTTGTTTTTTGTTATTGACGTCGTTGTTATTGTTGTTGTTGTTGTTGTTGTTGTTGTTGTTGTTGTTGTAATTGTCGTTGCTCCTTCTGTTGTTGTTGTGCTCGCTATTAATGTTGCTGTTGGCATAGCTGCTGTTGTTGATGATGCTACGATAGTTGCTGTTGTTGTTGTTGTTGCTCTTGTTGTTGTTGTTGTTAGTGATGTTGTTGTTCTTGTTGTTATTGTTGATGATGACGATATTGTTGTTGGTGCAGTAGTTCTCGATACTGTTATTATTGATGATGACGATATTATTGTTGGTGCTGTTGTTCTCGATACTGTTATTGTTGTTTGCCTTGATATTGTTACTGTTATTAATATTCTTATCGTCACCGGTATGCAAAGGCGAAATACGATCTTGTGAGCTTGGACTGGCTACACACAGATAACATTTTTTTTCGAAAGTTTACATGGCCTTGCTATACCCCAACTATTTTAACATCATTGGCGCTAAGGTATAAGGAGATATTCCCCACTAGGTACCTAGAACTAAACAAATCTATATCTTGCTGTGGACAAAATGGAGGACATACGGTTAATGGTTGAATGAAATTTTCCAGGAGAACAAACAAACCAGTTTGAAATTATTGAATACGATTTCTTGTGTCATGATATCTAGCCGAATGCTGGTCCTATCCGATGGATGTCTTCAAAATCTCAAAATTCTGTTTAGAATTGGGGAAAATAGACTAAATATTCTAGTCCATAATATCCGTTTACAAATGAAGCAAATAAGAGTCATAAACATAAAAGCCATGTGCATCAGAGATTTGACCATGTTTGGTCTGTAGACTAACCGGAAATCTGATAGCCTAAGGGAGGTAATCATTGTGAAAGATAACCCGTCAATGCACATTGACTATAATGGCCCTGAGATATATTATCATTATGTAAACGGGTCAATATTACATTACATGTCTGTTTATCTCTGTNGGGGGAGGGAAGGCTGGGTGAAAAGGGGAGGGAAATAAGTAGCCCTGGCTTCTTGGGTACAGCATCAGCTACTGAGATAATTACCTGTTTGACGGATGTCGTCTTTCATTACTCGCATGGTCGCCTCACGTCGTCTTGGGTAATATCGAGTTCCCTTTGTTGATGTGAGGAAGTAGAATATTGATGGATCAGATTGCTAAACCCGGTGCTGCTAAGTTAGACAAACGCTGAGTAAAAAATGGCCGCTGGTCTAGTTATAGCTACTTTTTTTTTTCTATACAGTATTGAATGGATGTTACATGTCTACTGTTCTTAAAAAGTTGGCGGGTGGATATCAGAGATAACTTCAGAGGGATTTTCGAAAGACTATTGCTATCACATATGAGTATGAGGGCGAAATCGGGGCTAACACTTTGCCTTGATGGTGTAATACGATTGGCGGATATAAAGAAATTATAACTTATAAACGAGGAGAAAAGCACAATAAAAGTCATTAAGATACAAAATGGAAAAGCGAGAGACGTATAAATCTTTTTACAACATGTAAAAGAACATCCATGTCTCGACGTCTTAATGATCAAAGACTTTTCACATAATGCAATTGCATTGTGAGTGTCAGCCATATGGCTGAGGTTTTTTATCCGAACCACAAGGGTGAAGTATTTTCTGACTGGCTAAGATTCAGCACGTCATGACAATGTGGAGCAACGTGGCCGAACCGTTAAGACGTTGGACTCAGGATCTAAAAGTCGTGGGTTCGATTCCCGACTACGGTCATGCTGTAAGTGCTTAGAAAAAGCATTTCATTGACATTTTCCTCAGTCCACCTGTCTGTAAAATGGGTACCTGGCTATAGGCAGTGGAATGTTTTGTCAGAATGCTAGTGTGATCAGCGCCCGTAAATGGCAGGGGCACTGTATGCTTCCCCGAGAGCTGAGAAAGTCATAGTGATCAGGCCTGCTGAGGGTAATAATAGTGTATTAGCCTGGGTACGATACTTCTAAACCGCATTATTATTATTATTATTATTATCATTATTATTTTTGTTATGTGACACAATCTGGCAGCGATTCATCTATAGGTCTATAGGCGGCAAAAAAAAAAAAATACAAAATACATGTTCACAAAGGTTTATGTCACTTTTGGGTGTTTAGTGAGTGACTGAATCACAGTTTAGACACAAAATATTGAGAGAAGGCAAACTATAATTAGACCTAGTAATAATTACTCCGCAAAACAGATTTTGAACGCCATAGAACTGCGTTCAGCACTGGTACTTATGGGAAAGATCCAGTGTGCATGGTCAGCTGTATGCTATACTACATACTTGTATTTTGGAGTAGAAAAGAGATTTCCCAGTAATTATGAAATGCTGCGTAATTCTAAAGGACTCCACTATCAATGGAAGGTCGTTCAATTTTGTTTGCGTGCGTTTGTGGGTGTATGTGTGTGTGTGTGTGTGTGTGTGTGTGTGTGTGTGTGTGTGTGTGTGTGAGAGAGAGAGAGAGAGAGAGAAAGAAAGAGAGAAAGAGAGAGAGTTGGAGAGAGACGAAGAGAGAGAACAGAGAAAGAAAGAGAGAAAGAATATGTGTATGTGTGCGTATGTGTGTGTATCTGTTGTGGTTGTATCTGTGTCTGTGCGTCTGTCCGTCTGTCTGTGTTACATATTTTATCATGACAACAACCCGATAGAATCCTAATCCGCAAGAACAATTACTATATTGACGTCACTGATTAGTAAATTAGAAACTCTAATCCGTAACGCATGTTCATACCATGTTCAAGTTCCAGGAACTTAATTGGTTAAAAAAATGGACTATCAGAGTATGGAAACTGTTAATTTGACAGATTGTGTAGAGATAATCGTATAATATGAAACCATACCACAATAGTTGTGAAATTCAGTCCTGAATTTGTAAAAAAAAAAAAAATAATTGTTGCAGGCAGTGTTTCTCAATGGCAACAGCGAATTTCATTTGTGCTGGCCTGTGATCTGCAAATGAAGGCCAAATTTTTAACACTTTTTCATCTAAATTAAAACTGTGAAAAATTTGAAAAGACCCCCATCCTAAACAGTACATTATACTGTAATTTAAGCACACTGATTGCACCAGATCTGCGGACTAGCCTTGGCCATTTTGGGTCGTTCCTTTAATTCGAAGAGAAATTTTTATTAAATGGCTCAAAGAGGCTTTTACTGTTTGGCTCCCGCAACCTTCAAAGAAGTATCAGTCTGCCTTGACAAATCGCAAAATATCAAAATTGAAGACTGAAGATGTGTTTATTTGTAGGCTTTCCTGACCATTACTATACATCACAGTCAATAAATCACCACATATCTAGAAATCAAAAGCACCTACACATATACCCTTCTACACTCAATCACACAGAATAATCCACAAATAAACACACACACACACACACACACACACACACACACACACACACACACACACACGCACCCATACCTACTCTCGCAAGCACACACTGATACATTCACATTGGGATTTTTTCCACCAGAAGTTATCCCAGAACTAATCCACTGTATTGTTTCAATATTTTGTAACAAAACTTACCAATAAAACACTTGCCCTGATACTGGCAGAGTTCTCGTGTCCATCCGAGGTTAAGAAAGACAATCTACATTTAAGATTCTAAACTATATGTTGCTTTGAAAAGTCAGGGTGTCAAGCTACGAGCAAATTATAATATTTTCTTTCTATTACTATTCAAAGATTATAATATGGGTTATTAATTTAAGAAATCATAAAAAGCAAATTTTGCCATTCTGAAATATTAAGAATGTATTGGCGTCAGGGGTAAGTAAATTACTTGGAGAATCTTAAGTCATGAGGCATGTACCATGGTGGAGGTGGTTTGGAGAATCTTAAATCATGACGCATGTACCATGGTGGAGGTGGTTTGGAGAATCTTAAATCATGACGCATGTACCATGGTGGAAGTGGTTTGGAGAATCTTAAGTCATGACGATTGTACCATTGTAGAGGTGGTATTATTATCTATATTAATAAAACGCTTCAGCCAAATTTGTGTCACAGATTTCGTGAGAACTACGTAACGTAAAAACAGGCGGGTTTCACTAAATTCGTAGAAAAATACACAAAAGGTATCTATACACATCAGTCCTCTTTATTTTTTTTATCCTTTTTTAAAAACAAGAATGTGTATAGCAACGAAACACAATCTCCGATAGATCTGTTCAATCTGCCCGATTCGCCAATCGTCCAACTTTTTCGCGGAGTCTAATGCATTCGTCTATGATGCCTTTCGGTGCGCTAGGTATTCTTTCACCACTGGTGCGTTGCCTGCCTGCCCATTTGTAAAATGGGGTGTTAGTCTTGTCCCTTGATATACCGCAAAGTAACACCAAATAGACTAGTTCTAGATATGCGTAAAAGGAAGTCATAAGATAAAATCATAGTGAACACAGTATGGAGAGAACCATGAGGCGAATGAAAGAAAGACATAATGGAAGATGAGAGATGGACAGAACTGAAGGAAGATGGCACTGTCAGACTCAGATGTTTCAGTACGGTAAGTCTAATGTTAAATTCCGTCGCGCACATAAACATAACTACGATTAAGCGAGACTTTTATTTCTTCTAATTAGTCTAAATGGGAGTTATGACGAAAAAGTACATGCTGGGATGGACATCTCTCAGTAATCAGGCATGCTCGGTAGTCCGGGCATAGCAAGCCACAACTTCGGCAAGCATTACTTCCGCATTCCACTTTGCCATTGTCAGAAGGATACATGGAGTCTTTATAACTCCATGGAGGGATATGGCTGGCGGACATTGTTTGTTACAAGGGTTTTTACTGGCTGACGCATTTTCTATTTTAGAAAGCAGGATTTGATGACGCAATTACACTACTATTTTGCCTAAACCGGACGTGACTTCCAACGAAGTTAAGATATTAAGAACGGTCTTTTGGTGTTTAAGTAGAGACGTCGAATAGAACAGAGTAGAATATTTATTGGAACTTCCCCTTTACAGCGGGGGCGCAGCCGATCGGGGAGATGCGACTGCGCGTCCATAAAATAGAACTTACTTAATTACTGTTTGACAGACGCATAGATACTCTGGCGCTTTGGCGTTGTATATTTTGGCCTGTGTATAAATGAACTTGGTAGCTAGGAACCCACAAACCTGTATATAGTGACGATTAGTAGACTAATACTGACTGTCATAAGTAAATGAAATAGTTTTTAAACAGGTGATGAAAGAAGAATGAAAGTGTGGGTTCTCGTGGTTCCGCTGTGAATCAATCACTCATTCGATAAGGGGAGGAGAAGGAATCCAGATAGATGGACATGCAGGTAGGTAGGTAGTATAGTGGTAGGTAGAAGATAGATAGGTAGATAGGTAGGTAGGATAAAGGTAGGTAGCAGATAGGTAGGTAGGTAAATTGGTAGATAGGTAGGTAGAAAGAAGGTGGGTAGGTAGGTAGGTAGGTAAGTAGGTGGGTAGGTAAATTGGTCGGTCAAAGAACGGACGGACGAACGAACGAATGGACGGGCAGATGGATGGACGGGCAGAAAGATAGATAGATAGATAGATAGATAGATAGATAGATAGATAGATAGATAGATAGATAAAGTGAGTGAGTAAATGAGTGAGTGAGTAAGTGAGTGAGTGAATGAGTGAGTGAGTGAGTGAGTGAGTGAGTAAGTGAGTGAGTGAGTGAGTGAGTGAGTGAGTGAGTGAGTGAGTATTTCATAATCCCATAGAAATGACAGTACTCACCACTAATAGACCATGATACGCTTGAAACCTTATCGCGTAGAAAATTTCCACAAGTAACAGTGACCACGCACAGCGCTGCAAACCGAATTTGTTTCGTGAGTGAATGAGACTCACTATTTTTAAAGGAAGGGGAGGCTAGCGGGGATATTTTCTGCACGCGCACGAGATCCCACTGCGTGGCTGCGAGAGTAGCGGCCTGTGCGTTATGAATGGATTCATGCTTATACTATAATTTTGAGGACCCGTATGGAAATTAATGGGGAAGAACCCGATAAGGGGTAAGGGAGGGAGCGGAAAGGGTTAGGAAAGAGTACTGTTAGTAAAATAATGGTGGGATGTCATCGTGTTTGGTATGACATATGAACGGTCGAATGGGCTCCGCGAAGCAAAATAAAAAAAAATGCGCACTTTGCGAACGGGCTTTACTTGAGATTGGTCATCAGTATAGTACAGTGACACACCCACTCTCTCTTCCTCTCTCTCTCTCTCTCTCTCTCTCTCGCTCTCTCTCTCTTTCTCTCTCTCTTTTTATCTCTCTTTTTCTCTTCCTCTTATAATCTTCCTCGTTGTCTTTCTTTCTATTCCTCCTCACATTGCCTAGAAACATGCCGGAGGAGACTACTCTCTCTATCCTTATTGGATTTCGACACTTTCGAAAGGTGCGGGTGTGGCTGGGAAGGGGGGTGGGAGGAAGGGGGGCTAATTGTGAGGGAGAGGGTGCATATTAATTGGGGTGGACGGATAAAGAATTTGTGAATTTTAAATCTACTTAAAAGGAGGGGGGGGGAGGAGTTGATTATAAATAGCACACGTTGGAGTAAGATAAACAAAACATACAGAGCTACTTACATAAATCGATAGAGAAAGCCGTAGACGTCTGAAATTGGATTTTTTTTTTTAAGCAAAACAGATGTAGTCTAGCTAGTGGTCTAAGTACAAATCCATTTTTATTTCTTTTTTTAACAGAGCAGCTGTAGATGTCTAAATTAAAACAAAATAATTGTAAATCAAAATTCGATTACTAAAAAAAAAAATAACTGTAGATGTCTAAGTTCTGCTTCGCCTTTAAAAGAAAATTGCTTTAGATGTCTAAATTAGAATTGTTTAGTAGAAGAAAAAAAAAGTAGTTGTACATATCTAAATGAAAAATTCGCTTTTTAAAACAATACAGTTGTAAATCAGAACCCGACAACTAAAAAGAAAATAACTGTAGATGTTTCAATTAAAATCCGCTCTTTAAAATCTCCTTGCTACGAAAATATGTTTGGAAAGAGGCTTACCACGCAGGGGGTCGAAGACATGCGAAAATGCGATAGGAAATCAATGGCATCGGCAGGCAAAACATGTTTGAAGGTCAAGAGTGAGTTTGGAAAAGGGCCCAGAACTCTTTCCTGCCAGCATTGTTGGCAAGGGCTCATGTTGGTCTGTCCAGTGCAGCAGAGAGGGTTAATCTATTCAAGGTTTCTAATCAATGGCAATGGAACATTTTTGTCATGAAATAACGACTATATTTTGAGATCACCACCCACAACAGCCAAAAAAACCAAAAACAACTAACAAGCACCGTTTTTCACTTTACTGCGCACTTTTGCGTGCAAGTTATACTGACTTAGAAAAGGACACTGTGCAGGACAAGAATGCACTGGACTTTAATTTACAAGGCAATGGCCGTCTTTCCCTGAAAGCTGAAAGTTGGGTGATTTTCAGTCAAGAGGAGACTTTACTTAAATTTTCCCAGCTAATCGGATATTATTTCGGAGTGTTCGTAATTCTTTTCGTAGACAAGATTTGTAGCTTGTCTTTTCACATTTTGCACAGCAAACCATTTCATAAAGCTGGGGCGGATGTGGATGATGATAGGGTCTGGTCTGATAGTCAAATGATGTTGGCCCTGGTGATTTTGATGAGACCAAAAAAAAACAAAAAAACAGAAGAATGTGGCTGAAATGATGATGATGGTTATTATTAGCAGCACAATAATGACGACGATGATGAAGAGAATGGCGATGATAATGATATCGATGACGGAACTGATGATGATGATGATGTTGATGAGGATGGTGATGAACATAATACTGATGATGGAGATCACTATGATAATGATAATAATAGGGATGATGGTGATGATGACAATTGATCATGATGCTGAAAATGATTGTTGAATATGGCGTAAAAAGAACATTGTTATTCGAAAATTTAGATATGTAGTATTAGAGCTTTGATTGTGCATTAGACTACAATTCTGTTGACCCCCCCCCCCCCNNNCGACTATATATACGACGTATAATATTTAACATCTTATGTATACACTTTTCATTAAAAGCGACGTTAAATTAAGTAGAATCTAAAAATTTTACAGTGCTGGTGATTGTTGTTATTGTCGTTGTTGTTGTTGCTGTTGCTGTTGCTGTTGTTGTTGCTGTTGTTGTTGCTGTTGTTGTTGTTGTTGTTGTTGTTGATGATAATGATAGCGACACGAACTTACCAACGTCACTATTTTCCAAGGAAAAAATCTCTCTCTCTCTCTCTCTTTCTCTCTCTCTCTCTTTCTCTCTCTCTCTCTCTCACTCTNCTCTCTCTCTCTCTCTCTCTCTCTCTCTCTCTCTCTCTCTCTCTCTCTCTCTCTCTCTCTTCTTATTTCATTTTGTCTTACTTACACTTATTAACAAAATTACCTCTTTCCTTCCACTTTTACATTTCTTCTAAACATCTAGTCCTGCCGAAACTGTTTTAGGACAATTTATCCTACAGTCCTTCTCACGTGACTTTTCAGACGCTCACTAGAGCTCCATATTTTGTAGGGCAAGACAGAAAAAAAACCACCACAAAACAGCGCTCGGCATGACGAAATTACGTTGTGACAATGGTCTGCCACGTGTTTGGAGTCTGGAGAGTTTTGTTTACATTGCCAGAGAAATCGTCTTAGGCTAAATTTATCCCATTAACATGTTGTTTCGCACGGTTACTCTTCCTTGGCGAGTTACATCCCTTGTTTTGATTCACTAATTATGTTTGGAATCTTAGAAATAGTAAGCGAAACACTCTCAGGCTTAGGGTAGGGGGTGTGCGTGTGGTGGGTGGTGGGGGTAGTTCATTTTGACCTTATGTCTTAATGTCACTAGATGCCCACAATATTCTGTATAGGAGAAAAAAAACAAAACAGACACCTGGGTACATGCGTGCGCGCGCGGGCGCGCACGCTCGCACACACACACACACACNACACACACACACACACACACACACACACACACACACACACACACACACACATATATATATACGTACACACACACTGATACACGTCCAAAATGATTTATTAAAATCACATCGCTTTTCCGTACTCATTCAGATTAATATCATTTCGTCCTTTCTTTCTCAATGGCCTAGTTCTTTCTTTCTTTCTTTCTTTCTTTCTTTCTTTCTTTCTTTCTTTC
>JAWQUT010000083.1:8186-18215 GCA_033807755.1 Ellobium chinense | reverse complement strand
CACACACACACACACACACACACACACACACACACACACACACACACACACACACACACACACACATACACAAAGCGTAGCCTGGAGCCATCCACTCCAATTCCAGATTGGAAATGTCCTTCACATCGAGAGATCTTAACATTTTCTTCAGGTCCTTTAAGCGTCTTAAAGGCCCCCGGGCAAGCTAGACCTTGCTTTTACACCAGCCTTGGAAAACTCTTGACATCCTCTTAAAAGCGACAACTCGGCTGAAATAAATCGTCCTTGTTAACGTAAAAGGCCGTATCCCATAAATTAGGTCAAATGGAAATTGAAGACCATTTTTTTTCAAACAAGTAAATGCCCTTTCGTTGCAAAATGAGTTGTGTATTCAAACATGCGTTCCTATGTTAAGTCATTCGAAAGCTATCTCAGCTCAAAATCTGCACTCCTTCAGATCTTCGTCCTTTAACAGTAAACTAAGATATATGTGTAAAGAGCAAATACCTTTATGTTATTTCCTTTTATTTCAAAAATATTCAGAGACAACATACCGAGTTTTGGAAAAAAAGCTCTTCGATTTGCTGTCTTGCTGTTTAGAATTTAGGCCGAATCTGATGATAGAGGGAATTGTGGGAGCAAAACAGGGCAATAGAGGGTTCAAGAAACCGACCAGAATAACACAGAATGTTTGTACCAAAACAGCACATGTCGGAATGAAAGCCACTGACTGGAACAACACAAAATGTTTGTACCAAAACAGCACATGTCGGAATGAAAGCCACTGACTGGAACAACACAAAATGTTTGTACCAAAACAGCACATCTCGGAATGAAAGCCACTGACTGGAACAGCACAAAATGTTTGTACCAAAACAGGATCTTGTTATTCGAGGCTGGAATCTATGCTCCCCCCTGACCCTGAGACTTCTGCTCTTTGATCTCATGCACATACTGCTGCTGTGTGTCTACATGTGAGTGAATATGACTTGTATGTGTTTACGTGCAAGTGCTGCACGTGTAAGCTTGTGTGTTTGTGCTGAGCACGTGTGCATGTAGCTGTAAATATAAAGCTCTTAGAGCTCTCCGCGGGTGAAGCGCTACAAAAATTCACTTTATTATTAATATTATTATTACTCTTACCGTTTGCAGCCGATTGGAATATGAGATGACAAGACAGGGGGGACGCTAGATCTACTCTTTTGGACGTCTAATTTTACCTGAGATCTCATCTAAATTACTAAATGGAAAGTCGGTAATTCCTGGAAATTTAGTGTTGGTTTACTTCAATTTCTACATTTTATTTTACTGGTTACCCTCCTTACTATGTTAAGTTACTGAACTATGATTAATTCCTACTTCCACCTCCCTGTAGCTGAGGACATGAACTACAGAACAATAATATTCTTTTTCCATGTTTATATTGAAAAAAATTGCGACTGAGGAAAGAGATACGTCTGAATAAGCTTAGATTTATAGAATGCCCTGATTTGATATGCACTGTTTGTCGTGGTAGATGTTATTGCGCTACTTCGGTGTAGCGGTGCACTGTTTCGGTATAGGCAACCTATAGAGCCGTCTCTGAATTCATTTGTGAGCTCAAAAATTTAAGAATGTAACAATTGAAAGAGGTCCTTGGCACCTTCATGCTACTAAAGACCGTATAACTGCAAAGCATAATTTGTAGTCTTTAACCAAACTTCCATTACAGGAAATACGACGTTTTTCGTCAACAGCAATGCTGTTTCTCTCCTTCCTATGTTTAATCAATACATGTCCAGCTCTCATATCATCCATTCATTTGCATTAGGAACAAGAACGTTTCATGAACTCTTAACTCGGTCGATGTTTTTTTGTCCATTACTTCTTCAAACATGTATATAATGATGTTATTCCTTCGATATCATATTTTCTAGGCCCTAGCTATGTCCCTCCAACACCTTGTACTCTAGATACTGGCTATGTCCCTTCATTATCCTGTTTTCTAGATCTTGGTTATATCCCTTTATGGTCTTTTATTCCAGATCTTTGCTATATCCCGTCATCATCCTGTATTCTAAATCTTTGCTATATCCCGTCATCATCCTGTATTCTAGATCTTTGCTATATCCTGTTATCATCCTGTATTCTAGATCTTTGCTATATTCTTCAAAACACTGTATTCTAGATCTGGGCTATATTCACCTTCATCACCTTTTATTCCAGATTTTAGCTACATCCATTCATTATCTTGTATTCTAATCTTGGCTTTATCCCTTCATGACCTTACATTCTAGATCTTAGCTATATCCCTTTATCACCTCTTATTCTAGAACATGGCTATTCAAAATGATCTTAATAAATCATAATCATCATACTATAATAAAGTTGAGGGGTCGAGTTCGTGTAAGGTCTGTTCATCTCATATAATGAACTACCTACTGCCTTCAAATATTATGACATACTAGTTACTACCGTTTCATGCTCGTTAAACTGGTGCAAACTGAGAACAAAAGATTGTGTCTGGGGAGCCTCAGTCTGAGCAAAACTTACCCTAACATTCCACTGGTTTCCGGTTCCGGATAAAATAGGCGATTCCACAAGCGCCGAACTGATTCTTTTGTCTTGGGAAGGTTGGTGAGTGAATATGTCGGATCTCCTTTGAGTTGTGGCAAGGCTATTTTCCTGATCCTCCATATCCGCCAGCAATCGTCGAAGGTTTGTATTTATCTCCTCTTCTAATACCTTCACAGATACGGTCAGCTGTGTTCTTGTCGAAGCCTTACCCTCGGTCTCTTCCAGGGATATTTTGTGCTCATTCAACGTAGTCAGGACCTGAAATGGACACACTTGATGCAGGTGTGCCTTTCCCACTTGTGGTTGAGGGATTTCTCTTGAATGCGTTTGTACCTGTTATAGAATTGTCCGTAGCACTTTTGCCATTGTCGGTTCGACCAGTGAGAAGTAGGTCAATGGTTTGGCGCCCTGTCTGGTTTGACTGTTTCTATAATTTTTTTTAAAAAATGTCCATAGGATCGAATGACAAAGCAGAAAATAAAGTCGAATAAACATGTTCATTCTAGCTTAGGACCTGAGGCTCAGAGCTTGTAACTGTCAGTGTGCCACGTCAAATGCGTCGAGGGTGTAAATCCTTGATGTTCTTACGTATTTCTTGTTATACTACCATCTACCCACCTTCATTCCACCCCCACCTAGCTTAGCCATCAGTGCACCTACAGAATTTCCACTAAAATATAAGGTAAGGAAGTGAAATGTATCATTTATCAAAATACATTATGAACATATTCACAACCATGGTATTGACAGACTAGCAAGACAGGACTGGATTTGAACAATGGGCAGGTTGTGCCTAAGGACCTAGGCATGGACATGGGCATACCAAACTAATTAACTAACAGACAGACAGACAGACAAACAGACAGACAGACAGACAGACAGACTGACAGACAGACAGACTGACAGAGATTTAGGGGAGCAGTGGGGAGAGAAAGCGACATATTTGGAACGAGAGAGCAGGGGAAAAGAAACAACTTACCAGTGCCGTGTATGTAGCAGAAGTTTTGTTACCAATATCCTTTGGGGTTTCTTCAGCGGCAACGTGGGGATCCCCACTTCTTGGAAGCCCAGTGATATCATCAAAGTTCGTCTCTTCACGGATTTCTAGGCCACCTGCTGGTGTATAATCGTTAAGCCACTGCAGCTGAGATCTGAGCTCTTTCTCATAAGCATCCGCTTCATTCAAGAGCCTCTGCTCTGATTTAGCCGTTCCTCCTTTGTGAAGATTCTGTTTTAGGGGCATGCTCTCACTGACCAAACGCTGAAGCTCCGACTTGTATCTGTCGTTGCTTCTCTGAAAGCTCCCAGTGGCTACTACTTTTGAAATTATCTATTTCAAAATCATCTACTTTGTTGTTATGCGGCCCTTTCAGCTTTTCGCCTATTTGGAACGGCTGACAACCATCTGATTCTCTCAGTGTATCGTCATCATTGTTGATACTTTCATCAAATGCGTGCTCAGGCATATGTTGATTTTCATTGTCATTCATTCTTTTTTTGTTTCCAAGACCTGTACCGGATGGTACACTGTCACTAAAATTGTTGTCAGGAGCCACTCTATGGAATTCCTCATCACTTTGTTGTTCTTCACTGTGAACGTAGAAATTCCAGCTTGGATTAACTTCTTCTTGCCAAACATCTTCATTTGGGTCGAAAAGCTCCGTCTGATTTCCTTCGTCGTCTGGAATGTCTCTATCTTCTGTCAGCAGGCCTTGGGCCAAGTATGTATCTATTTTCTGGCATTTGTCATGTGTATGAGCCTCTGTCTTGCTCGCCTCGTCTTCCAATTCTTGTCCCTTTTGACCCACTAGTCTCCCTTGATAGAAACAATTTCTTGACGGAGATTTCGGACTGTGGGGATCCAATACTGTGTTTTAGAAACATTTCCTTCGAAACTGACTAACTCTTCTACAAGTTTCTTAGGATCAAAAGGTTCTCTCAGATTTCCAACGAATTTAATGCGCTTTTGCATAGTCTCTAGCTTTTCCACAACTTCCTGCACAAACTGAGCAATCTTTAGCTTAGTCGAATTTTCTCGGCTAGCAGCAGTCAACAGTGCATATTGGCTGGAGTACCTTCTTCTACCTTCTTGTGACAAATCTAGAATGCACTGCAGAAGTTCGTCGCGCTGTCCCTCTCTCAAAACCTGATCTGTCGTTCTGTTCTCCAACAGAACATGCCGCTGCCCAATATCCTGGAAAAAGTTCACCAGCCCATCACCTTGATGTTCACACCAGTCCTCAAAACTCTTGATTTTCCAGTGCATTTTTATAGTTGTCTTTGTGAGTTATGACACATATACCATAGTCCTTGATGACATCGGCTCCCAGAACAGCACTCAAAATGTCTAAAGCTTTGACATCTTCCTGGTTAAATCCAACCCCAAACTTCAAAACAAAAATGATGGCAGAAAAACCACTTCCACGGAGCTTCAGTGCCTGTTTCAAAGAAGCTATTTCCCTTTCATCATCACACTGTCCTTCTGCTTCTCCCCCACCAAGGCTGAGGCCGTCTACAACGTTGATCGTCTTCTCCTTGTAAGTGCAGCTCCCTTTCACCAGTGTAAAAGATGACGCCTGTGGAGTAGTGTTTATGTTTTTTTCTGAAAAGCATCGCGACAAAGGATAGAGTTTCCAGTAGAACTCTTCCCACATCTGGACACGCCTACCAGGATAAGGTCAATGTTGCCAGATGCTTGAAGCCCATCGGTGTACTGGTCTGAATCCACTAGCATGGCTACGGCCGAGAGTTCTATTGTTGTGGGGCTGGGATGTCTAGCAGCCTCTCTGAGGAGCAAGAGCAGAAATACACTGCATGTCTACAGATTTACTGACCACATGGCAGAAGAGTGAAACGACCCAGCCTGTCGCTCCGAAAGAGCAGATTACAACTAAAGATTCCCTGATTAATTGGATAGATGGATGGATGGATGGATGGATGGATGGATGGATGGATGGATGTGGATGGATGGATGGATGGATGGATGGATGGATGGATGGATGGATGGATGGATGGAACTGCCATGCGTCTTTCTCGGCTCCTTCGTGAATACTGACAGCGTGGCCTTCAGATTTCATACACCGCTTAGTAATGATGAGCTCTAGGATGCCGTCACTTAAAATCTACCCAAACTGAAGAAATTACAGAATGGGTATTTTAAATTATACTTTCGAATTTCCACTGGCTGCTGAGATCAACCTTTTAACGGCTTCCGGGGCTTTCATTTGGAAGGGGTTAGGTGCGATCTCAGCTTGAAATAAATGTGTAAATTTCTGTCGCTTTCACTTGAGGGCTTGCACATTGACAATGGGATTGCATAACACAAAAGAAAGATATTAGTGCAGTGTTGTTGGACGCATCCATAGTCGCAAGCTCTCATAGTTGATAAACTGCTATCCTATGCTGCTTATCCATGCTGGTATCCCATTAGTAGAATATGAAATTAATCTGGATTTTCATAAACATCCAATGTGCTGAAATGGTCTGACACTGTCGCCAAAATTTCGATGGTATTATTTTCTTAGAACTTTATTAAAGGCAATTGAAGTTCTAATATGTTTGGCAAATAAAGCTGTAACAAAATGATGCCATCAAAACTTGCTTTTGACCTACATTGTGAAATTTGACAATTTACGCCAGCGTGAACGATGTATCATTTTTATAAGGGCCTGACCTCGTGAGCTACTGATTGTCTAAAGCATTGCCAGCTGGCAAATTTCCGTGCACCTGTTTTCAAGATATTAAGATGCCAGTAGTACTTGGTATAAGGTTACAGACCTGTAATGGGATTGGACCTTTTTTCCTCTATATTAACATTTTGAGCTGCCCTCTGAACCCAAAGTATTAGTTTTCACCCAGACTCATACCAGATTGAAGCTCATTATGTGGCCAAAATTTTAAGACTTACCCAACCCTAGCAAGCCCATTGGAAATTTTGAGCTTGGTTGCTATTTGTAAACAGAGCCTACATTTTTCACTGGTCAACGCCAAACCCCTCCTCTTCCGTCTGAGCACACCCCTGACCTGGCAGTTCCAGCCCAGGGCTAAATAGTGCCTGGTAAAATAAAGTAAAATGGACATAGATTCCCATGATATCAAACTCCCCCCCCCCTCCCGGAGCCCTTATTACTGGAAGCAGGGCATGCCAAAAGAGGGAAAAGGGGAGATGAAATATAACCCCTAAGTTCTAGGACCCAAAAGTGAAAGTACAATTACAGGCCTGTAACCTTAAGGAAATGAAAGTTTAATTAGTCCCTACAAAATCTGAAAACTGATCATGTGGCAAAGGCAAAGACAGATCGATACAAATACTTCTGTAGACTCAGAATAGGTGGATTTTGCCACTTAAGTATAAATTGTGTCGGGGTTGCTAGTTGGGTATAGCAATACTCTGTTTACTGTGTGGAAAGCCTTAAAATATTAGTAGACCGTGGGCCCACTGTAGACCCCCCTCCCCCCCCTGCGGATTTTATGGGATGGGTACCCCCATCAAGCCTAATGTATGAGAAGTTGATTTTTGGATGTTAGCCAAAATTTTTCCGCTGGGTGTGGAAACGACAGGTGTTTAAAGTTACCTACCTTTAAGAATTTGCGTTATTACAGATCAGTTACAGAAATCCTCAGTTTTCAGCCCCTTAGTGCTCTGTTAAAGAAACCAGTGTTTGTTGTGGTAAGTCTAGATGTTGACTGAATGTTCCGTACCATTAACTGTCCCATGGACATGAAAATAACACGTTTTTTCTAACAACTTACCTTTAAAACTCCTGTATTTCTCAGCATCAAACTGCTCCAAATGCACTGTTTTAAATACAATCTTCGTTTTTTGGGAAATAGATGAGTATTTTAATGTGTGCAGGTAGGTTTGATTGCATTGCTGACCACTCATCATGCCCTGAAAGTGAAAGCGCCATATTTCTTTAACGTACTTACCATTAAGAAGATATTTACCCACTGTGCACACGACTGCAGTTTAAATGAATGATCAAAGATTGGAGACCTTTTCATGCATGGAATGCGTATCCTATCCTCATTAGCTATGACCTAGCACATGTTAATATTAGGTTGCTTGCCATTTGTCCTCCGCTGGGTCTTTGCACGGAAGCATTTGAAGTATATGTACCTTTAAAGGGCTGTTTTGCATTGAAACTCGTTGAAGACCGATGCTGACAAATTTCCATTGGTTGGAAATTTTACAAGAGTGTGTAACTGTTTTAGTATGTATGAATGTGGATTAGAGTCTGCTGTCGTCTTCCCTCCCCTGGGACGGGAAATAACATGTTTTGTTTTATGAAGTCATGTACCTTTAAGAAATTGCAATAGATCCATTCGGCAACAAATTTTCTTTGACACTGGGGCAGCCAGCAAACGCAGGCTTATTGACGTGAAAGGTGTTATAGCTGACACTGGAAACGAGATGTGTTCAGTCCTTCCCGCCCTACATGCGTACAGTGGATGTGATACCACAAGCCCTTTCGTCAGGAAAGGAAAGATAACCCCACTGAAAATCCTGAAGCAAAATCCAGAGTTCCTTGGGACCTTTGCTCAGCTTGGGGCAGTTGAAGATCTTCCAGAGCCTGTCCGTGACGAACTGGAAAAGTTCACGTGTCGGTTGTACGGTAGTTCATCGGAGCACGCCATCAACAAAGTACGCTATCAGAAATTCATGGAACGTTTCAGCGCAAGGCAAGGCCATTTGCTTACAAGCTATGATGGCATCGACATAAGCCTTTTACCTCCTTGTAGAGATTCCTTGAGAATGCATCTGAAGAGAGCAAATTTCCAGACTCTAATTTGGAATCAAGCAGACACAGCTGTTCCCATCCTTCCACGACCAGATTCTCATGGCTGGGTGGAATCAGATGGTATCTTGGAATTTAAGTGGACACAAGGTGATCTGATGCCAAGCGAGCTAGCGGACATTCTGGTGGAAACACAATAGACTGATATTTCAACTGACGAGGAAGAGGATGTCGAAGAACCAGATTTACGGAACATGGCTGATGTCATCTTTTCGGAAGATTCCTAAACTGAGAGACAGAGACAGTTACGTTTGCAAGATTCATTTTAAAGTCTGCTTAGCCTGTAATATCCTTCCGTTAATAGAAATAGCCAGAAACTGTTAATTGTAAGGTAGTGTGTCACCAGTGAATAGGCGCATTTGTAAGATGTGGCTCTCAGAAGAATTTTTTTTCTTTTTTTTTTTTTTTGTTTCAGATCTTGCCCTTTTTACTTGGTATAGGAGACTTTATGTCTCTTTAAACATATTCTTATTGCTTAATTTTGGATCCTGTCTTGGTTACGTAACTTTTAAATTCCATATGGCTCTGTAATGCAAAGGGCTACTCACGAAAGTGCTACTTGAAATACGTTGCGAGCAGTGGCATGTTTTCGAGGATTAATATGATTAAGCTATTTTCATTGCAATTATTTGAACTTGCTGCTCATCGATATTACATAATTCAACATGCTACTGCTTATACTTCTAGTCTGTTAGTTATCCAAATCGTTCAAATGATTTGTATATGGCATTTAGGGTTATAATTGCTCCATAAGAAGGAGAACAATGTGTGCTTTTTTATTTACCCAGTTGCACTGTCTGAACATTGCCATTTTGCCAGATGCATGCAAAAGCGAACGTGGAGATAATAATATCCTCTCGCTACCTCAGTAAGCAGTAAGACTTAAGTGGAGTGGAGATAAAATGGACATGCTTGCTAACACCTATGGTGGTATGTTCATGAATGCTTTTTATCAGGTGCTTGCGAAAGTAAACCTTCATACATCTTTGCCATTTTTTTTTTTGTGGGTGTAATTCTGTATCATCAGTGGACTTGGTCATTTAAAAATAATATACATGTAATATACATGTTTCTTTCCTCAAATTTGTTTCGTCTGATAAGGAATAGTCACATGCATACCCAAAGATCATGTTGATGGCATCATTTGAAAATAATAGAGAAGTGTCTTTAGTTTTCTTTGTTTCGTCTGACAACGAAAAATCATATGCATGAACAGAGATCATGTTGATGGCAATTCGTTTGCTTGACAAAGCGCCCAGTAACATGTGTGTAACCATTGACTTAGGGAGGGTTTAATGCTCGTCTTACATATTTGGCTTAAGATCAAAATGCCATCTTCATTGATTGGTTTAAAATTCAGCAAAAGCGGATAAGGGAATCAGTAACACACGCCTTTTAGTGTATTGATAATGACGTTATGTAACTGGTTTATGTTGATATGCTTGTCACTGTTTGCCAAACAAGTTTTTGATACGAATGTTAATAATTTCCAAATCATTTCTCTTGAAAATGTGAATAAAGTATGAGGAAATTTTATTCAAAGTATAGGTATCACCAAGCGATTATTTTATGTCTTTTTCGTGTCTGTGTTTTTCATGTCATGCAGGTGATTTATGGGTTTTTATAAATAAAATGTTCCAAAATTCGTATGATTGCAACATCTATGTGAGAATAAACAGCACAGAATATCAGAACA
>JAWQUT010000082.1:2229997-2267497 GCA_033807755.1 Ellobium chinense | reverse complement strand
AGTAGGAGGATGGGTGGACAGGTGTCATGTTGAGAATGACCATCAGCAAGTTATGGAAGAGCGAGCTCAGACACACTTACCTTGCCCTATTGACCCAATCCCAGGTTAGTTCACGAACAGCCTTAGCATAAGGATGGCTGAAATTTATCAAAACATATGAATAAACTGTTACAGTGAACCTCGGATCTAACGAGGTTGCCGGGACTGACCTTCAGTTCTTGTTGCAGCCGGGATATCAAAATAACATAATGACAATAAGTACTACAGTCGAATTGGATGTCCCCTGCAGATATCACAAAGGCGCCGCCCTCCTCGTGTCTTCTACCAAGGGAGATGCCTCTGTGACTATCCTTCTTAGCTAAGTGTGTTCCAGTAACTATTTAATTTGACCCGGTTGCCAAAGAAGGATAGGTTTTGTACAATAGTAGACCAAGACAGATTTAGATGAGAGTAGCAATAAGCAAGGGAGATTAAATAAGTATGGTCAGATTGTAAAGTTACTAGCAAGGACGGATAACAGTAGCAACACTGGTAGGATTTAAATTCAATACATATATTTAACTTATTACAAGGTAGAGTTCACATACATACATAGCACATTACAATAGTAACAAAAAGGATATATAGGGATACAGTTTAACTGTGATTATAAATTCTAATTATAGCGACTATGGATATAATAGTAGACTTCAGTGATGAATTCTGTTTATAGTGACCATGGATATAATAGCAGACTTCATAATAAGGATAATAAGGCAATCTGGTACGATCTTTGTGTTTCAGGTCCAGCTTCTGTATCTTGACTAAATGACAGTCTCTGGGTTTCCCCTGAGTATGAGGTAATCGTTCTCGATAAATCATAGTGGGTATGCTCGCATCTTTCTAGTTCTGATAGGTTAGGATACTCCTGCAGTTCCGCCAACATTATGGCAGGCGTCCTACGCCCTGGCTGGTATAGTGTTAGCCTGAGTCTGATAGTCCACGGATGTATGGACCAGGATCATTCACTGCCTGCTAGGGGTCTCTTGTGCACTAGCTGTGCCCAAGGTGGCCAGAACGGCATGATGCCATCACCAGAGGAAAGTAGGATGGAGCGCAGATGAATGCATTTGCATGGCGGTAGTGGTGGTGGTGGTTATGATGGTGATGAGATCCGCTAACTCCCTTATATTGGCAAGATACATTTTTTTTGCAAGAATGTCTCATTAAAATCCTTACCCCTTTCTTTGTACATCAGCTTCATAACCCATGGCACATTTCAGAATGATCTCCAAGGTACACAGTGTAATCAATGGACACAGGTCAAAACTCTCACCACTTTCAGCAAACTTGTCCAGTTTCTCCTACAGTAAAGAAAAGAACAGAAAGCAAATTATGAAAGAGTCTTTCAACAAAAGAATGTTCAGTAGCCATGGCCAGATTTGTTAAATATGAGAAATGAAACAGTTTGTGATATTAATGATCCTGAAAAATATTTTTTCATGTCTCTTTTGCAGCCTTTGTTCACATACTGTGGACAGGCTGTAGAATATGTCTATCATTTCTATTTCTCCTAACCTACCTTTCCACATTTAGAATATTAAGATCTAATTTGTCTGTTCCAAATATTCTTCATCTTTGTCTAAACTACCGTTACATGTCCATACTACATACAGTATATGGGAAATGCACATTGTTGCCAATCTTAGAGTAAACATTAAAAGAACTGTGTCTGCTTGTCCCACTCTCGCTGCCTGCATATCTGCCTGTGAGTCTGCATATCTCTCTCAAACTCTGCATTTCCATCCTCCGACCATAAGCAAAGTATTAATATCAGAATCAGATAGCTTACTTACTATTAAAGTGTCAACTGAATTGTTATAGACATCCATGTAAGGCTTCAGAATGTCAAAGTGAAAGGCAGGAGTAAGCAGTCTCCTGGATCTTGCCCATCTTGATCCATTGGAAGAAATCAGGCCTTCTCCAATCCATGGAGCAGCGAGCTCATAGATTTGACCAAATCCCCGAGATTTAGGTGCTGAAATGCAAGCATTAGAACCCAAGTGAGACATCAATGTTTGAGACCCAAAAATGATGGGTCTTGATTGGACAGTCAAGAGATTCTTGATGTATGACTAGACAAGACAGAAGAATCATGATACATAAATTATAAGTGATGGGATAGTGCAAGGACCACATATACAGTATTTGCTGCTGGGTAGTAATGGGTGCACATGAATTCTTATCAGAAAGAAACTACAGTACCAACCTGATGATTTTAAGATTAGCTTAGCAGTCTCTGGGTGATAAGTGAGGATACTTGGTCGGAAAGGACCCGCCCACATACGGGCAAATCTGTGATTTCCCTTATCCATAAGAGAACGGCCATAAGCGATTCTGTCCTCTCCTCCTGTTGGCAGCTGGTGATGGAATAAATAGCTATTCAACCTATCTTTTAACTGTGCAATGTGCACACGTCCAAATAATACCAAATTATTGTATCATACATTTTTAAATCTTTCTGTCCCTCTTTATTTTTCTTCTTCATACCATACTCACCGTTCTCATGACGACAAGCATCTATCATTAAAGTCTTCCATTTCAGAAGTGAGTAACTCAGGTCTTTATGTACAAAAAAGTTTGTATGTTTCACATGGCATGCAGACTTGAAAATTTCTACACAAATGATACAGGTCCTGTGCAGTCTGAAATAAACTGAAACCAATACTCAAAAGTGAGTTTGATGTTATAAAAAAAAGCTTAAAAACCTAAAACACTAATAAAAAAATAATGAAAGAACCTTAACTGAACAGTTATTGTTACTTCAACATACATCATTCAATATGCTTCAGTTGAAAAAAAACAACAATAATCCAGTATTTCAGTAACACATGTATATGAACTGCCTGATAAAAAAATAGGAACCCCAAGCCTATTAACAATTCTCTGCGTTTACTCACAATCAACACTGCCATTGCTATGTACTGCCAAATGTTACAGAGTTGCATAGGGAGGGTTAACCTTTTCAGTCAGGGGACTCTCAAATTATATTACGTGGTTTTATCAGGGTGTCCTGATGAGAAAGGTTAACTCTATTTCCGAAAAAGGATGACTCGTAAGACAAGTCGGTGGACATATGATGGACAATTTATGTCCATTTCAAATTGCTTCGGCGTGCAGACTGAAGGTGCAGACCGAGGGTTCACAAGTATAATAGTGATGGGTTAATCAGTTGTTGTTTTGTTGTTGGTTTTTAGTCATCGGCGAAAGCCCCGGGAAGGGTTCTTCTTCCTTTTTCCTAGACAATGTTGTCATAAGTATAATAGCCCAAATCAAAACTTAAGAACATCTCCCAGCCTGGACTTTTATATCTTCACCATCGCCACTTTGCAAGATTTTATCTTGCAATAATCCATCACGCAACACCTAATACATTTCAATACCATACCTTATGAAGGCTTCCCATGAGAGGGGAGTAACTTCGTTCTCCTGGGAAACTCTGGAAATATCTAAACATCCTGATGAATCTGACAGCCCTAAGCAGCAAGGTGAGAGTAACAAGAGTGGTCAGGCCTACAGCAATCGTGACCATAGTGGCATCATGGTGAAGAAGATACTCCAGGGCCATGCTATTTCTAGGCACTTCAAGAGTCTCTAGTGTTGTAGTGAAGGGCTGAGAATGAGCTGTGTTAGGCTAATGCTAGTGGATAGATGAATGGAAAGATGGATGAATAGGTTATTAAATGGACAGACTGAGAGATGGAGGATGATGACTGCAATGACACGATTCTCTGTGCATATCTAGACCAGAATAGATCAAACATGTGAGCTGAAGTGGATACAAATAACCAGACTACTAAAAAAATGAGCTGATGAATTCAGTAAAAGAAGTGAAAACAGTGAAACAACTTCAACTAGAATATCATTTCTGTGCCCCCTCCCTCTCCCTACAAGTTCAGGATGTGTTTTATGGAAATCCTCCCGTAAAACACACCCTAAAGCTGCAAAGTGAGGAGGGGGCACAGAAATGATTGTGAACAAAAATTATAACTCGAGTCCCTCGCATCATTTGCATAAGTCATCACTAACAAGATCTAGAGAGAGACTAGACTAATCTAGTCTAGAAATCTGAGAAACTGGACAAAAATCAAAATCAAAATTCTCACACTCATTGGGCATTGGCACCAAACTCTAGTCTAGACTAGTCTAGATTTAGTATATCTAGACTAGACTCTAGCTACTTATCAAAATAAGGATAAAACATTAAAGAACCAAACTTACTGGATCAGAAATTCACTTTTGTCAGTTATTTTGAAGCAAACTCATAGAAGTCCATAACAATATAACATCTTCACCTAACTCCTCGATGTGCACCGGAACAAAAACATATCAACCCTAGCAGACTATTCCGGCTATGAAAAAATTCAGAGTAATTTCCCTTCTAGATGATCTGGGCTAGCCTGCCCACGACAAAATCAAAGCCATTCCAAAGTGGTTCTGAATAATAAATAAATGATGAAATTTGTACCGGGCAAGTGTAGGTACTAATCATTTCTAGTAATAATTATAAGCACTTTTGTACTCTGAGGACAGGTTATTTTATTTCTGTAACAAAGCATACATGTGACATACCTATATAATATTAAAAAAAAAAAATGTGTTTCACCATCTCTACAGATATAAAACGTACCCACACTACTTTCTTACCACAGAGGTGACAGCTCGTGAACTGCAGGAAATGACACTTTTTTCATGTGGCATAAGAACCGAGTACCATCAACAGTTTATAAGAACCAAAAGTAATAAGGTAATAAAATGTAACAATACCTGTAAAATGTGACTAAACTCACCTCAGGCAACCTGCTTCCACTGTTGTGTAAAGCAAGCAGGAAGACCAACTGTTTATATAGTACCTCTATTTGCTTGCAGATAACGTTAGAAAGAGGCACATAATATGCGTTATCTTGCAGTTGCAGCCAAAGTATGAGAGTTCTGACCTCCTCCCCCTCCCCCCCAACTCACCACTTTAATCAAACTGTAACAAAATCCCAGTCTGTTGCTGCACAGTGCACTCTTAACTTATGTGAATGTGCTTCAACATTAAAGCAGTAACTTTCAGTCACTCTGACAGAGGTCAATTAGTAAGATAGTGATAGTAGGTAATTGATTTATCTAATTTCCCCTAGGGCTCGGCGGCCCCATTGGGATCTCAAAAGTGGGACATCTGACTTGAACTTTCATTTCCATACTTGTGCTCCGAGAGAACTTTATAGAAATGATTATATGATAAACCCATACACTCTTTAAACTCCTGATAATGTAAAGTAATCATTATTAATATATACATAAAAAGTAAATTTCGATAAAATTAGATTGTGCTTGTAAGGTATGCATGCCCTGAAAATGTATGCTTGTATGATCCAGAAGGATTTGAATTACTGTATTAGTCTTTCAACACCAAAATACAAACAAGCCTGGAAGTACAAACACTTCAAGTATCTAATGTTAAATCTCATAAATTATGAAGGTGAAAAAGGGGTTGTGAGGATAGATGGGATGGGAGAGAAAAAGGCCAAAGAAAAATAAGATGGAAGGGAACATTAAAAGTTTAGCTTTCCCTGTTGCCCCATATAATAATGTCTTTCAACATCAGATTCAACTTTAAGGTCTCTCTCTGATGCAACTACGATGATTGTTGCATAACATGACTGTTAAAATTATTGTTTGTGAATTTCAGGCTATATTCATCATAAATGCTACTACCACCACCGCCATCACCACTCCCGCTATCAACCGCCATCACCGCCGCCACCACTGTGTGCGGTAGATTTGACCTGTATAACTGCGTATGCCGTGACCCTGATTCCAAGATCGGTACTATCAATATTTTCTTTGTGAATTTCCCATCCATTAAGATTGGAAGCAGGAACTATCTCCTTGAACCAGATGGTACTGGCCATTCCTACTCTTTAGGTCAATAGCTGCCTAAATCTAAACACAGATCTGCCCGTCTATAGACCTAAACTAAAACTACGGATCTGTCATTTGTATGCAGTATTTCTGTCCTCATCCCTTTGTTTCACTCCTTGTTCCTACAGACACCAAACCACCATCATCAAATCCCTGCACAAGAGAAACTTCTCATCATCTGTATGGCTTTATAAACATCAGCTAGAATTGAATCTGAATAAATATTAGCCTATATAAATTGGACATGAAACTAATGAAAGAATTGTTTAGGAACTTATTAGAGCGATACCTAATATCAATCAATTTTTGTCACTTGTGTGTATGAATTAGGGCAGATAAAACTGTTCTTTATTCTATCAATTCATTTCAAGAACATTCAGTACAAAGGTCTTCTGGTATGCATTATGCTGTATTGTATAAATGCCACAAGGTCATATAATTTCAACAGTGAATTTGGGATTCACATGCAATACTGTATAGGACAAATTTAATTGAAGGACATGTTCTTGAGGTGGACACCTGTTTTTTTGTGTGCATGGGTAGGAGGGAGAGGGAGGTGGGAAAACAGACACTTTCCCACTATTCTGAATGGTGGCATAATAATATGTATAATGTTAAGCTGAGGTATTCTGTCAAAAGCTGCTGCTTGATGTGACCTACAGTTAGCCACAGCAGTAGTGACTAGTTTGTGCTGCATGCATACAAATAAAATACATAGTGTGAACAAAATTTGATGTATGTAAAAATTCATTTTATTAATCACCTGTTAAATTTAGTTAAGAATAACATTGTACTTGGAACAAATACATTCTGAAACAAAAAAATAAGTACATCATTTAATAATTTATTAATTAAGAACAAGCCTAAACATGCACCAAAAAAACTGTGTATGGGTACTGTGTCAAACATCACATCCTCAAATGCATGCTGTGAGAATTACCCAAAGTAGTAAAATAACCAAAGACAACCACAGAGAACATAATTTTTTCAATTTTATTTGACAAAACCCTAGGTGGGCATATATGTTACTAATGCTAAAAGTTTGATAACTCCAAGGTCTGTAGTAGTGCATAAGGAGTTTAGAAAAGCAGCTTCCCAAGTTAACCTTTACCTATACAGATTTCAATGAAATAGTGAACATTAAAATGCTGCACAATAGTCCATCCTGCTGACTATTATCGTTATATAAAATATGCATAATTTATCAGAAGAAGGCTAGCTCATATATTTTACATGTGATGTTTATATACTGTATGCACCGATGTCTATAAAGCCTTGGGTAAATCATTTTCTACACATTATGCAATGGGGTCTTCACTGCAAGTAATAACAATAATAATAATAATAATACTGTAATGATAAAGAGGATGTTTATAGCGCCTCATCCCTGAAATAGCGCCTCATCCCTGAAAAGTTCAAGGCATTTTACAGTACATGTATTATTTTTCAGACACACCAATAATATTACAAACTCGCACACACATAAGAAGCCACACACAATGCAAAATGGCCTGAGTAATTAAATGATGAGGCCATATCATATAAGAAAATAACTCAAAAGACAAGGATTGACTAGCACCATGTGAAAAATGTTTTTAAACAAGAAGTCTCCCAGGAAGCTACAGATTGCAAAATCATACTTCATCAAATCAGCAAAGTTAATCTGAGGATGACATACATAATTATATGAAAGGAACTTCTAGATCATAATGCCCCCTGACAAAAATAGACTACCAGTCTGTCTGTTTAATTTATGTGATGTCTCTTAAATAAGAATAGTTTCATAATCAATCAAGAAATTTGATTTTGCAGATAGTTCAACATAATAATAATGTATCTGCATAATCTCATGATCATTCCCCTCCCCTCCCTACCATAAAAATACACACACTCACACAATACATGTTTGGTAAATTGTTCATCCATTTCATCTGAAATGTATTTCAAGCCCCACATAGTTTCATATTTTGTAAGCTTACTCTGCTTTATTAAAACAAAAACAACAAAACAAAAAAAAAATCACTTTAAGTCCATTTAACCAAATGTCTCTACATCTAACCAGGAGATATTTCATCATCATGATCTGATCCTTGTTGTTTGAAGTGACTGCTAGGTACAAATCACACTAATCAAATATATAACTCTGGGTGTTTCCCAAAGTAAAATGAAGTGTGGTACTGTATCTTATCTTTTGGCAAAGATGAGGACAGCCTGAAATTCTGATGCTTTGGATACTCTATATCCTTTAAATTAAAGATCATTATAGTGCATTGAATTATTTAATTACTTCTTGGAAAAGAAGTGTGAGATTTGAAAAAAAAGTATATCTCATTCACACTCCTATCTACATTTTCAAAGTATCCTAAGTTTTTAATCTTGTTTTATGCAGATGCTAAGTAATGCAGGGTTACATTCATGAAAAGTCTAGACATCAACTAGTAATCTGTGAGAAATGTTTCAACGTTGCCTCCGTTTCAGCCGAAACCAAAGCCCATGTTCGCTCTTCAGTACTGCCAAGGGGTTTCTCCTAGGAGGTGGTCCATCTGGGGCCAGTTTTATCTCATATCTGAAGAACAATATGTTGAAACAGTACGATAAGCTGACAAAATTATGTGGTTGTAAGAAGACTATAAGCAGAGTGTGCTGTGAAGACAACATGTTAAGATGGAGGTTGGTTTTGCATAAGTTCTTAAAAAATTAAAACCTATACAGAGAATTCATATATTTAACAGATTAAAAGCCCTTGCAAATGTCAGTCTGGCATGTTTTCTAGTAAGTTAATGCTCATCACTAAAATTTACCTGTGTAACAGACGTGCAATAAGAACCTTCTCCTCATTCAAGGCAAAGTTCTGCCCAATACAATTTCTGGAACCTGCTGAAAATGGAGTGAAAGCATAGCTGTCTCTCCCTTTCATATTCTCAGGCTTGAACCTCTCAGGATAAAATTCATCTGGCTTCTCCCAGACCTGGGGGTTCCTGTGCAAATGAACCATGGCTATCGTCACAGTTGTCCCAACAGGAACCGTTCTCCCCTCGAGCACCATGTCTTCATTCAAGACTCGCTGGATGTATGGGACTGGTGGGTACAGACGCATGGCCTCCTTGATACACAGTGGGAGCAGCTCAAACTTGGCCAGATCTGACCTGTTGGGATAACACGATCATTAAAATATAACTCTGGTGCAAAATAAATTGTGTATGCTATGGTAATACAGTATTCAAATAAATGAATTAAATGCAGTTTAAGTCTGATTCATGTCACAAGGTTAAAATCTTCAGGTAAGAGCTACCACTGACACAATTAGGAGGATACATTCTATGTAGGTCATGTTGTAACAAAGCTACTTGCTAACACTGAGAGTGTGGAAAAGGGCCTTAAAGCATTTAACACAAGAATGCCCACAATCGCCAAACCATAATAATGTCAAAGTTTATCTTAATAATTGTTCTGCATTATGTGCTTCAATTAGATGCTTGAGTAATTATATGTCATTCCTCCTTTTGAAATTGAAAATTAGATTATAATCTGTAATGAATATTTCTCTAAGACCTTGGTCTTGTTTTTGAATTGGATATTATTTTGAATTCTGCATTTAGACCTTAATTTTTCAATCATATGGACCTCTACTCAACTGGTTATTCTGCGAAACGGGGCAGGCAGACACATAAAAAGACCCAGGCAGATATGTGGGAATCTTTAACAATAGACTCTCAACAGCTGTTGCATGCAAAATATGATGACATCATTCAGTCTCTACTGCATGCAGCTGGCAACGTGCAAAGTTGCATCAGTTCTTCAGTTATCACTGAACATTTGTGTTAAAAATCAGCTATACTAGGACACTTCCAATGTCTTGAGGAAATATGTCTCTTGTACTTCTTATCAGCAGATCTTATGACCCAAAAGAGATATAATTTCCTGTAACAAGCCTCTGAGAAAATTTCATATATATGCCACACTAGACTATAATCATACAAATGTGTCTGTGTCACCACTTGTGTGCATGGGGCATGGTTTCTGGCTAATATGATGGTGGAGACATGAACTGACTCCAAAAATGTGAGCAAGAACTCAGAAAGCATTATGTACTATAACAGAAAACTGGTTAGCTTTGAAAATGATGGACAAAGTTGGCGAGCATTGTACTAAAAAAAATATGGTTGGAATTGGGAAAATAAGAAAGTCTGGACTTAAGCAAATCCACTGTTTACCATTCTATATTGTCAGATTCTCTGCCCTCCAGCACTTTATCAATCTCTGCTTGGACTTTAGCTTGATAATCTGGATGCTGAGCCAATGTGTATACGATCCATGGGGCACCTGTAGCTGTTGTGTCATGACCTTGGAACCAAAACAAATGATACCCTATAATAAAACTGAACAAATCAGACCTTTGTATGTGACCACTGACTTACTTGGATCTTACTTAGAAGACATTTGTCTGCCACAATAAAGAGCTTATCAAACTGACCATCATCAAAGAGATTTCTTGTCAGACGAAATTCCCTCTTACCAATGAATGACCAGATATGCATGCCATTTCCATTTTATACCATACCATACCATAATTTGTATGTGACACAGTGATAAAAACCCTCTATTGCTATAGTGATCTTCCTCTGGAACCAGTCCCTTTCTTCAGACAGCAATCTTCTGGTCCTCTTTCCATAATCCTTTTTCATCCTACCTTTTTCCACAATCATTTATCAGTGTATTCGGGTCTGGATGACAGTCATCTATTATGACTGCCATGCTGATGACAAATTAAATGACAAATTAAACATGATGCAATATGCCTTACCAGCAAACATAAAAGTGTCCACCTCATTCCTAATCTCCAGTGGAGTCATGGGATTTCCATCTTCATCTCTGGCAGTCAGTAAGATATCCAGGAAGTCCAAGTGACGACCTTTAGGTTGACCATTCTTCTCCTATGGAATGAGTAAAAGGTGTGATGGTCATAAGAGGGCAAGACCAAAATGCAGGCATTAATCTTGATAAAGATTTCAAAGCCAGGGTGATGTGAAATAAATCTTCGAAGAAAAATTAGGACCTTTAGTCAGCTTGTTCCAAAGTCAGTTTCAAGAACTGTGATTATCTTGCCATCCTGTACAATACAGTGCCAGGAGATAATTCCTCTATGTACCTATGACTTCTACGCAGTTACTGAAAGCACTTTGGAGCAAAATTCTGTTGGGGATGGTAGGAAAGGCTGTACAAACTTGTATTTACCATATATTTGTGTTTCAAACTTTCACGAACTGGTCTGAAGGAAAGTAGATCATGCAGACACAAATGCTAATATTCTGTAAAGTTGTGAATAAAGCATGTATGAAAAACATCTAGTCTAAGATTCATCGAAGCAAATGAGTTTGAAGCCTGGTAACAGTGTCAAAAGTAATTTGATGATGATAATAAGAATAATGGTGATGACCCTAACTTAAACATCACTTTTGTTGAAAGGTTGAACACTGTTTCCAGTGATTACTCAATGTTTGATAGTGATGATTATAAAATTAAACCATATGATCTAGCCTCTGTTGTGAGGACCAAAAAAAGTCCCCGTCACACCTGAGATATTCTAACATATTTGGGCCACCTAGATCTTATGACAATAAAAATAACATGCACTCACAAGTGACTGTCTTCTTTTCTCTATAACATCCTCTGCTATTTTGTGAACATAGTCACAGTTTTTGTAGAACTTGCGTCCCATGGGAGTTAGACGATAAATGAAGTCAAACCACAGCAGTGGTGATCTGAAATTCATAAATGATATTCCTGAATATTGAACAGATTTGGAAAAAAAAACACCAGTCAAGCTCAAGCTTTACACTGATAGTATATTAGTGTGCCATGTAAGTCATCTCCACATGGAGAGGACTAAGTGATTGGTCTGAGACTTCTTGTACCAAAGCAAAGCTGTAACTTATGGAGAGAGAACTGCAGTCTTCCATCTTCTCTTAATAAATGAGGGATTTTAAGACTGAATGGTATCAAACACTCCTTAACTGTTAAAATAATCTTTCAGCATTAACAAGAGCTCCTGAGGCACTCTTCAAATGAAGCTGGACAGAGATTTTCTTTTCTATAAGTAAGAACATATAACTGGGAAACAGTACACAGAGAGAGGTATAATACTATCATGGTACAGCAACATTTTACATCATTTAGACATTTTATCTGAGTAAATAAGTATCATATATTATAATACCAGTACTTACCTCACCCTCATAAACCATGACTCTGTCAGTTCACGTACAGCTTGAGCATAGGGATGGTGGCTGTAAGTGATTTGAACAAGAAAGCAATAAACATAAAAGAAGACAAAAGAAATCTAACCTGACTCATAATCAACAGTTCTCTTCATCATCCGGGATTTAACAATACCTTTCATTGCTCAACCTTAACTTTGCAGAAGCATCTGCAGTTATTTTAAAGTAATATGAGTTTGCAGGTCCATGGGGCCACAGAAGATAAAAAATCACAATTCAATGGAACTTCGACTACCCTGTGACAAACAAATAGGAAATGTATGACTCTGCTTTTCAAAAACTATTGCACCCGCAAAATAAAATGGGAGCTATGATTAAGTGGAGTCCCATGAAACAAAGGTCAAAGTAACTGTATATAATAAAATGAGACAAATGAGATAGATAAAGGTGATGAGATAGAAGTTGACAAAAACCATGACAATTGGCAAACAGATGGACAACCAGTCACACTTACTCCATCCTTTGCACATCAGCATCATAACTCATAGCACACTTCAGAATAATCTCTAGCGTACACAAGGTGACCAGAGGACATAAGTCAAAACTTTGACCAGTTTCTGCCAGTTTGTCCAATTTTTCCTGTGTTGTCACATGAAAAATTATACAAGAAAACAACAGAAATATCAACTATCGTTCATTGACTCTTTCAAGATAGAGAAGAAACTCTGTTTGATCATTCTAAACATATGAAAACATAGGCCAATAGACTGCATTTCTCTTGCTAAAAAAACAACAAAAGATATATTGACCCTTCAAAAGAAATCTTTACCCATTAAAATATCCAGCTGAAATTTGTGTTTGACAAATGAATGAGGAATGAATCACTACATGCATGTCAATGTACTTTATCACTGTAATAACAATCAGATGAAAGTATCAGGAAGCAGAAAGAACCTGGTGCCATCCAAATGGAAGGTAAGTAAGCACCATGCTAACCAGCCTTCTTTACTGGTCTGGTAAATAATTTATGACTCACAGGTGAACACTAACTAAATAAGAGCCACAATGTCTCAAGAGATGGCCATTCACTCAGGGATGAGAATGGAACTGCTGTTCTGTACTGACTCCTATCAGAAAACAAGAAGGCTATCTAATGTCAAACACTTGCTACCTTACAAGTGTATGGAACAATAGTGGATACTTCCTTGTTACTGGTCTTCAATTATTCAGTACATATTCCTATTCCTCTGAAGTCTATAACTATATCTAAATAAGAAGAAACACAGCCAGTTCAGTTCCCATGATATCAAATTACTGAACTTAATAGAACGAGTGCATCTAAGAAAAATATTGCTCAGTTATCATCAGCACTTACAATAAGAGTGTCAACAGCTTTGTTGTAGATCTCCATGTAAGGCTTCAGGATGTCAAAGTGAAATGCTGGGGTCAGGAGTCTCCTTGACCGTGCCCATCTTTCCCCATTAGAAGAAATCAGGCCGTCTCCAATCCATGCAGCAGCAAGTTCGTATGTCTGGCCAAATCCTCGAGCCTTGGGTGCTGCAGGTTAATATGGACAAAAAAGAGGGTATTGAATGAAAGAATGAAAAGATGAAACAAACGATCTCTAAGCTTTAATGATCAAGAGATGTACAGATCACTGACTGTACGAATTAGAAAATAATGTCAGGCAAGTATACAAAATTAAAAATCAATGACTGAACAGTCTGCTTGCTATGGACACTTTTTGAAATCATGCAGTAAGTAGGGTCTACTATTGATTGCAACACCCTAATGAGACAAACAGTACCATTCAGTGAAACTGTAAAACTTTAAGAGTGAAATTCAAATTTA
Source organism: Ellobium chinense (assembly GCA_033807755.1). Classification (NCBI taxonomy): domain Eukaryota; kingdom Metazoa; phylum Mollusca; class Gastropoda; order Ellobiida; family Ellobiidae; genus Ellobium; species Ellobium chinense. The sequence continues at coordinate 2,253,479 of JAWQUT010000082.1, read as the reverse complement.
CAGGTAATCAAATCATGAAAATTGCAAGCATTGTAATATGAATAGAGCCTTACATATGATGTGTAAACAAAACTGACCAACCTGAAGATTTATAAACAACCTTGGCTGTCTCAGGGTGATAGATGATTAGAATCGGCCGAAAAGGACCCACCCACACGCGAGCAAATTTAGGATTTCTCTGTTCCATATTGACACGACCATGTGAAATTCTGTCTTCCCCATTTAATGGCGTCTGATGATCAGAAAAAGGATTAAAAACACCTCTGATGTGTTTGTGAAATAATAATAAAATAATTGGTAACATCTTGCTCTGTTTCATCAGGCTTCTGAAAATTTTAAATCAGTAAATTACTGGCATAGATTCAGATATGAAAACGCTGGACAGAAAACAGATGAAACACTATATTGAAACCCATGCTATTAGAATTGTCTCAAAGACAAAACATTAGTGCATTTTCTCCCCATCCCCAATTGTTCCTTAAATGTATCACTTAAGATGTGATCTAATTTGTTTGCTTCGTCATGAGCATTGATTCTAACAGTATGACTGAGTATGATACATATTTCCCTTAGCCAATGGACACCATCAGTGTGTTGGATATAGGGTTATTGGAGTCAGTAGATTTATCAGAAACAGCCAGCTAAACACTGAAGTATCATAGAATCAGTCACTACCATTACTACCAATAATATTATGAAATGAGATTACAAGTTTTATCTCTAAACCTCTCAGTGTCTTCACCATATTTATAAAATGTGTGGTCTACAATGGCTCATTATCAAGGACACAGAATGGAACAATCTGAATGTGCACTTATACTTATAGTTTAACAGTGACATTGACAGTGTAATGTCAAAACATACCCAGTGCAGATTACCAGTAAGAGGAGAGTACTTTGACTCTCCTGGGAAGGCCTGGAAATACCGAAACATCTTGATGAACCTGACAACCCTCGGCAGCAAAATGAAAGCCACTAAAGTAGTGAGACCCACAAAGATCATGGCCCAGGATAAGTCATGCTGTAGGATGTACTCCACCGCCATGTTACTGCTCTGTGTACTCAGATGTCTATCTGAAACAGTAAGAAATACCTGCAATAGACAGATATGCAAAAATGAATAGATTTAGAAGTATGAATATACCAATAGTACGTGGTATTTTGGTATTTAAATACCGGTAGTCCTTATAACTATAAATTCAGTAAATTGGCCATGGACAGGGGGAGAGGGGGGAAAGGGAATGGATTTAAATTTCAAAGGCTTAGAGTACTTAGACAGGTGAAAGTACATCTGTATGGTGGCAAGACATATATAGCATTACATTCTTTATTGAGGGGGAGGAATGTGAGCTGAGTCTGATCATTTTATTTTATGTCACCAGGGATGTTTACCAAATAACTGTGAATTATCAATTTTGAGAAGACTGGCCGAAAAAAAACTAACACTAGAAAATTTCCTGTCCCAACCGGGAATCGAACCAGGATCTCTCAACTTGCAAGTCTGAACATGCTACCACTACACCACATGGACACTAACTTCACAGTAATTTAATTGTTAAATACCTACTGCCTGAATCGGTCCCTAACTTTCACGTGTGAGCTTGGTACTCACCCATGACCCTAACACATTTCCTGACTACTCACATGTAGACTCAGAATAGGTATGGTTTAGCAACTCAAGTATTAACTGTGATTGTTGCTAAGTGGGTAAGGTTACCCTGTTTACTGAGTGAAAAGAACTAAAATTAAGTGGCCTGATTCACTACCTAAGTTCTCAAAAATCTAGTTGGTTTTGGAGTACTTTTCTGCTGAGTGACAAAATCTGGAAGAAGAGTTAAACAATATGTGTGAAAAGCATTTTGGCATGGGACTTATGTAGTGAAAAAAAAATGGCATTTTCAAAGCAAAAGGTTGTAAAACTGCTCTTCATCAAGGCATATTTTAAAAATATTTTGCTTCTTTAGTTAGAGAAATCAGTGTGATTCTGTTAAGAACATACACAGAATATTGGGGTACACATTTTTTTTCCCTCTTTGATGATTTATTGGCCTGAAAAAATTCTAGGTAAGCTATTGCCAGATCTACACTTTAAACTAAAGGAAAACGTGTGCATTTTTTTCACTGTTACATGGAGAGTAACATGCCACATCTGCAACCAATGCATAGTTTCATTACTCTTTCGTTTTCTTTTTGCGTGTGTATGTATGTATGTGTGTTTATATATAAGTTTGTTTGTGTGCGAATGTGTGTGCATATACAGCATGATCATGCATGTATGTGTGTGCGTGCGTGTGAATTCAGCCATTTTTGTCATGCTAACGAGCTTACTTTGTTAACAAGTCTAACCTGCTAAACTTACCCACTGATATGAAGACACTGATGTGAAAATCAATAAAGGACTCTTCTCTCTGCAAACAGTAGTTACATGCTTCTATCATTAAGGCCGGTAGCATTTGTACGTGTATTTAATAGCCCTTTATCTTTCAACACATCACTTGACTCATCCCACTGACTAAGGGACTCTATAAAGTCTCTACTCAGCTACATGTAGTAAGGCTTACATTACTGGTAACAATCTAACCCGATTCCCTGAACTATGAAGTGTAACATGTTACAGATATATTTAACATGTTATACATGTACTACATGTGTATATTTAGTACATATAGCACCCTTTATAACATTGACCTTACAGCCGTGCTGTCACTTCCAAAAAAAAAAACAAAACAACAAAAACATAGACCTCAGTCCTCTCTTTACTCGAACAGCTACATGCTTGATACAGAAAAGCAGCCATATATCTTTATATGATTCACCTTTTTATTAGGATCTCTTAATAAGTAGTTTACATTTCTCTTAAAACTGATAAATGTAATATGAAAAAGGCTGATAAATGCTCGGTGATTAAGTACATAATGTTATTTATAAACAAGGCACGGGTTATGTGAACATTTCTATTTACATTAGTGTTACAGTTTATAGCTTGATACTGATAGGTCTAAACACTGATAAAAGAATTAGACCAATATTGCAACCATGTACTGTTGTTCTTTTCAGTTTCTCGACCTGTTACACTAACCCCTGATAAGCTGTTTCTATAACGCAAAACAGGTTTTCTGGGCCTCAGGACCATTCCACTGTCGTGAACAGTTACGTAAGATACAGACTGTTATCACATTCACAGTGTATGAGATGATCCATGCACACCACAACACCAGCCACTTGATTTTGACATTTATTGTCTCCTAAATCTCTCAGATGTAGGAGAATGATCTCAGTATCAAGGATTCACAGCAGAAACTCAACTGAAGTATTCTCTTGATGCATAGAAAAAAAGTACACTTATACCTGTGGTTTATTTAATGTCAAGGGCAACCTGAATACTGAAATGATAGTACAATAATGAATCCATGTACATTTGAAATTAATTTTAAGAACAAGATGTATTTCCTGAAAGAGTACTTAATACAGTAACAAGATTCCACTGTTTAGGTTAGTGGAGTTAAAGGCTGTTTGTAACACTGTACAGATATGAGACAGTATTGCTACTAAAGAGAATTTTTAACAAATTACTGTACTAACTTACACTATTCCACAGCAGCTGCAGCATTTTCTCTAGGTCATATGAGTGAAGGGAGACATTATTCCCTTATCATAAATTTGAGGGGAGGGGGAGGGGGGCACATTTGTAAATTTTTAGAGGGATTTTAGGTTTTTCTCAAGTAATGCACAATTTGGAGTGCAGAAAAGAAGGGGAAATTGCACATGTCCAATGTGTTTTTTCTGTTGNTGGGGGGGGGGGTGTGGTTCCAATTTAAGGGGTTTATCACATGATTGCAGGGTTTGGAGAAAACATTGCGGCTGATGTATGGAAATGAAGAAGTTACTCAATGAGGACAAAACAAGGTACACTACTGGCTGTGCTATGGAAAAAAAAATAAATCCTACTCCCTCTTTTCTGCCATTTCCTCTCAGGTTTCCCGAGTAAAAATGTAAAAATAAACTAAAACTCTAGTTAACACAGTAAATAAGAGCACACTAAAGATGAGGACAAGGAAGAAAAAGCAACAGCAAAACATCTAGTCTATGGTTTCTCTTGTCTCACTGTTCACACTGAGATTTGGAAGATGAAACTGTTGGTTAACAAGTCTGCCATACCATCCCCCTGCAAAACTTCAGCCCAAGCTCTGCCAAGCTGTTTTGCTGATTAAGTCAGTGTCATAAAATCTATCTGTAACTATTCAGTAGGATCATTATTTTACAATGCCAGATGTCTGTATCTTTGTACCTTCAGTCTTAAATCATTTCATACATATTAAGAACAGAACATAAAATATTTACAATATAAATGCATTTCTCCTCATAACATTGAGAAGACAATACTAAAACAAAAGTGAGTTTATATATCAGGAGCACTATATGGCTGCTAAATATCAGTACTTCAATAGTTTTAAAAACAATAATATCCCATTGTACAATAACAGTGAGTTCAAGTCACAATGACTAATATCCCCCAGTATACAGATTCTGACTGCCCTATGCTGGTGCAATCAGCATGAGGATGATGAAAATAAGCACTGTAATGACCTGAACTTTTTTAAAATGTCCGTGAATGGTGAAATTTCCTGATAATTTGCGTCATGTACTTATAGAGTTCACTTAGCACAACAGCACTTTATCCCAATCTCAGTTAACCCAAACACCAAGAAAATCCCCATCTAAAAGTCCTCTTCATTCATAGTAAAAATACTTGCATTAACACAGTAATAAGAAAGAGGTCAATACCATACCGTGCCATCACAATTTTCCCTCTCCTTGTACACTGTGGAGTGCAAGGGGTTTTGGATAAATATTAGTATGTTAGTCAAAAGTGATGATGATGTATGGCGATCCCTAACACTATGCAACGCTATATCCAATTGAGGCCTAGCATCACAAAGAAGGTCACCTAGTAACAATGCTGATTATTGTCCTTCTTATGTATGACTCACATACTGTTCTCGACTGATTTCATAACTGTTACTTATGATATGTCATGATGCGATTGGCCATCTGTAGTCAATAAGTGCCATTTGTGCATTTTTATTAAAGATATCCACTTTATTGTGTACGATTTTGTGAGATGACACAAAGGCTTAAAGGTTTCTGATGTTACGGAGCAGCATAATCATAATTAATTTACACTGAATTAATAACAGATTAATGGCACTTATTATGCAGCAATAATCTAATCTAATCTAATCTGGTATAACCTAACCTAACCTAACCTAACCTAACCTAACCTGACCTATGTAATCTAATCTAATACAATAATAATATAATAAGATGTGCAGACACAAAACAAAATGAAGGAATTTTTCGCCGCTGTCGAAATTGATAAACATCATTAATGTTTCAGCCTAGATGTAAACACTGCATAGCAACCATGGTTAAATTGAACGGAATAATCGGGTTGAATCTATTGAATTTGAGTTCTGAGTAAATTTGAAAAATTTGGTCTCTTTACTATACACTGTCTTTGTCTAAAACTAAAAATATTGTACGAGATAGGAAAAGGCCTTGAAATTGATTTGAATTGAGTCACTGTGGATAATTTTGTTGAAAATGTAGCACACTGTGGCTTATGTCACATGACTGATTTTTATGGGTATGGTCTTAATATTTTCTATGAAATCACTGCACTTGGGTTTAAATTTTCCATAATGTCATATTCTTATAGAGGTATGACCAGTTCATCCGAAAAACAAAAGGTATTACATCAATATGTTATCATGGTTGCTAGGCAGTTTTGACATAGTCTATGTCTAGGCTGAAAGCTTAACAATGTTTTTCTCAAACTTCCAGTCTGTGAGTGACTATATCTTTTCTATTAAAATCATTTCTACCACCAAAAGAAAGAGCTTTGGTCAAGCTGTTTGGTGATACCAATACCTCAAAACTACAAAATGTGAGATCTGCCTCATTTTGTCGGGTGGCTATACATAGAATTGCTATAATGCGAGTCACTTGGAGTTAAAATGAATAACATGTATCTAGGGTGCCAAAACTTATCAGTACACAATGAGAAGAATATTAACACCAAAACAGTTTTGCTCACATGTCATAATATTTATGGCTTACAAGCCAGATCTTTAGTCTTTATTTTGGAATGGGGAAGAATGGAACTGGAAGGATGGGAATGTATTTTACATTTATGTCCCCTTAGTTTTTCCACAAGTGGCCATGGTCTATTAAGGGGAAGCACTACCCTTTTCCAAAGGATGTAATCCACATGGCCTGATGTGCAACTTATCACCTCGAATGCAGTGGATTCCTATGCAAACGTGCACACTAAAGTGCCGAATGGTGCATTTTTTCCCCCAAGGGTGATGATCTTAGAGAAGCTTTTATTTGCAATGGCACCAGTTTTTTTACCCGATTTTATCCACATCTCTTAGACACGTTTATCCATGATCTTGTGGAGGCTTTTCCTGATTTTCCGTCTGGATACAAAATTATTTTACTTATAATCAGAAGGTGTTGCTATATTCTAATAATTCTGCTTCAAGAAAGAAAATCTGAAAAAAGCCTTCATAAGATCATACATCAAGGTATCTAAGAGACATGGGTAAAACAACCGGTGCCATCGCTACGGACGCTTGTTCTAAAATCATCACCCAAGAGGAAGAAGAATGCACCATTCAGCACTTTGGTGAGTAATTTTGCATAGAAATACATTGCACTCAAGGGAATAAGTTGCACACCACGATGTGTGTATCATAATCTCTAGAAAAGGGTAATGCCTCCCCTTAAACAGACTTACCACCACATTAGCCATCAGAGTGACAAGATATGGACAAGTTTAATTTATGATCACAGAAGCAAATATATCTTAAAATTCAGCTGATATAATAATAAATATACATGTACTAACAAAGCTTACTCAAATCAGTCATAGAAATGTAAAGCTACATCATTGGCATTTTAGTGGAATTTCCTTTCATTTTTGTGCATAGTACTGTATATTGATAATGAACAGTTTACAACTGATTGCAGTAACATTCAAAATGTCTTTCTACTAAGAGTATCAACTGACAGAAGTCGTTTTCATGAAGTCAAAAAATCTGTGTCATCATTTTACTGCATTTTGCAGACTCTGCATATTCACTCTACTGTGCTACTTGGAATTATGATCAAGACAAAAATTTGTCAGCCAATGTGAGCTGGTACACAGTTATGTAACCAACCAAGGAACACAACTGCTTTTCTTCATACATAGTAAATAAAATGACTCAACCCCACCCCGCCTCCCCCCACTTTCAAGTAAACCATATACGGCAGCAAGAGGACAAAGAAAAGAAGAACCATTAATTGTGCTGTTGGACCAAATGAGTATCCTAATCAAAAACTTAAAACTAGCTTAAAATTTTCAAAAATTTTTGCACAGACATTATGAAATCTCTGTCACTTATCACTGTGATGTTTTGATTTCTCCCTCTCTCATGTGGTTGGCATTTCTGGTGATGGGGTGAATTTTCATACCTTGGGAAATAGCTGAAGCCATGTCCATTGTCTTCATGGAAACTTTTGGCTTTGACTAAACCAGGCCAGTGATACTTTCTCATCCCTGAACATACATTATGAAGTTTACTGAATAATGTGTTGTCTGTGGATCCTGTTTTACTTTCCTGAGCAGCGGTATCACTAATATCACTGTCACCGACAGAGATACTATTATCAACCTCCTGAAAATCCTCTTCTGTTAAATCAATGATATCATGTTCATCAAGACTGTTGGACTTGTTATGATTTGGTCTGAGCTTTTGTCTCTCACAAGATGGCTGACTGTGGACCTCATCCCCTGATTCATAACTGGTGCTCATATTGAGTAAATCATCATCATCATCTGTGATAGATTTGGAACAGTTATGATCTGTATCATTCTTGTTGCAAGAAGAGTGACTATCTGTATCCTTAGTTGATTCAAACTCCTCTGTAGTTAAATCCAAGATGTCATCCTGATCATGATCATATGAAAAATTGTTGGATTTGGAAAGTGTCTGAAGTTCTGATCCATCCTTACATGAACAATGATGTACATGCAGCCATTTGGTATCATGGTTATCGTGGTTTTGCTTCTTTTCATATGCAAGACAAGATCTCGCTTTATTCGCTTTTTGCCTCTGTTCTGGAGGTGAATCAACAAGTTCAATATTGTAGCAGTCGTCTTTTAAATCATTATCTAGGCAGTTGTCTTCTAGAGTTCCATCAATTTCATTCTCTCTTGCTTTAGAAAGGTAGTTTTCTGCTTCACCAAAGGCATGGCCTTTCTCACTTGTCATTACAACATTTGCCTGAGGGTATCTGCATACTTTCTTTAGCTCATTTTCATCCCACTCTGAATCATCATAGATGACACCCTTGGCTTTGGCCTTCATATGATGAAGGGGAAAAGACTTTTTCCTTTTTATCTTGCGATGATTGTTATGGGGCACTGATCCATGACTTGAGGAACACACTGACGATAACCAAAATGCTGTATTTTTGGCAGGAGCAAGACTACAGGAAAATGAAGGAATCCCTGAGATCTCCTGGGCGCTGAAGGTGTTAAGTTCCTGCTTTTCAAGGCTATGATTTATTAAAAGCATACTGTCTTCCTGTGAGGCACTGAAACTCGACTCTTGTGATGAAGAGGGGAAGTTGGCTGATAATAGAGGCTGGAAGCATGACATGTCAGCCCTATCACTAATGTCAATGCCAAATGGACCTCTTGTACTGCTGACAATAGGGATGATCTTTCTTGGCTTTAGTGTAGATACAAATTCCACCAGTTCTGGGTAACTTGAGTGGTCAGAATATGGAACAATATGAATATTCTGATCTCGACAGAATGGTTCACAGTTCAGACCTGAAAAGAGAGGAACACAAATTAGTGTCTTCAAGACTCAGTAAAGCTTGCATATGTGTTCAGTTTTTCTTCATATAAATGCTTGTCATAAAAATGAGACAAAGTCCAAATATTCAGCAACTCGAGCTATAACAGTGATGACTGTTTTCACAAAACTGAGCTCAGAACTACTCATACACATAGATTCTGAGAGCTCTAGTGAATCTTATGTTTCCAGCACAGTACTATATATTCATCTCATGTAAGTTCAAATGGGAAAAGAAACAGATACAGCTGACACACTTTTTTACGCTTATAGTATCAACAGTGACCTGTGGCATGCTAATTGCAATGCTCATGACACGCTAAATAATAATTGTTTGTTTGATACCCAGCCTCCCAAGTAAAGGGAATTCTGAAAACTGCACAAAACAATGTGCATTTTGACCAATTGTCCTTGGATTCCTTCGTTTCAGGAAAAATGTATTTAGTATTGTGAACAAAATTTTGGCACTAGTAGCAGCAGATAACAACAGAAATGATTTCTCAGCATATGAATGAACACATACAGAACATCACTACACAATTTCTCCACCACTCAACAACATGATCTTAGTATAATTTCTTTTCCTGATCATACCTGTGTAAATGGCTGATGGAATGATGACAATAGTTGGTCTTGTCTTGTTAAGATGCTCCACATACTTTCTAGTGATTCGTGTCTGCGGCACAGTACTTATCCTACATTGCCCTTCCCTCCTGGCTGCAGTGGTGAAAACGTTTGTGTGAAACAGCATCTGAGTGACATTATAAAATTCCGGAGAGACTGAAATTGTTTCATCTAAAGTTTCACCCAGGTTGGCCAGCAAAGATTCTTTCCCAAGTTTTCTTACACCAATAACAATATCATGTCCTGGATGTTCTCTGATAATGTTGACAATTTTTGAAGTGCATTCTTCTCTACTTGGAAAATCACAATTAGGGCTACAGTAGGTGTTGTCCAAGTACAGAAAGTCAATCTTGTTCACTAAGGGTCTGCATGCTTCTATTATGCTCAGGGAAGCACGAAAATCCCCTGTGTACAGAATGTTCCCAAAATCTCCTTGGAAGTAAAACATAACAGCTCCTGGACAGTGGTTGGCATCATATGCTGTGACAGTGATCGTCTGAGAAGACGAGACATGAACAATAATGCTTTGATTGATGGGGCAAACATGCAGACATGATCTGGAAATGCCATACTGAGGAGTTGCAAGCAGTTCAGCTGTAATGGCTGAACAATAGATTGGTCGCTGCCATGTAGAGGTCAGGCCAACAATATGGTCTCCATGCAGGTGTGTTAAAAAGTGGACGAAATTCTCTTGTCTCCCCTGTGTTTTCCAGAAGTCTACAGCAATGGTAGTGCCAGGCAAAATGTGTCCATTCATTGCTGTATTATGTCAGTATCTGCATGACGGAGATGTCTGTGGAGTAATAAAATTAATTTCTAAAATATCTCATAGTAAGAAAAATGCGAATAAACTTGAGTCAGTATATATAAAGTAGGCTGTACTTAATAAGAACCCCTAGTTATAACAAACTATTCAGGAAATCTCGACAATTGTACCTGATACTATAATGGTGTCTATTGTTTATACAGAACAAACACAAACTTACTGCTTATCCTAACATTTCTAAAAGTTAAAAGTTCTGCTCCTTAACTGATCAAAGCACAGCAATGTTTATGATGAACTCTAAGAACCTGTGTGACAGCCAATTGTTTATTTCCTGGAAATTAGTAGCAGCATGTAGCAATACTGTAATAATGCATTTATGCATTGCTGAATATAAATTTCCTTCATTGCCCATATGACTGATATAGACTGAAATACAGTGATCAGTGCCCTGACATAAAACAAAACCACATGACACATTCAACAGCTATGTCAGTAAAGACAAAAGTTTTATTTTCTTAGTACATACATGCAACATGACCATGGTAAATCACACACATAAAGTTATCAGATATCCACTTTATTTTGTATGGTTATGTGAAATGACACAAAGGCTTAAGGGTTTCTGATGTTACAGAGCAGCATAATTACATTTTAGTTATGATAAATTTATAACAGGCTTATGACACTTGTTATGCAACAATAATATAAAATAAAATAATATAATATTATACAATATGATATAATATAATACGATATAATATAACATAACATAATATAATATAAGATCATGCAATAATAATATAATAAGATGTTCAGACACCTAACAAAATGAGGTACTTTTCAGCATTGTCAAAATTGATAAAAATTGTTTAACAGCATCATCGGATCGAATCTATTGAACTTGAGTTCTGAGTAAATTTGAAAAGTTTGGTCTCTTTACTATATTTATTTCAAACTAAAAATATCCTACAAGATGGGAAAAGGCCTTGAAATTTATTTTGAATCAGGTCACCGTAGATAATTTTGTTGAAAATGGAGCACACTGTGGCTTATGTCACATGACTGATTTTTATGCGTATGGTCTTCATATTTTCTATGAATTCACTGCACTTGGGTTTAAATTTTCCATAATGTCATATTCTTATAGGGGTATGACCAGTTTGCCCAAAAAACGAGAGGTATTACATTAATATGTTGTCATGGTTGCTTGGCAGTTTGGACATATATTCTAGGCTGAAACATTAATAATGTTTTGCTCAAAACTGGTTGTGTCACTTACAGTCTCTGAGAGAATATATTTTTTCCTACTAAAAAAATTTCTACCACAAAAGAAAGAGCTTTGGCCAAGCTGTTTGTTTATACCAATATCTCAAAACTACAAAACGCAAGATCTGCCTCATTTTGTTGGACAGCTATACATGAAATGCTTGCAATGCAAGTCACTTTGAGTTAAAATGAACAACATGTAACTAGGGTGCCAAAACTCAGCAGTACACAATGAAAAGAATATTAATATCAAAACAGTTTTGTTCAGTGTAATTTATGATCACAAAAGCAAATATATCCTAAAATTCAGCTGATATAATAATAAATATACATGTGCTAACAAAGCTTACTCAAATCTGTCATAGAAATGTAAAGCTACATCATTAGCATTTTACTGGAATCTCTTCATTTTTGTGCATAGTACATGTATATTGATACTGAACAGTTTACAACTGATTGCAGTAACATTCAAAATGTCTTTCTACTAAGAGTATCAACTGACAGAAGTCGTTTTCCTGAAGTCAAAAAATCTGTGTCATCATTTTACTGCATTTTGCAGACTCTGCATATTCACTCTACTGTGCTACTTGGAATTATGATCAAGACAAAAATTTGTCAGCTAGTTTGAGCTTGTACACAGCTATGCAACCAACCAAGGAACACAACTGCTTTTCTTCATACTTAGTAAACAAAATGACTCAACCCCACACCACCTCCCCCCACTTTCAAGTGAACCATAAATGGCAGCAAGAGGTCAAGGGAAAGAAGAATCATTTGTGCTGTTGGACCAAATGAGTATCCTAATCAGAAACTCTAAACTAGTTTTTTAAAAACTTTTGCACAGACATCATGAAATCTCTGTCACTTCCTATTGTCATGTTTTGATTTCCCTCTCTCTCATGTGGTTGGCATTTCTGGTGATGGGGTGAATATTCATCCCTTGGGGGATTGCTGAAGCCACATCCATTGTCTTCATGTAAATTTTTTGCTTTGACTACACTAGTACAGTGGTACACTTTCTCATCCCTGAATATACATTATGAAGTTTACTGAATAATGTGTTGTCTGTGGATCCTTCTATCACTTTCCTGAGCGGCAGTATCACTAATATCACTGTCACTGACAGAGACACTATTATCAACCCCCTGAAAATCCTCCCCTGTTAAATCAATGATGTCATCTTCATCAAGACTGTTGGACTTGTCACGATTTGGTCTGAGCTTTTGTTTCTCACAAGATGGCTGACTATGAACCTCATCACCTGATTCACAACTGGCGCTCATATTGAGTAAATCATCATCATCATCATCACCTTTGACAGATTTGGAACAGTTCTGATCTGTATCATTCTTGTTGCAAGAAGAGTGACTATCTGTATCCTTAGTTGATTCAAACTCCTCTGTAGTTAAATCCAAGATGTCATCCTGATCATGATTATAAGGAAAATGGTCGGATTTGGAAAGTGTCTGAAGTTTTGATCCATCCCCACATGGACAATGATTTACATACTGCCGTTTGGTATCATGGCTATCATGGTTTTGCTCCTTTTCATGCAGAAGACATGGTCTTACTTTATTTGCTTTTTGCTCCTGTTCCGCGGGTGAATCTACAGGTTCAATAATGTAACAATCATCTTCAAACTGATTGTCTGAGCAGCAGTCTGCTATAGCTCCATGAGTTTCATTCTCTCCTGCTTTAGAAAGGTAGTTTTCTGCTTTACCAGAGCCATGGCCTTTCTCATTTGCTATTGCAACATTTGCCTGGGGGTCTCGGCATACTTTCTTTAGCTCTTTTCCATCCCACTCTGAATCATCATAGACGACACCCTTGGCTTTGGCCTTCACATGATGAAGAGGAAAAGACTTTTTTCTTTTTATCTTGCAATGATTGCTATGTGGCACTGATCCATGACTTGAGGATCCCACTGAAGATAACCAAAATGCTGTATTTTTGGCAGGAGCAAGACTGCAGGAATATGAAGGAATCCCTAAGATCTCCTGGGCGCTGAAGGTGTTAAGTTCCTGCTCTTCAAGGCTATGATTTATTAAAAGCATACTGTCTTCCTGTGAGGCACTGAAACTCGACTCTTGTGATGAAGAGGGGATGTTAGCTGATAATAGAGGCTGGAAGCATGACATGTCCGCCCTATCACTAATGTCAATACCAAATAGATCTCTTGTACTGCTGACAATAGGGATGATCTTCCTTGGCTTTAATGTGGATACAAATGCCACCAGTTCCGGGTAACTTGAGTGGTCAGAATATGGAACGATATGAATATTCTGATCTTGACAGAATGGTTCACAGTTCAGACCTGAAAAGAGGAACACAAATTAGTGTCTTCAAGACTCAGTAAAGCTGTTCAGTTTTTCTTCACATAAATGCTTGTCATAAAAATGAGACAGTGTTCAAACATTCAGCAACATACCTGGATCAGTGATGACTGTTTTCACAAAACTGAGCTCAGCATTATTCATACACATATATATCCAACACAGTAATATAAATCCATCTCATGTAAGTTCAAATGGAAAAAGAAGGAAATACAGCTGACACACATTTTAACACTTACAGTATCAACAGTGACCTGTACCATGTGAATTGCAATGCTTGTGACACACTAAATAATAATGGCTAGTTTGATACACAGCTTCCCAATGAAAGGAAATTCAGAAAACTGCACAAAACAATGTGCATTTTGACCAATTGTCCTTGGATTCCTTTATTTCAGGAAAAATGTATTTAGTATTGTGAACAAAATTTTGGCACTAGAAGCAGCAGATAACCACAGAAACAAACGATTTATCAGCATATGAAGGAACATACAGAACATCACTACACAATTTCTCCACCACTCAACAACATGATCTTAATATTATTTCTTTTCCTGACCATACCTGTGTAAATGGCTGATGGAATGATGACAATAGTTGGTCTTGTCTTGTTAAGATGCTCCACATACTTCCTAGTGATTCGTGTCTGCGGCACAGTACTTATCCTACATTGCCCTTCCCTCCTGGCTGCAGTGGTGAAAACGTTTGTGTGAAACAGCATCTGAGTGACATTATAAAATTCCGGAGAGACTGAAATTGTTTCATCTAAAGTTTCACCCAGGTTGGCCAGCAAAGATTCTTTCCCAAGTTTTCTTACACCAATAACAATATCATGTCCTGGATGTTCTCTGATAATGTTGACAATTTTTGAAGTGCATTCTTCTCTACTTGGAAAATCACAATTAGGGCTACAGTAGGTGTTGTCCAAGTACAGAAAGTCAATCTTGTTCACTAAGGGTCTGCATGCTTCTATTATGCTCGGGGAAGCACGAAAATCCCCTGTGTACAGAATGTTCCCAAAATCTCCTTGGAAGTAAAACATAACAGCTCCTGGGCAGTGGTTGGCATCATATGCTGTGACAGTGATCGTCTGAGAAGAGGAAATATGAACAATAATGCTTTGGTTGATTGGACAAACATGAAGACATGATCTGGAAATGCCATACTGAGGAGTTGCAAGCAGTTCAGCTGTAATGGCTGAACAATAGATTGGTCGTTGCCATGTAGAGGTCAGGCCAACAATATGGTCTCCATGCAGGTGTGTTAAAAAGTGGACGAAATTCTCTTGTCTCCCCCGTGTTTTCCAGAAGTCTACAGCAATGGTAGTGCCAGGCAAAATGTGTCCATTCATTGCTGTATTATGTCAGTATCTGCATGACGGAGATGTCTGTGGAGTAATAAAATTAATTTCTAAAATATCTCATAGTAAGAAAAATGCGAATAAACTTGAGTCAGTATATATAAAGTAGGCTGTACTTAATAAGAACCCCTAGTTATAACAAACTATTCAGGAAATCTCGACAATTGTACCTGATACTATAATGGTGTCTATTGTTTATACAGAACAAACACAAACTTACTGCTTATCCTAACATTTCTAAAAGTTAAAAGTTCTGCTCCTTAACTGATCAAAGCACAGCAATGTTTATGATGAACTCTAAGAACCTGTGTGACAGCCAATTGTTTATTTCCTGGAAATTAGTAGCAGCATGTAGCAATACTGTAATAATGCATTCATGCATTGCTGGATTTAATTTACCTTTATTGCCCATATGACTGATACAGACTAAAATGCAATGATCAGTGCCCTGACATAAAGCCACATGACATATTCAACAGCTATGTCAGTAAAGACAAAAGTTTTACTTTCTTAGTACATATATGCAACATGACCATGGTAAATCACACACCACAAAGTTATCAGATATCCACTTTATTTTGTATGATTATGTGAAATGACTCAAAGGCTTAAGGGTTTCTGATGTTACAGAGCGGCATAATTTATAATAAATTTATAATAGACTGTGACCATATTCATATCTCCAGTCTGCTTTAAAAAAATTAATTTGTCCAGAAGGACTGAAATACACTTTGAAATGTCCCTTAAAAGGTGAATTACAGCACTGTTAAATGCACCTACCATTCAGAACCTGGCAGTGTCCAATTTGTTTGAAGAACACATAATGCAGCAGCGGCTGCTCACAGCTGTTCATAATCCGCATTCCTGGCCCATTCATTTGCAGTGAAATCAGTAAACTTATATATTAACTGTTCAAACTGGACTCGATCTCAGTTTATAAATGACCCAGAATTTGCCATTTTGCAGTCAGCTTAAATTTAACTGTAGGCATTTCTTGATGGCTTCAAGGGCTTTATTTTCATACTCATTGTATGTTACATTTCATGCATCATGTGCTCACATTAGGATGTGAGAAGGTGGCGTAACTTTGATGGAGCCACAAATTACACATATCTTCTAGAGAAAGTTATGTACAGTAGCAGTGTTCCACCTGCTTACTTCATGGGTACAAACTATCCAAAGGCTATTAGCCGATCAGGGATAAAACGAGATAAGTATATTGGTGCCACAGGTCACAGTGTGCATGATCTTTTTTATTTCTTAGCATGATGCTGAATTTACACACTAAGATATGTATGTAAACTCACCAACTTATGCAGTTTTACAGCTCCTATTCTCGACTACCGTGAATAGAAGTAATGGATGAGAGGGAGGAAAAATCTGTCTGATCTTTTGACAGGAAAATCGTTGAGATACAGTTGCTGTGAATCCCTACTTAGGATGTGGCCGCACATAAACAAAAGTAGCCAAGAAGATGATTTAACATTCCAAATTAAAAAAAAAAAGCGGGCTTATCCTTCTGAAGTCCTTCTAGGTTTACTTTATCCCTCTCACCCTCCTCCCCTCTCCCCAACCAACCAACATCCCAATTAAAAGTTTGACAGTTTGTCAATTTTTTTTTGACTGCAGATGCTGTAAACAAATCTCTGGAAAGTGGGAAAGAATCAGAGGGGAATCTCAGCAGGATCATCCATAATTAATTAAAATTGCACATGCAAATTCAACACAATGAAAAATGTTCTGATTAGCAACATGCACAGCACACCAGGAATTTTGGATGCTCCAAAGAGGAAATCACAGGAGTTCTAGAATAGTACAAATGGTGTAGTTGACATTTAGTTAGGGATTTTGATTTATGGCTCATGGCTTCTGAGAGAAAATTCCTGAAATTTGAATGGGATGGCCGATGGTGACTTTATCTGACACCACTGATTGACATAACATTAATTGCTTTTATTAAAAAAAAATTTAACAGCCCTCTTTTTCACAAGAAACGAGCCAGAGAACATACCACAGATATTTACTGCACGATGTTGCATTTGAGCTTATGCAGAACATTATCAAGTGCATGAGAGCATTTCCTGAATTTCATCTCAAACTTAACCCTGAAAAAAAATTCACACAAATTGGTCAAGGTGGAAGTGGAAAAGGATATCTGAGCACAACTACAAAGAACAGCAGCATGTGGAGAGAGAAAGCAGCATGCAGGCTTTGACTATTGTTATTACTGGGTGCACAGTGAACCAACAATCAAATGCAGGGATGTGTTACGTTGGAAGTCACTGGGTCATTTATGTGTCCAATTCAGTAGCAGCTCGTTTCTTTGGGCAAGGTGGGCAAAGCCCACCCAACAATTTCTGAGTCTCTGACAGACAAAAAAAACAGGAATTCCATTCTAATGATCCTAATTCCATTTGTATTTAATCAAATTTCGAAAAGTATACTGCCACATCAAAGAGGAAAGAGCTATTCTTACTCCATAAGGAGGAGGAGGAGAAGAAGAAGAGAAAAACTGGAAAAAAGCTTTGCCTCTCCTCCGTGCTTGCCCGCAGAGACTCAATGATGGTCCATGAACTGTCAGGGCAGGCAGACATTTAGAGAAATGTAAGTTTGCTCCCGACAGGGACGCCAGACGACTATGGAGTCTTGATACTCTTTTTCAGAGAAGCTCAGAAATTTAGCAGCCAAAAGGCAGTGAGAATAGGCCTGAAGGTGGGTATGCTAAAACTTTGTATGGTGCACCATTCCACCCAGAGTCGCCATTATTATTATTTTCATTAAGGAATATGACTAAGGGAAGTCTAATTTTGGACACTGGTAAAAGAGTACTGTAGTGAATTTTCACGGTCGCCTCATCTTGCATTCACAGTCACTTCATCAAACCATTTTCTCCTTATCAGACTATTTATGTATCACTGTCACAACTGAAGAATTCCTGTGCAGCATCACATCAAAAATATTTCGCGAGGACTGCATCTTGCTCACACCACAATAACTGCTGCCGTAAATAGGAAAAGGAACTGTCTTACACTGGTTCACTGTCGTTTAGGTAGTGCCAGTAAAAAATTCATTAAAAAATAACCGCTGGCACTAGAGGCAGAGCACTCTGATTTCTATAGAAAGTAGAATGGGCTGGTCAACATACAAAACATCCTTGTGTCGCAGATCTGCAACAGTAACAGTGCTGTAGAGGGTGGGATGTCAAAATCGCGTATGTGCAATGTACGTACGAAGGGAGGAGACACTAACATCGCACATATGTGATGAATGCAATCAGTGAGTTAAAAGTGAAGAGAATAATTAGGCCAATTACATCACTCTGTTGAAGAGGCTCTTTCTTAACAAGGAAAGGAAAATGTGTGTATGTGTATCATTTACAAGGATGAAAATCGACATAATGGTTTTAAGATATGAAAGGGTGAGGAAGGAGTTGTGGATTGTCAGAGACAAAAAACAAAAAGCTTACAGTCATTGCCAGTTTTGTATGTAATTTCTTTCCAAACACACAATGAAAACTGTCTGTATCCTGGCTTGCCCACCCAGCTATTAAAGGCACAAGCCACCACTGGTCCCCATCAAAGTTGAAAAGGGGCAAAGAAGTATAATAGTAGGCGTCAAGTTAAGGAACATTTTCTGTGACTATCACAGTCCCACAGCAAAACAACACACTCTAAATCAATGATTGTTAATGATGCAAGTTACTTCATGACAGTGATAATTTTGGTAACGTGAGCATCAACTAGGAAATAAATCCTAGCTTTGCACCAGTTCGTGTGTTGCAAGTTGTGCAGGAAACTGGAATCAGCCATAATTAAGTCCCACACACAGAATATATGAAACAGATTATGCTGCTCAGGACTACAAGTAACCTGTCAGCATTAAGCTGAAGCATGCTACTTACATGTTAGGGGTAACATATAAGTTAAACTCTAAATACATGATTCTAGTGCAAGGGTGGTAAGTAAAGCATCATCAGATGTAATAAAACTGGATAACTGGCACATGGAGGGAGTCGCTTTGGTGACGCCACTCTGCGGTCGATAGTTCGAATCTCCCAAAGTGCGGTATCGGCGGGATGGGGAAGACTACGACCAGTGGCCGAACCAGGGGGGCCGGGCTGATGGCAAGGCTTGGCCCAAGATCTCCTCAACTACTTCCACAGGGTAGCGACTGAAAACGATCAGCAATCATGGTTAATGTTACCGGACGTGATCGGCAAAAGTTGAGAGGCTCTATGCCACAGATACAGACCAATCGGCCCTCAGGGCAACGTATTTAGTTCCTCGCAGATGGCCAAAGGGTCTTGCTTAACCAATCTGTGGTCGGAATACGAGTCTACCTTCTCGCCACCATGGGCGTGGGGGATTTTAGGGACAACGACACAGTTGAGGCATGTGTTTCGAACGCTTAGGGCCATACATGCCTGACGGCGCAACGACCGTGTCAGTCATTTTGATGGGGTTGTGCAGGGGAGCCACGAACCATCGCACCCTCTCCTATCTGATGGGTGAGCTCTACCCCAGGTGGTCCGACCGCCTTCGACGAGAGGACCACCATCTCTCAAAGGGTATCTTGCAAATGTCCGAAGCAAGTTGAGTGCCACGGCAGACTTGGTGGGCATGGAATAAACCACATAATGGATCAATGTACCTGGCACATGGAGGGACTAGCCACCATTCTTTATGACATAGAAATGCTAGAAATAGCCCATAACAGAAAGTGTTACCTGGTTAAGGTTAGTTTTAAGCATAGCTCAAGGACAATTAGATCTAGGACTTGCTTACTCTTGTCTAAACTAGTTAAAGGTTAAGTAGTAAATCTAGGACCCATGGCAAGGTATACCTACCAAATCAATGTCAATAGCCACTTTAGTTAGAAGAAACAGGATGAAAGAAGTATAATATGGAAATCTTGACAATATCCCTAGGGCTCTCCCATGGACTACAAACATGGAGCCAGAAAGGTGCACGCAACTGACCAATCCAAACAATCATAAGATCTGTTTCTTATTCTTAAGTCTTGAGACCTGACCTGAGTAAGGCCAAGTGAAGGATAAGTAGAATGCACTCCTGGAGAGGTCCAGTCCAGTTATTGTAGTGTCTCTCAAGTCCAACCAAGCACACTTCAAAAAGTTCCCAGAAATTAGCTAAACTCTTCTCAGAAAGCATATGTTTGAGTTTGAGAGAACTCGTGACTAGATCTATATTTAGCTGTAACTAGACAGGCAAAACTGAAACTGAAAGTAGTCTAGACTAGAGTAACTGAGGTCTGAGGAGAAAAGAAGAAAGTGAAACTTAAACTGATTACTCACCGAAACAATCGATATTCGCCATTCGGCTATCTTCTGGGGACAGGAAATTTTAATTAATGCGGCTAGCCACAAGATCGGTCCTATTCCGTGATTCAAAATCAAACAAACCCCAATTTCAACGCACTGTGATATAAAGACCACGCCTCATTAACGGTAACGGATTTCCCGATCAAAACTTTAAATGAAATAAAAAGTTCTCTAGATTTAGAAGTAAAACTATGGACGTCATCATTGTTTACACTACGTATGTTGGCACTTGCGGTCGTATGCATAATCCATACGTTAATTACGTATTGCATTAACTGCAGTGAACACTACTAATGTTTTGGGAGTTTCCCGTAGCTACCGCATTGCGTTTACTAACGTTAGGATTATGCATACGGCTACAGGTGTTATTTTTTTTTTCTTTTCGAATTTTGTACCAGGACAAGATTACAGGAAGTCAACACGAACTCTTCGCTTTCAGCGTTCGGTTTCCAGTTTCCACTTTCCTTTCCATTGTTTGCCTAAATGGATGTCATGTGTATATATTCTTTTGATCATTAGAAAGAATCTGATTAAATTTACAAAGCTGCCAGGACACAGCAAAATTCTTGTCTTAGCCTACTATCTCTTTCTGATTATGTCTCATGGCAATTGCGGGCTAATATTTATTGAGATGGCGCATTCTCGGCTTTTGTGACTCAACTTACCTTTTGACAAGAATCTGGCGTAGTTTTGACGTAACTATAAGCATGGTCGTCGTACAAAAAAAAACCCCACCAAAACACCAAAACCTGAGACGAGGAAAGTGAGAACTTAGAGCGGGATCTTAGTTAACAATCAAAGGTAGAGACGGGAAATAGTGCAGAAATTAAAAATGCACCGTAATTATCATAAACATTGTGCTCAGCAGTCTGTAGGCTATTTATTAACATAGCTTGATTTGTAATTTTTGTTGCGTGAAAATCCATGGAACGACCACGATCAGTCTGCCGTGCTATACTGTCGGAATTTAGTTTGAACATCTTACAATAATGTGTTGTTGTACGGCAGCGGTTATCAGACCATTAGACATTATACACATGCCTTTTGTCAACGGGTATGCCGCCAATAGAGAAAGGCTAAGTGTTGGCGGTGCAGATGATTTACCTGCGCCTGGTTACAGAATGGCATTGTAAGGGAGGAGAGATCTAACAAGGGTTTATGATTGCAATAAAACTCATTTTCTGTCAATTTAGCAGTCTAGTCAGAAAAAAAAACAACTTGGAAGAAAATATCACCATGGCCGATGAGACCAGAAGCTCAGGCGAAAATAAATTATGCAGCTGGGATGTTAATATGGTTATTTTCTAATATAAAAAAAGGAAGATTTCAAAATCAAAGTGGGATTTTAAACAAAACAGGATGTTAAACACCAGGATTTTCATTGAAAGCCACCGTATTAATTCATTGTTACATTGTTTCAAATATTATTATTGGTGTCTTGACAACTGTCTTTAATATCATCATATCTGAAAAGCTTCTGAATTATGGCTGCGACGCTTCTTAAAATGAAATAGCATCCTATTCTGCCACCTTGTTTTTTGTTTTTTTTTAATATTGTTGAACCACTCTAGATTTAACATGAACGTATTCATTATGAAAATTTGGGATATCTTCATGCTTGTCATGGCATAATGTCGAAGTTCAAAGCTTTAATTAAGCCAGAGGCCAACACGTCATCATTCAAAATATTAATTCACTATTACATGAATACAATATACTATAAAGACGCACAGATGTTCTTCATCTCATGCACTATTTTCACTTATCTATCAATTTCTCACCTAGCCAACACCCAGACCTTCGAGGACTTAAGCATCTCACACACAATTACAACATCCTCCCTTCCCCCTCTCGCCTCCCCCACTCCCCAATCAGATTCTTCTGTTCTGTAATGCACGCTAAAATATTAGAATAGCTGTAACCTGACAGCATAAGACTGCTCTCACTTGCCTAGCTGAAAATTAGAGAGTAAGCAAAAAAGCAGATCAGCTAGATAAATGACATCCATATAAAATCTTCATTTATCTATCTCTCTTGCCAGAACCCTATGCTTAAAGTCGGGCCGATAGATTAAATTGCACTAGCAGACTACATACGGCAAACCTACAGATGACAATGAACTGAGTGAAAGTTTCCCTGAGAAACCATGTCGGCTGTCTAAGCAAGCTACTCAGTGTAGTCGTAGATCTAGTCTAGATCTACACTAGGCATAAAGAACATACCGTAGGTATACTAGTTATTTATAGAAGGGAATATCTCATTAGACAAGATCGAAACTAGTGGGCCAAATTGAACCAAAACATTACAAGAAGGAAGAGCAACAACAACAAAAAAAAAAGGACCTCGGCCTTCTGTAACAACCAACGACAGCACCGATTCTCTGACTTGTAGACTACAGACACTACTAACTAGTCTAGTCTAGTCTCCTAGAAACTAGTCTAGAACTAGATAGACGTCTAGTCTAGATCTAAACTAGTCAAGACTACTGACTAGTAGATCTAGACGTCTAGAAGATTTAAATCTCTAGAGAATTTAGCAGTTTAGAGATCTAGACTAGAGATAGAGTGACTGTACCAGTCATCGGCGTAGACCAGTCATCGGCGTACTATAGAGTTTTGGCCTCTGAACAGCAAAACTTCGCGAAACTTTCGCTCAGCTGTGAGAAACCTCACTCCGTCCGCTATATTTGTGTGATGACATCACGTGCCCATAGCAGACGGTGACTTTTGTTTGTTTGCAGACGATATATTCTAGCAACAGGTAGGACGTTGCCGATCATTGCGTTCGGGGAAAATTTAAAATATCTTCAAAACTACCGAATATTTGCCTGTAAGTTTCATACAAAGTGTAGAAAAATATGTCATCTGTGGTAAATACCGAAACT
>JAWQUT010000082.1:2180500-2227720 GCA_033807755.1 Ellobium chinense | reverse complement strand
TTTTTTTTTTAGAGAGATATTTTTAATGCTCTTAGTTTTATTTAACTAGTGTGACAGATTTCATGTCAAAAATTACACAAATTTTAAGAATCGAACTACGCAGCTGGGATACGTTGGATTTGTTTCAAAAGTTGTGAAAAAGAAGGAAAACATTTCGTTACGTCGGTCGTGACCTAGTATTTCATGTTTTACATCGATAGTTACTTAAGTTTAAGCCATCGTTGCGAAAAATTCTAGTTTCCTGTCCATTTTTTGTACACTTAGTTAAGTTTTTACGTCAGTTTTATGTTTTAAAAATACATAAAATGCGAATGCATAAGATTTAATAATACTTAATGTAAAGATAATATACGATACCAATTTTGATGGAGAAATCCAATACGGTTATGGAAAAAAAAGGGTTTTTTCCAAATAATATGCCTTTTAAACAAGGGCAGTAACTCTTTAAAACGAGTGACATATGGTCTCAAACTCTGTTTGTGGGCAATCTGTGCTCTGTTCTACAACTTTGCTTCTTCGTGAAGTATTGAATTCAGTACCTAATAAGACTTATTGCTGTGGAATTCATCCGATGATGTAGTATTAGTATGTTTAAACAAGGGCAATAACTCTGCAGGGCATTGTGCGGTATTAATAGTATTTCATTTCTAGCTAGTCTGTGACCTGTTCTACAACTTTGCTTCTTTGAGACATATACAATTTTAAGTAGATAAGAAGTTCTGGGGAGGTACAGAAACACTGTATAATGCGCAAGAATGTGCCACTGTGATAGATTTTCACTATCCTTATTTGGCAATGACTCATATCTGCAGGTCAAATTGAAGAAAACTGGATAGCTGTAGACGTGTAGTGGATAAAATTAACAGACAAATACACAGTTGGTCAAAAAGAGACCTATCAATACAAGGTAAAATTCTTATTACTAAAACTTTTCTCATCTCCCAGAGCATATATATATATATACAATGCAAAGCATTGGACGGCCAGAAAAAATTCTTAATCAAATTAACCGAAAGCTTTTTTGCTTTATATGGTGAAAGAAATATACAAACAAAACGGGCTTTGAAAAAGTACAAAGAAGTATTATGTCCAGAAGAAAAAGGGGGGGGCGCAAAAAGTGATAAATTTGAAACATATGCAATGCAGGAGTTTTTTGATTATGTGGGCAATTAAGCTGTGCAATGAGGATGTTCAATATGCAACATGGAAAGTTTTAACTAAATATTTCCCAAGCAGAATAGATGGAATCAGTATCTTTAAAGCTAATTTAGAAAATGAAAAAGGTGTTACAGAGTTACATATGTTATCCTCTTCGTCCTGGGTAAGAGTGGTAAGGTCATGGTTGTATAACAGGAAAAAAAAACTTAACCGATGAAGGACATATATCAGCAAATATTTATGGCATAATCGTGATTTAGTATGTACAAGAATTAAGTTCTGTTTTTTAAAAACTGGGTGGAGATAGGAGTAAGATATGTGGAGGATTTGTTAAATAATGGAAAATTTCCCACATAGGAACAAATACAAATAAAAGTTGGGAAGTATGCATCGCTGATGTTTGAGTACAATGCAATTAAACAAGTCTTCCCGAGTTATGCGCATAAATTACAGTATAATATATGACACACTCACCTGACTCCTATATTTAAGGGTGTTGATGTAAGAAAAACTCCTCTGACAGCACAGCAAATTAGAAAATGAATAGTAAACGACGGTCATGTAGCTCCTCATACTTCCTTATTCTGGCAAAAGAAACTTAATACAGAAATCAGTGCAATTATAACTGCTGAAACAAGGCTCAGGGTCCTTCAATGGAAGATACTCTACAATATATATATACCCCACTTCAATACTGTTACAGAAATTGAAAATCACAGACAGTGTGCTCACTGTAGGGAGAAAGACTATAAAGAACATTTTTTTGCCACATCTAGCATTGTTAAACCTTTATGGAAAGAAATTGAAGTGATATAAATATCACTCATGGACAGAAAGAAGAATACAGCTTACAGTTTAAGATATTCTACAGGGACTTGTAGATGTAGATCAAGACATCGACAAAACGACACTCAAAAAAATGAACCATCTGATCCTAATAACGAAAATGTGCATTGGTAAATTCAAGTATGGAAAAAGTTATGACCTAACTACCATGCTTCATTCCGAATGTTACTTGAGAAAATTAAGCTTATAAATACCAGGCTATAGTAGAGATGGTTAAACGGAATAGAGATATTAACAAGTAAAACGATACTGGGTAAATATAAAAAGTATATAATGTATTTTTCATATTCGACATGGAATGCTCTCTAAGACAAGATTATAGTTCCAGACCTATATTTCCACGATAATATATAACAACTGATGCTGAGAGTTATGCTAAATGGTATGAATGATTATGAATGAAAATGCAGTTAAAAACAAAAAATTGAAAGGGAAGTGAAAATATACACATTTATCAGGCTATTTATCTATTTATATACCCATTTTTATTTATTTATTTATATTTTTTAAAATTATTTGTTTGTTTATTTATTTATTTAGTCATTTATTCAATCATTCATTCAGTCACAGTAATCTTTTTTGTTTTTACATATCTATCATCTTACTTATCTCATTTTTGATGACTTTTTGCCTTGTGACCTTACTCAAAGCTGTAGACATGAGGCTTAGTGAGTGTCTCTGGTAACCAAGACCTGCAATTGTTGAGGTCCATTACACAGTGAGCTCCAATGCAGCACTCACTGAAAATGGCTTTACATGCGCTAATGAGAGAGTTTACCATCTGCTGCTATAGTTTGACTTAAGTTAGGTCCACCAGCAGCTGATAACACGAGGTCAGTGAGTGTCTCTGTGGCAACTAAGACCAGCCATTGTTGAGGTCGGATACACAGTGAACTCCGAGACCTCCAATTCAACCAGATGAACATAACATCAATTAAGCGCATCAGTAAGAACATGCATCCACTGAATGCTGCCTGTATGACTTAAATTAGGTCCTCTAGCAGCATACGATGATGGATCAGTAGAGTGTCTCTGTGGACTACGACCAGCCACCATTGAGGTCCGCCACGCAGTGAACTCTACATTACCATTTTATAAGCCAGATGAAATCAGTGAAAATGCTTTGCCTCATATTGTATTATATTATAACAATATAATATTATATATATATTATAATACATTATATTATATGATATCATATCATTCTATATCATGTAGCCAACAGAACTGTGTTTCACCTACCAAATCTGAGCCAATAAAAAAAAAATTAAATTAAAAAAAAATATTTTCAAGTTAGGTTACCCCAGATGTAATACTGTATGTTGTACATGTACCTTTTCAACACTGTCTATGGTAGATACAGGCATGTAAGAAGAGGTGAAAAGCAGGATGCATGTTAGCTCATGCCAGCCTCTTTCATCTACGGGCTTTATATCAGCAGTGGACAACGTTTTTTTTTACCTAACTCCAGTTGTGGATGCATGAAATGGACATTTTAACTACTGCTCATGATAATAAATTGTACGTCTTTCTCTGCTGTGCTAGTTGTGATTACAGTGCCTTGAATGGGTAATGTTGGCTTTGTAGGTCAGATAATGTGTAATCAGTATTACATCCATGGCAGGCACAAACGAGACATGGTCTTCTTCCCGTTTCTTCCCTTACAGTCGCCACACCATAATGTCCTCTCTCAGATGTAGGCCTAGACAAGTTTTGTTTTCAGATGTGGGAAATGGATAGGTCATGTTGCTCATCACAGTGAGAATTGGGTCTTTGATCAGTGTCTGCGTTTTGTGATGAGAGGGGATTGCTCATTGGAGGTCAATTTCACTGAGAAAACGGTGAACAAGGAAAGTGCTCATAGAGTGGAAGGGGCCACTCGTTTAGGGATTACAGAAGACAGGTTTACTGTATACATCTTTCATAAAGTGCCGCTAAAAGGCTAAGTTCATTTCCACAGTTGGTGAACAAGGAAAGTGCTCATAGAGTGGAGGGGGCCACTCGTTTAGGGACTACAGAAGACAGGTTTACTGTATACATCTTTTGTAAAGTGCCGCTGAAAGGCCACTTTCATTCCCACTGAATGTGTATCTGATTTTCTATATTGGAGCTAGTGAATGACTGCAGGTTGACCCATTGTGGCACACCACTCAAACATTATGATTTATGTTCAGCCTGTGGCAGCAAGGATTTGTCATTCAACACAGAACTTATTTATTTGTACAGAAGGTGCTTTTGAACAGCAATCTCTTGGAACAGGCACCTTATTGCCCAGCCATTAAGATGATGCATATCTCAAGCGCTAATGCACATTGAAAGCAGTTTCTATAGAAGCATAGTTTGTTGTGTGCATGCTCATATCATATATGAGCATGCACACTTGAAAGAGCTAAAGGAGCTTTTGAAAATCTCGTGGTGAAGTCACTAGAACTAAACCTTTACCCCATTCTTGGAGTGAAATCTGAAGGACTGATGTGGACCATGTTACTTCACAGTCATGTATTTTATTCCTTCAGGGTGCCACAGATCTGTAATATTATATAATTTGAAAATTCATGGGACACTGCCTTTGGCATTTCTAGGTCTGCAAATTCCCTATAATCTTCAAGCTCTTATGGAGAAAAATCATGGAAAATTTTAAGTAGTGGATCAGTGGTTCTTAATTTGTCCAGAGCTAATCCCCGATACATCATTAAAGAGAAAACTTGTCAAACATCAGATAAATTTCATGCAACAAAAACTGTTGTCTTGTGGTGCTGTTCACTGTGTTAGTGTCATGGGGAAAAAAATCACAGGTCAGTGTTTTCCCAGTAGGCCTGGGCAAAAAGTAATCGGGTACCCGGGTCCTGAAATACCTATTAGTATTAGCCGCCGGGACCCGAGATTACTTTTGAAAAACCCGGGTTTAGTAATCGTGTAACCACCAGGAGACTCTGGATGAAGCCGGGCTTAGTAATCTTGTATTCATGAGAAAAGACGCTGGTAAAGTAATCATGCCTTATCAGGCTTGAAACAACAGAATAATGTGTCATCTAATTAACCCACAGGTAAAAGCGTCTAGCGACTAGCAGTTCCTCCCTCAAGTCCCCTTCTCCCTCTCATCCTCTGTTCTCAGAATTTATTGCAGCCGTTTGATGATCTCTGTATTCTTACCGTAAACAATCCGAAGTTTGCAATTGCGAATGGTTCTGGTCTTTTCTGTTTATATTACTACATGGAGTTTATATTATTTCCTTTGGTTTTTATTGTCTTGCCTTCGCATAATATTTCTGTTACAACTTCTCTGTGTATTTTGAAGTCTAAAGTTTTACCTACTATAAGATGATGAAACATTGAAGAAAAACAATAAAAAAGGGCATTATTGTGAATATAAAAAATTATTGTGAAGACAAAAAAAAAAATCCATATTCACTTTTGGAGAATGGAAAGAAAAGGAAAAAAAAAGGAATAAAGAATAAAAAGCCAGTCCTCATCACCGCATTAGAGTAGCTAAGGAGATGATGCTTAGGAACGGGAATGGAAGGGTTGATCTGTTTCGACAATAAACAACATCACGTAGCAAGCATACTGTCACTAACCTCAAACTCGAAACCCAGACAAAGACCGGGCGAGTAACGAAAGGGACCTGGGCGGGTACGATGCCTGGGTTGGGCGGGTAACGAGCTTTACTTATAGTGATTAAAGCAGCTATTAATTGCTAATATATCTCGCCAGCTAGGTAGTAGTCGTGAGTAATCGGGTACCTGGGTTTTGAATATGGCGATTACTATTACCCGAGATTACTTCTTGGACCGGGTTTGGCACAGGCCTATTTCCCAGACCATGTTGTTGCAGGATTTATCCCTTAAACTGTAAAATTCCCCCAATAAAGACATGAATACTTGCTGACCTTCACTTCTTACACTCAAGAGCTTGCATTGCTTGAGAAAAATCTAAAATTCCTTTAAAAGTTTTCAAATACCCCCTGAAATTTATGATAAGGGGGCAATTTCTCCGTCATCTTGTATGACCTGAAGAAAACACTGATTGATCATCAGGAAATATGGGAAAGTCAAGAAATTATAATTTTTAGCATCCTCTGGCAGCCCTGTTCCTTGCATGTAATTTTAGTGTAGTCTAATGTAATAGCTTTCTTTTTTTTCTTCCTTGCAGGTACCATAAATGACAATATTCCTGCAGATCTGGTGTACTGCCCTGCAACATGGATTCTTGTGGATAAGTGTGTGATAAAAAGGACTCAGATTTTGGTTGGTCATAAAAATTCACAGGAATATTAAAATTTCTCACCACAATCATGCATAAATTTGAAAAGATGATCAAATATCCACTGAAGAAACGCAAGCGCTGCCTGTTCTCAGCTATTTGCTGTGTCATGATAGTGTATGGTGCTGTGCAGCTTCTCTATCTTCATGATGACTACAGCCCTCTGCAACTCTTGTCCAGTGTGGAAAGTGAGGCGGCTCGATTGCTGCGATTTGTGGGTCAGGTACAAGTGCAGTGTAATAACTCTTTAGCCACCAACAATGCCTCGACTTGGATGCTCTGTCAGGAATCGGAACTGGGCATGGGGGGTTTGAGTAATGATGAAGGAAACATCATTGTTTACTCTATCGGGTAAGACTTAAGTTTTTGCATGTTGGATGAAATCAAACTATCACACCTCTAGCAATATACAGATCATATCTGACCCTGAATATTGGGGACTGATAACGTTGGAACAAAAAATAGGACTGTTTATGGGGAGGCACTACCCTTTTCCAGAGGTTGTAAAGCGCATAGCAATGGTGTGCAAATATCACCATGAATGCAGTGAATTTCAATGCAAACTTACACACCAAAGAGCTGAATGGTGCATTTTTCTCTCTCAAGGGTGATAATCTTAGGAGAACTGTCATATGGGTTGGCATTAGTTTCTGACACCAGTTTTCACCAGTGTCTCTGAGACACTTTTATGCATGATGTTATAGAGGTTTTTCCCCATTTCCTACTGTCTAGATAAATAATTATCCCATTTAACATCAAAGGATGTTGATAGTTTCTGATAATTCTGTGTCAGAAAATCCAAATAAAAAATGCCTCCTTAGGATCACACATACAGATATCTAACAAATGTGGATGAAATCTGGTGTCGAACCACCGGTGTCACAAATACTGACACCTGTTCTAAGATCATCACCCCTGAGGGAGAAGAATGCGTCATTCAGCACTTTGATGTGTAATTTTGTATAGAAATCCAGTGCACTCATGGGGATAAATTGCACGCCATGTTATCAGCATCACAGTCTCTGCATACAGGTAGTGCATCCCCTTTATGTGGATCTCCATCCAATTAATAAATGATCATGCCTGTTATTTCCCTTTTATTTGATGTTTAAAATAGTAGTTTTCATCTATTCTTATGAGCGCTTATTTCTCATGAAGATTCTTTGCAGAAATCAGCAGTAAAAGGGTATGAGCTTAGGAAATACAATCGTGTAAAATTCAAGTCTTATCTTATATCAGTGCAGTCTCAAATGTTGAACAATTTTTCATTTATAATTCTGTCAGAATTATAGATTCCTCCAGTATATCATGCTTCTGTTCAAAGAGGACAGAACTTTAAGAAATTCCTCCTCTGAAGAGATTTTTTTCCTACAATTTTCCACAGGCCAAGTTCAGATTACAGTTTTGAGATGATTGTGAGTAGAAACTTCACCTCCCAGCTGTTCGTCTTCTCTCACCTGGCCAGCAAATTGGAGTTTCTTTCATGGGCCAACCCGAAAACCGTCAATATCTACCAGACTAGTATTGTGGCAAACGACCCTGCTGACTTTGCGAGAAATTCCTTTGATACCCAGACTCTGAATTCAGTGATGGCGAATCTTGGGCACAAAGAAATTGACATGCTGAAAATTGACACCCTTGTGGAGAGTGTACATTCATATGAGGTCCTACGTTTTCTTATTTCTGACTCATTGCTACAAAGAGTTAAGGAGCTCCACATAGTCCTAAAGCTAGGTATGTTGATCATGTCAGGATTGTTATGTTTTTTTGCATATTGCAGTTCTGCGGTAATTATATACGTATATGAGTCTTTGGAGGCAGCTGGACTGGGGGTGATGACAGGGAAAATCTTGTAAGAGGCATAGCTCCTACTCCCCTCCCTCCTTCCTCCATCACCATTTCCTTTCTGTCTTGTGTCCACACCTCAGACCCCCCTGATTGTATCTAGTTCTTCATATTGACCCCTTGCAAGCGTGAGGTCTATAAATAACAACATATGTCGTTATGAACAAATATCTTGTAGTAGTTCAGTATTGAATGATTTATCACTGTATTTTCAGACAAAGTAGAGGAGGACTATATTTACAGCTGGTACCGAGTGTTGTATGCCCTTTTCCACAAGGCAGGATTCCGTCTCTACCATACTGCAGCATCTGATCCTCTCTGTCTTCAAGACACGGTGATGGAATCCTGCAAGTACTTTCTGTCATGGATTCGCCATCCTCCACCACATGTATTTGTATTGTATCCTCCTGCCATTGATGGTAAGCTTTGGTTTGACTTATTAATACATAGATCCTAGACTGTATATTATTGATAGGTCAGATTCACCAATACTGAAAATTATTTGTTTGCTCAACCAGTAGCTGTTCGCTAAAATCTCCTTATTGAGCATATTTTTTACCACAGCTGTATACCCCAGTGTGACTAATTTGGCCCTGTGGAAAATGTTTTGGAATTCTCTTATACTCAGGTGGCATCTTGGAATATGTATCCCATGTAGTCTGTATGAGTGGTGCCAAATTTGATGAAATAAATTTCATACTAGTTGCTGTAATTGGGGCATAGGGGATTTTAAATCCCAGAGTATGCATTGTGGCAGGTAGGAGAATTTTATTCACCTGTTATGAATGGCATGTTTAATTATGGGTACTGATGTAGCATTGCTTGTTTGTGCTCAGAAAATAAAGGGGGATTGGCGAGGGTTCAGTGAATATTTGAGGGAGAAAATTAAGGAGATGAATGGCGTGATTGCATGGGCTGGTGTAAACACTGACATGGTTTCTAAATCTTGCAGTCTTTCATGTATTAGCATGCAGCTTTTTGTTTATTTTTCCCCAGGGTCATATGAATTTGAGAAGGAGCGCATGTTTACATTTTTAGATGAAACATCTTCAAGGGACAGCCCATTCCTGCCCTTAAAGCTGGACCTGAATCCAACTTCTAGGGCAGGTGGTAGGGGCCATGCTTCTCATAGGAAGACGATCTCATTAGAACTGTCTCAAAGAGTCATCAAAAAAGATGCTCATTCTTGCAGTATTATATTAATAGTGTAAGTATAACCTGATCCTTTTAATGTAGCGAGATACTCCTAATCTTAAAGTTACAATGGTGAGCTGAGGTGCTGATCAAGAATTTCACTCCCTTGTCTCTGAAGTTAAATATAAATGTCTGATTGACAAGAAGAACAACAACGACGACTACAATAACTACAACATTGTATTATTCTTAGAATTGTCATTTTAAAGTGTCGTCAGTATTTAATCATGCAATCTCTCATTTTCTTGTGCCATATAATAATATTACTCCTGTAGGCTCGATCACTTTGTAATTTTCTCACCTGCATCGGGAGCATGTAATACTGTTGTCATGTTCTATGCATTTGCTTGAATTTTCTTTCGCAGCTCTCTTTTGATGTGAAGAAATATGACATGCGCAGTTTTATACATATTGCTCATTTATGACTTTCAAAAATAAGTGAATTTTTGAACCAGTAACTTTACATATTATCTGATCGTGTTCTTTTCTGTTTTCATTTCAGGGATAAAAGTTATCAGCATTTCAGTGAGCCAGACATGGGCCAGACTGCTGACTGTCATATTCATCTCTTTGTGTACATACCCCCATCTACCAGCTCATCATCTCCACAGTTTCTTCCATTATCCTCAGAGTAAGTTTGAGATGTAAATTCATCATCAAATCATTTGTAGACTTGTTTACTCCTACTGAAATTAATGTGTTTTATCTTTTTGTTTTGATTATTTTCCCATAGGTTTCATTGTTTTTAAGATATCCAAAGTGGACACTGATCAGTTAGTAAAGTTGAGTAAAACACAAAATTATTGTTTGTGGCTGCTGCAATATTGTGCTTTTGGTGCATACAGTCTTTCCGTAAAACAGCAGACCTGCTCAAGAATGTACTTTGAGATATCTCAAATTTGTTTGTTCGTTAGTTTTATGATATGTTTGTTTTGGGGAGGAAAGGTGAATGAATATTCTTTAACTTCCACTCTAGTGCATCTGAGAGCCAAAGGATATCTGAAGCGGTTACACTGGGTTCCATCATGCACATTCTGACATCATCAACTGCTAATATCTTATACATAGAGTTGAGGCAGGCTTGGGATCTGATCTCGTTACTGTCGAGTATGGAGGTCCCAAAGGTAAGATGGAGCAACCTTGGTTTCACGCCACAAAAACTACTTATTTTGTAACAAAAGCAAGTGCGATTACATATCAGTGGAAGATAATATGGGATTTCTTTATGTTGTGGGCAAAAAATGTGATATCAGACAAACAAGTGGTGGTTGCGACAGTTTGAAAAAATATTTTTTGTAAACATTTCTTGCTTTCATACAAACATGGAAAGTTCAGACCTATTCCTCAGAAAAGACTGCAGCACTAAAGTGCTTCATGTAGGAGGGCTCAGTAACAACATTCAGTCACAGGTTAATAAGACATATTTTGCATGAACAGGGCATGTTATTTATTTCTCTAGTGAATTCATTTGTTATTGCCAGTGCCAAATGATTATGCCGTAACACAGAATCTAACAACTATCAGCCAAATACAGTACTTGAGTAGGGTGGTGTAAAACTATGGCTCTTGAATGCATCTTGGTGCAAATCCAGTGCAGCCAGGAAAGATTTGTGAAAGGATGAGAGTAGCCATCAGGTCTTTCCTGTAATCAGTTCACTTACACTTTGTCACAAGGATCAGCTATCATGTGATACACCCAGTAAATGTCAAGGATTGTGATAACACATTCATGTCTTGGAATTTTTAATCTGTACAGTTCTCAGATCTTGCAACGGAATGGCTTATTTTTGTCAAAACTCATTTTAAGGAGTTTGAAGTATTATGTTAGAGGATAGATGCCCTGCTCTTGCCACACCACAAGTTTTATTCAGTTTTAATGATTATATTAGGGTATTAGCAGTTTGCAGAAATGTTTTGAAAAGAGAGTGACTATGTAGGTCACAAGAGTGCTGAGGAAAGTGATTTTGGAAGAAAAAACCTTTGTCAAGACATGTTAAAGTTGCAGCACAGGGAATGATTCTTTTATACTTTTAAAGTGTAAGAAAAGGTGTAATTAATTTGCAGTGGCAAAGTAAGTAACAAGTATTTTTCAGTACAAATAATATCTAAATGGTTTTGCTGGCAACCATGCCAATATTCCTCCTTGCAGTTTCAGACGATTGATGTTGTGATAAGTAACCTCAAGCATTTTTCTTCTCTCCCCAGTTCATAGACCAGCTCATCATTAAAACGTCCATCTTCCCCTCTATTGGCCGCCCTCAACCCATGGTGCTGAGACGGAGATATAGTGAACTCAAGCGCCTGCAAGAGTTTCAGCTGTTGTTGATGCTGTCAGACAAATCATTGCCAAAAGACCTGAAGTATGATGCAGAGCAAGATATTTACAGGCTGAATTTTGTAAAAAGTATATTGCTGTAGTGTTAGAGGGGTGTGTGTGTGTGTATGTGGGGTAAACACTTGATTGTGTGAGTGGATTGGTATGCAGTATGATGAGTAGTATGTTGAGCCACTCCTGATATTTTATACCACATTAGGGTGTTAAAGCAGTTAGATTACCTGCGTGTGGAAATTATATGAAACCTATAATTATAGACTACAGCTGTAACATTTATGTGAGCAGTTGACTGTCGCAAGGAACTTTCTGTTTAAATGGTTTTGTTTACTAAAATAGTAAACAAAACTGCTGTGCAACGCTGTGTTATCACATTTCTGGGCAATTTTTGCAAAAGACCTTATCACTTGCCTCATGCCTAAAAGGTCATGGGTTTAAATCCAATTAGTAGTGGGTTTCCCCATGAGTATGTTTTATATGTTTCAGCAGCCTGGCAGGGTTTCAAACTTCATCTCTGACAAAGCCATATGTGCTGAAAAGAGACATCAGAACTTAAATATCTGTAAAGAAACCAAGTGTCATTATATTAGTGACAGGAGTCAC
This sequence comes from Ellobium chinense, assembly GCA_033807755.1. Taxonomy (NCBI): domain Eukaryota; kingdom Metazoa; phylum Mollusca; class Gastropoda; order Ellobiida; family Ellobiidae; genus Ellobium; species Ellobium chinense. The sequence goes on along the minus strand of JAWQUT010000082.1, from coordinate 2,215,479 downwards.
AATGCTGGTTGAACCAATCGAGCTGCTATTTCAGTTGAGTTATTTATATCAAAGGCCTATCCCTATCTCCCATGTAGGGCTGAAAATTTCCAATTCAGAATTGTTTACTAACAGGTCCCCATACTATATGTCTTGTAGCCAGTCAAAAAATGATTTATGTCACTGACAAAAAAAGGAACTGAAATACCAAGATCTAACTATAACGGGGATCATGCGATATCCAAGTTTTGCTTTTGCAGAAATTGAGAGTAGGATTATTTCTCAACGCAAAAGCATTGATTTTATGTGCGAATGGGCAGTAATTGTGGGTAATGGGTTTTTATGAGGCTTATTAGATAATTTAGACAGTATAACCTTTTTCGTCAAGAGTGATTATGTCAGAATTTTGTTTCAACTGCATGGGATGATCCCCTTCCACTTCAAGCAACTAAATCTCAGGCTAGAATAATGCTGGCCAAAGGCCAAAAGTGTTTTCACCTATTGAAACTACACACATTAAGCTTTCATATCATACCAGTAACTTGATTTAGTGAGAGAGTGGGCTAAACTTTTGATTGACTCCAAGACATATATGAAAGAAGGAGCATTCTGTGAATTTCAAGATATTGTCTGAAATTTCTTGTATCTGAAATTCCTCGTTTGTTATTGATTTTAAAAAAAAAAAATGTTATGATTGGAGTTCTGAGAGGAAGAGAGAATGATAGGCAGTTTTCATGAGCGATTGTACAAAGTTAACAGATTGTTTTGATGTCCAGTCAACATTAATTTATTTTTTCTAATTGTTGTTGTCATAAAGAGCCCATGAGCAAATTAATGAGTTATTGACATGAAGCTCAGATTTATTTTTATGCTGCAGGAGGGATTTTTTTCCTTTTGTTGTAGCCTCTGGACAGAGTTGCATTCTTAATTTTCTTAATCATGTTGTTATTTGTTCACAGCTTTTTCACTGATGTTATCATTATAACATCATTTTCATGGCAGTTAAGTTTTGTAAGGGATTTAATCCACTGCTCTACCATATAAATCATGATTTATTATTACAGTATGCTCTGCCATTTTCTAATTCAGTACAATCTGCTTTCAAAACTGCACACCAAAAAGCTAATTAGTGCATTTAGTCCTATTGTGGATGTTGTGTTTAGGAAAACTGTCTTGAAATCAGTAGGTATTTCACCGCCACATTTCACTTACCTATTTAAGATACGTTAATGCACACAATGTTTACAGAAGTGTTTCAGTATTTGTGTTTCCAGAATAAGTTGCATGAAAATAAATGAAAAGGCAATCTGTAAAAGAGATAAAATTTATAATTAAACTATACTGGTTGCAGTTTAATTATTATATTACAGAGGTACTTGAAGTAAGCGAAGGAAGTTAGCGAGAGAGTGTTCTGCGCGTGCATCTTTGTCAGCTTTAAATAATCATAAGCCACCTTCAATGTATGCATGTTATTGTAAATAACACATGCTCAGGATGGGAAGGTGGGCGCTAACTTCCTTCACTTACTTCACCTCTGTAAAATTATAATAAAACTGCAACCAGTATAGTTTAATTATAAATTTTACTTCGGAAACACTCCGTAAGTTTCGGAAATTAGCAAGAGATTTAAAGCGTATGGCCAATGAATCACCAACCTCCCATCTCTAATTAAGGTAAACTTAAAAATTTTTTACCTTAAACAGATGCCCTTATTGCTTCACAGATGTCTCCCCTGTTTTTGTCCAGAGGCGTTCTGTAGAAATTCCCAAACACAGATTCACTTCTCCATCCCACAATGGCCATTATAGTGGCAAGGGAAACATTTGTGGAAGCTGCCAAACTGGTAGTAGTTCCTCTGATGGAATGAGGCTTAAACCTTGTGAGGTCAATTCCCACCTCGTTCAACACTAATCTGATCCAGCAACCAAGTGTGTCTCTTGTTACTGCCTTATGAGGTGGTTTGAAACTCAGAAGAAGTTGTTGCTCTCCACTTCTTAAAGGAACAGTTCTTTCCAAATAAGCTTTTAAGTATACATTGATACATAACGTTGGGTCCCTATCAAACCTGGGAAATACAATCTCTGGTGAATGTCGATTCGACTTTGATGTTTAGTGATCTCCCCAATGGATATTCGCATTTCATCTTTAAAAAACCATATGTTTCTAATATTGAGGTGCACAATTGTGGGTCCTCTTCTGGCAGACAATAGCATCAACAATATAGAAACTTTCAACGTTAATTTTTTCAAGGATAACTGGCTTGGGGGGCTCCACTCCTTGAAAAATTTCAACATGATTTCTGGATTCCATGTCACTGTATACTGGGTAATGAGGGTCTTTTGTGAAACACACCTTTCATATACCGTTGAACCATGCTGTGTTCTCCTATACTGTTTTCACTCAGATTTGAAATTGCACTTCTAGCACAATTTATGCTGCTGTAACTAAGTCCTTTATTATAAAGACTGATAAAGAAATCAAGAAAATGCACAATTTTCATATGAAAAGGATCCACTTTCCTCAAGTTGCAAAATTCAATCCATCTTGAAATATAGGTTGAATAGTGTTTAACTGTCCCTAGTCTCCAAGAGCTGATCAAAATGTCCACTGTTTCTTTTGAAACGCCCTGCCTTTCAAATCTTTTGCTGATAATCTGTTTGCAGTCAGTTTTAATTTCTTTGCTAACAGATAGATCCTCTTTCTGTCTACTGGATGATCCACTGTGTTCTTTTTTTGAGGAATCTCCAGAGATTCTTCTACAATCAATTTCAAAAGTTTTGGCCACCATGCTTGGGTTGGCCACACAGGCACAATTAGGCACATTTTTTCTCTGTCCTCTTCCACTTTTTTGAGAACTCTTGAAATAATGCTAAATGGAGGAAAACAGTAACCATATATCTGTTTCCAGTTTAGATGAAAAGCATAGCAGAAAATGGCATATGGATCTGGCTTCCATGCTACAGTTTAATCTTGAGGCAAATAGATCCATATGAAAGGGGCCAAACTTTCTCTTGATCTCATTAAACAAATCTGTATTTAACATCCCTTCAGTTTCGCTGCCCTTCATATTTCTTGATTCAAAATCAGGTACTGAATTTTGGACTCCTGGAATAAGAGAACCTGTGAGAAAAAGATCCTGTTCTAAGGCAGTGAGCCAAATTTCTCTCTTTACAGTATTTAGATTGTCTTTACTGCTTCCCATCTTATTAATTGATGTTACTGTGACAGTGTTATCACTCTAAATGTGAATGTTTCCTGCTCACGTTTCTACAAAAATAGAGAAGTCCCATTTTAACTGCTTTGAGCTGTAGTACATTTATGTCTAAGCTCTTCTCTTGTTTGCTCCATGCCCCTCCTGTTCTTTGTTTTTCACAAACAGCTCCCCAGCACCACAAACTGGCATCAGTATAAATGGTTGCTGCAAAAGCTTTTTGCTGAATGTCTTTTGGGTAATTCCCTACATTTGTTTGCCACCGTTCTAAATCACTTTTGACTTGTCTGACAATTCAATCAAAGCTTCATAATCCCCTTTATTCTCCTTAAGCTTTCTGTTTCTGAAGTTTTCATTTCTTTTAAAAAACACAGGAGCATATGTGTTCCCTGGGGACACTGCTAAATTTCCCAGTGATCACTGATTGAGTCTTGCTTAATGTAAGTACTTTTCACAAAGTCCTCTGATATGAACATTTTTACTGTCAGTAGGTTTCACTACCATATTTTGTAAGTCAATAATGAATCCCAGAAACTCAATTTTTTGAGTTGAAACAAAGACTGACTTCTCTGTATTAACTGTAAACCTCAGACTATCTAGTAATTGTGAAGTATCCCATTCGTTTCTCTGACGTTCAAGAAAGTCATCGCCTTGAAGGATGAAAATCATCAAGGTATGCAGATATGATGTGTCCTGATGATCTCAACTTCCCCAAAGGTACCTTCAACATTTTTGTAAACGTTCTTGGAGAATTTTTATATTCTTGTGGTAGACAATTAAACTCATACATTTTTCCCTCAAATCAAAACCTGAAGAAGCTTTTTGAGTCTTCATCTACAGCTGCAGAAAAATAAGTATCTTTTAAATCAGTCTTTGAAAAGTAGGCATTCTTTTGCACCAGGTTTAGGGCAGAAGTCATAGATTCCATCTTAAAATGTTTTATGTCCAGCAGTTCTTTGAATTTTTTCAGGTTGTTTTCACTGAACCATCTGATTTTGGTCTGAAAAAGATGTTAGAGACCACCTGATTGTCACTTTCTTGTTTAACTTCTGAAATTACTCCATTCTTTAAGAATTTCTCAATCTCTTGTGCTACCAGCAAGTTTTCCTCTTTAGAAAAGTTTATTTCTCTTTTATCTTTAGGTTTTGAGTCTGCAGTTAGTTCATATGTAATTTCCACTCCTTTAACATAATATCCTAAAATCTGTTCATCTGAGGTAACTTGCTTCCAAGCCTCCAAATGGAATCTAAGCTTTCCTCCAACAAAATTCTCATTTTTATTCTTTAGATCAGGTACATTTTCCCATACCTTTGGTTATATTTCTTTCCGCCTCGCCCCCATACCCATGGTTGTTTGACATTCTGCTTTATTCTCTCTTTTGTGTCTCTCCAAGTTCTTTTGTTTTGCCAGTTTGACCTGTGATATAAACCGAATATCTAGCTTTGATCCAACTGGTTCCCCTTCACATTTTTGGAACTCCTGCCCAACTGTTGTGTAATCTTACAGGACTTTTTCATTTCTTCCACCTTTTATGTCAGGTTGTCACCAAACAGAAATTTCAAGAATTCCTCTTTCCCTGCCATCTGTCTTCTTGTGCATAAAGGTTTGTATTCATTCATCTCTCAAATTGTCTTTGATTCTCTATTTCCTTCTGACAGACAACTCATTAACAAAGACAGTTGTCATTTTTATGATGTCCTCTGTCACTTCTTCACACTGTTGTACACTGATAGATTTCCCTTCTTTCCTTGCCTTTCTTAGAACATCCGTCAGTTGGGATAGCTGCTGTCAGATTTTTTACTGCCATTAATTGTGTTTTCAGAAGCCTCTCATCTTTCATTTTTTATCTCTTTGACAGCTGTTTCCAAATTTCATAATTGGTACTTGGCACTCTTAAATTGCTGCAATTTTCAGGCATGGTATACTTTTCACAGATTTCCTTTACTTTGTTTCCTTCTATCACTTCCTTTAATCCATGATCTACTGTCTCTTCTAGCTTACTATCCACTTTCCTGCCTAATTTCTCTTCTTTCCTGAACCACTGGCTTAACTCTTCTGAGGAATCTTCGCTAGAAATATCCTCATAAATTTCGGGTCTTGATTGTGCCTCCAACTTAGCATCAGAATTTTCCCCTTGAGCTCCCTTGTCTAGAGCTAACTTCCTTTTTTTCTCTAATTTTGCGCAATTTCTTTTTAGAAATTGCCCCACCTGAGTCCAGAACTGACGATTCTGAGTCAGATTCTCCTTTCCTCTTGGCACTTTTGCTTCCCTTTTCTTGTAACAGAAAAGTAATGGACTTTTGCATGACTCCAATTGCATGTTTCATTTTTCCCAAATCATTAGATTCTGATCTTGATCTAGACCTGGAACTGTGAGAACTTTTGTCACCTTCAGATATGGATGTAGATCTGGACCTAGTTGAGTGAGTATATCTAGATCTAACTCTTTCACTTTCAGTGTGTGGTAGATCTAAAGTGTTTGAACCACCACTTTCTGAACTCCCTTTAAATGGAGATCTGTCCCCAGTTTGATCCAAATTTATGTCAAGTGGCTTGCTAGATCTACTCCTAGAATCCATTCCCACTTTTTCACCTAGAATTGTAAAGTCTTTACTCTGTCCTTCCACGAACTGAGTTTCACCACACAGCATCCGAATCAAGAATCAAGAATCATCCAAGAACCCGCTCATAACAAGAGTCCAGTTCACACACCCCGCATGTCGAGCATGACAGGAAACAAAAAACACTTGGCCTGTCTTGAAGGACAAAGGCCTTCACCTCTACAAAATGATCCGCCACATAGGATCTTGGGCGGAGCTGTTACCACAGTATATCACTAGAGAATTGAAGAAATCCCTCGAATTTTGGTTACGAATTCACACTTCATAAAATAGCAGACCACATGATGCAAGTCACCGGAACACGATGACAAAGATGCACGCGCAGGACACTCTCGCTAATTTCCGAAACTTACAGAAGGTTTCCGAAGTAAAATAAAGATTACACTTGGACTATGTCTCTGGAACTATGTGCATTACTGTGTCTAACATAAGCATGTGAAATCTGGTGGTGAGGTAACAACTGTATTTTGAGATAATGTTTTCTTAGGGTCATCACCCTCAATAAACAAAAATGCACTATGTAGCATTTTGATGCAAAATTTTGCATGCAAAAGGTACTGAGTCAGAAAAGGGCAGTGCATTAAACAGTAGCGCACCATAATCTAAAATGGAAGAGTGATGAATCTCCTTAACTCACTTCTCCTACAGTTTATTAGAATTAATTTGAGAAGTGTGATTTATTTATGCTTGGTAGAATGAGCAATATCCTTAGCCCCTAATACTTCTAAATGCATTTAGACTATTTACCAATTCAAGTATATTGATATCGTATTCATAAACTATTTCAGAATTATATAACAGTAATGAATGCTTCCATTAATTTAACTGATTTCAGTTGTATGTGATATTATGATGTACATACAGACTGCATGACGACTAAATGTCTTGCCAAAGATAATCTCATAATTCAAGACTTTATGATACCGGTATATTTGTATATTTAGTATAAGACTATTTACTGTGTAGTTTGTTCAACAGAAAGAATAAGTGTCATAGGAAGAGCTTCTTGTTAAGCAGTAATAGTTAATGTAAGTACCAGATAGTAATGTACATCTCTAGATGGTAACGTCAAGTTTCCAAGAATATAATTTGGAAGAAATCTGTTGTGTGATATGGTCATAATATATTTGTCGTGACTTTGATTTGAATTACCAATCACTAAATGTGATTTTTTTAATTACCATAATCACATTCAGTGTTTTATCACCTCTGTATCATTTTGTGATAAAGTGCGAGTGGCACTATTGAATAATAGTAGCATGAGGATGTAGTCATGAGATCTGGTCTCTTCATACACTATACAGATGGTTTAAGTTAAAAAAAATTGATTTACTGCCACTTTTGAGATTCTATACATTTGGAAAAGCTAAATTAGTTACTTTTAGAAGTCACCATGTTGTCACCATTGGAACTGGGCCTTACTTGACATCTTAGTTTATTGAAATCTTTGACAACTTTTGACCATATATAAAATGTGCAAAGAATCAAACTGATTTTTAAAATGCCTTCTCTGTCACAAATTTATCAAAATGAGTTGTGGAAAGAGCTACAGTGCCAAATGTGGCACTTGTTAATGGTATTGAGGATTCTCAAAGATATTTAGGTCTTTGGCCCCTCTCTGTTCTTGTTAGGCTGTATTCTTCTTTTGGGTAACCTTTCACTCTCTCTTGGGATCCACTTAATTGTTAATGGAGTGTGAGCTCTGAATCATGAAAAAGAAGAGAAAAATTTTGCCCACCAATTTGGAATTCTGTTGTATTCTTTATGCATCTGCTGTACCTAGATGATGGTCAAGGTCTCACAAGAAATTTTTTAGCTGCTTGAAGTGGTACCAGGAAAGTGTGTACAATATTATCTATTAGAGATGCATATCCCTGAAGGTGCCAGTGAGGGAATTTTCTCTCTAAAACAAAGGAACTTCTGGACCAATGAAGGAATTTGTACCTACACTACTTGAAACTAGTTGACATATGAATATGGTGGGCAATTTGTGAGAATTTTCTGGTACCAAAGAAAATGCTAGATGGAGTGCTAGAAATTCTTGCACAATGCAGGAGGTGGGCTTCTGAGACTGATATGTCTTTAGTTTGTTTTAGTTTTGTGAGCGTGTCTGGGTAAATTTCACCCGGATGAGAGACTTACTTACTCACTGATCTTTGACTGTATTGTATGTAAGTATATATATATGAGAAGACCATGGCACGTATCACTGATCATTAACAAACTTTGGCTTTTCATTGCATTAGTGTTCCTTGCTGCTGAAAATTTGCTTGAGAACTAATCTCAGTGTATTGTTAGCTTTTTAAACTTTTAAGTGTATGTATTGGAAATTTGTTAGAAACTGGAAAACAGTTCTTCACTGCAATGTGCAATACTTCAAAAACTTTTGGGATTAAGTTATTTTACCATTGAGGTTGTCTTATATATATACTCTAAGATTGTCTCCTTTAGTGGTCTTTACTTTATTATATTATACTATTTATATCCATGTACAGTTTCTTTTTTTGTTTGCTTTGTAAACAAGATGTAGCTAATCATCATGAGACAACAAGGATTTGTTGTATTGTCATGCCATTGTGCTATTCATTGATGTTTTAGTGGCTTGTATATTTCTGTTGTGCAAAACATTGTTTTGGGGAAAATACATGTTGTGTAATTTTGATCTAGGATTGTACCACACTTTTTTTTTTTGGCAAACTCATTTACAGATTCTGATAGAGCTGAGCAGTTAAAGCAAATACATGGTCATTTGTAGAGCAGTGTTGCTAGTTGGTTATTACAAAGTCAGTAATTAAGAACAGCACACATTGCAGCACAGCAAAAAGGATGTTCCCATGTGAACATGTTTAAAGATCTGAGATCTAAGTTCGTGAGCAGAGTAAAGCCTGTCCCTTGTTACTGTAAACCCTTAATGAGAGTACAAGTATTTATTGAGGTCAGAAGATAAAACAACACACAGTCATCAGTCATCGTCTTTGTTGCTGAAAATCTTGTTTGCTCATGTATACAAAACCACTTACAGTATCATGTGAGATGTTCAGGTTGTCTTTTATCAACAGTGGAATGTGAATCAGAAAGTACATTGGAGTATTAGTTCAGAATGACTGGCTCATCCCTTCCTGTGCTCATAATGAAACCCACTGGCCAAGTCCAGCTTTCTTTGCTCTAGATCACTGGTTGAAGTTAGTGAACTGGTCTGGTCAGAATTGCAATGCCCAGCTTTACAAATTAATATTATGTAGATCACGTAATGTAACCATATTAATGATACTACTGCTTAGCGTGTGCTTCAGCATCTGGCCAGTACAGTGACAGGTTTATAAAACCTAAATGGCGATGTGTATAAATCTTATGCGTTATTTATTTCAGACAAAATCATTCTCAGATTTCAAAAAGTAGAATTCTTAGATTTCGAAGTCTCTTATCATAGCAGCTTCATCTGGAAATCAGACGGAACTTAAAGATGTGTGATGATTTGAAGAAAAGGACTAGATGTATATGTGATAACAATATTTGATTCTGAGGTTTTCTGTTTGTGCTATTTGTCAGGTGTGTGTTATTTATATAAATATCATGGCTTCTAGTAATAGGTTGTTATTAATAGTGTTGGGGTTATTGTTTTTTTGTGGAGCAGGCTGTGTTATTCTTGAATTTAAGAAAAAAACAAAAACAAGTTATAGTCATGCTATTATCAGTACCATGCAGTATAATAATGAGAACATTGATCTCAGTGGTCATAATATGGCTCCCTCAGAACTGTACTTTTCAAAATCTGTTACACATATATATATATAAACAAACTACTTTTGTTGCAACCTCCTTGCCAAGAAAGCTCTTCTCCAGGGGATGCTGAATAATGTGTGTATGGAGTTGCCTTGTAATCATAACAAATATATAATATTAATAAATCCTTTATCAGTGAGATAGTGAGATTAAATGATCCCTTGAGCAGTTGCTCTTTTTAGAGAAAGGAAAATACTGTATCTTATCTTTACCACAAAATAAGAAAATACAAAATGCAATTATTGACACAGATTTTAACAAAAATAGTCTATTTTAAGAGTGGTGGTATATGAGGTATACAGTAGTAGAATCCTCTTAATCCTCTTAATACAAACTTGAAAAGACTACCCAAATCTTGTGAAGTTAGTTTCTCTGTGCCATCGTAATGGCCAAAAAGACAAAGTGTTGAAAAAATGAGAAGAATGATCAGAACAATGGGAGAACATAGAGTGGCTAATGAAACTTGTGAAGGCCGGTGTAAATATACACATGAATAAAGAGCTGGGGCATAATGAGGATGATTTTTTGGGGGGTGATCTCATTTATATCCTATTGTTTTTTTTCCTGGTGGGAGTCAGTGGCTTTTAAACATAAAAAATTTGGTATTTGTTTTTCAAAAGAACCAAATCTGGCAACCCTGGTACAGTCTAGACGACCAGCCTCTTATTGCCAAAAGAAGAAAAAGAAAACCTTGGAAGTCATGCTTGGAAAGGATCTTGCGTAAAAAGAAACAAAAAACACATAAAATAGCTGGTAAGCAAATTTTTCTCTCACATTATTGGCCACATTAAAAAAAAATCCTCTCTACATTGCCATTGGCTGCGTCACACTGAGGTTATGGGAGTGCTGAATCTGTGACAGTGTACAGGTTTTCTGATTATCGGCAAAGAAAACTAGCTAACGTTGACAAAATTGTATTGCTAATGCTGGTAAATGGCTTATAAGTGAATTAGGATGGAGGTGATGTTTGAACATTTTAGAAAACATTTAAGATTACTAAACTGTATTATACAAATAGATGTTGGTAATCTCAGATTCATGTATTACGTGAGCGCTACATCCCTGATAAAGAGAGTCTTTGGATGGGGATTTTCCTTTTGTTCAGGATAACCAAGATATCAGGCTAAGCGCTGTCAACTTAGTTCTACTGTATTAAGCATACATCAAAATATCTAAATAACAGATCTAGCTGGATCATCATTTTGAGATTTGCAAGATGTTTTATGCTTTGCATAAAATAGTTTATTAATACTCCTGTACGTTTTTTGTAATTATAGATATTGCTCGAATAATGGTATGCTGTTTCAGATATACACTTTTGTTATTTGTTGTAGCTAAATGCAATTCCATACAGTTAATCAAGCAAACCTGTGAGAAGGCAGAAATAATGGAGCCTCCTGCATGTTTTTTTTATCAGACCCTCAACACCCTTTGTTCACTGTCATTATATTGCTTGAGAGATGTGTTTTTTGCTGATGTTACAGCAGGTATTGCAAGAAATTTTTGTTTTCATGGCTAATTTTAATGTTTGTGAAGTACATAATTATATTTTATGTGAAACTGGATATTAAATGCCAGTGCTTTTATTATTTATAAACTCCACAGCCAGTAAGCATAATGTAGGGCACATGTATAGAGTAAAGTAGGAAGCAGATTACTTAGTTGATACACTGCATAACAATATACCTTATGTACCATTTAAATGTTCATTATACTTACCCGTTTCTTAAGTTATTTCAGTAAGTCTTTCCCACTTACTGTGGCGTGCCTGCTTGTTGTTTTCAGTTGCATAACCATTCTATGAGAGCATGGTATGATGCAAATTCTGAGGTATGTGTGATCCTCCAAAGCATGGCATTACAGAAAAGAAATTTTGCCATGAACACAAGATTCCAGTTCATCTTTGTAAAGCTGAATGAGAAATCAAACATCATTGTGATGCTTGCAATGTGGATTTCAACACATTGGGAATTGATGCTTATAGAATAATCAGGGAATCATTTTTAGAATAAAGATATTCTGTTGGTGTCCCTGTGAGACGTTCAACAGATTCATTTGAAACACATTTTGTAAAAGAATCTCTTGGGACAAATAAATGGGATGCTGTACTTACATGTTTAATTCAGATTTCTTTTACTCAAAAAAATTTCCCAAGAGGGTGGACTTCTAATCAAAGATGATAAAATGTACATGCCTGATATTTCGTAACCAACAGACTGAAATGGTTATCATATCAGCACAAATGCTTTATGATTTATTCCTTTGAATTTAGCTAAATGAATTCTCATGCACTGAGTAGACTGTCATCTCAAATAGTATGAAGGATACTGATTATGCTGCTTTGAGGTGTTGTTCAGAAAACTATTCACAATGTCACTCATTATTGAAAAGAACGAATTAATGCATGTCACAGGGTGTAAGGCAAAATGGTTGAGTCTAGATATGTAAAAGAGGGATCCGACCATTGCGTGGAATGGAGAGCTACTAATAAGGTTGTGGGCTTATAAAATGCACTTTTGTGATTGTTTTCATTTAAGCAAATGGTAAAGAAAGAGGGACTCTCGAATTCTCATTCATTATTTTTGAGTTAATACTGTACATCGGATGAATGGTTTTTCAGTGCTCACTGGTGGTATGAACGTCGGACTCACTTACTTACGTAAAATATAACTATGTAATACATAATGCTCTTTTTTTTCCTCAAAGCACTGAATGACTAGGAGATGTATTAAATTTTTTGTCCGAAAGATATTGATATTAGAATGTATTCTTGTGAAGGAAAAATAAACCTTCAGTTCATACTACATACAATATGTGTGGACGTGTCCTTAATCGAGGCAGTGGGCGCTATACCATGCAGCAACTTGATTTGTACATTTGTTTATGGTTTCCAGGCAAAACATTCTCATCACAGGGTCACATACACCCAAATACTTTTTATATGAATTTCATGAGACTGCTAAGTTATATCGAGTTCCGCATAGTTTGACCTATGTCTTCATCTTGTTTATAGCACGGCAACTAAGATAATGAGTCACAAAGGATTAAGTTTTGATTGGTAAATAATGAATAACATAGTCAAATTTTATAATGAGCAAGATATCTGTCAAAATATCAGGATTTGTGAAACATTTTGAAATACTGCTAGCTTCATATCAAGTGTTTCATAAGAAATGTGTTTGAATGTATTGTCTGTTGGCTTTTGTTAACATGGTTAAAGGCTCATCTTGATAACTGCATTGACAAGAGCAGTCAAAACCAAGAAGGTTAACAACTATTTCACTTGACATATAAGACACATCATACGTCAGTGGCCAATATCACACCACATTACTATCTGTGATAAATTCGGTGCTAGTCTGGCGTCTCCGACAAAACAGAACCTATACAATGACTACATGTTGGCATCATGTCATGATAATGGTTATCATACATTTGACAGCACACAGACGATTTTTATTCTACTTTATTCCATTGGAATCATGGAAAAAAAAATGCAAAGAAATTTCAAACAGGCCTATGAAGCCTAGATAGTTTGATCAATGTATCAAAAACACAGACATCAAAGACTTGCAGAGATGAGTGAGATTTATCTTACAGATAAGAGTAGCAAGTGACTGAAACATCAACTTGATGTGTCAAACATCAATACACATGCTGCTGACATGAGTCACAGTGTTGTAAGAAAATATACTGATCACCTGAGAGATTATGAGAGAGATAAAGGCTAGAATAGTCTTTCCACCTCCACAGCTAAAATATCTCACATTCTTTCTACTGGCTATTTTATTTGACAGTCTCACCACCTGACTAATTAATTTACCACTTAGTCATGGATGAAACTTCTCATAAGCTGGATTACTGGAAACCAGCCCAAGGGTTCAGGGACAGTGTCCCTGTGGAGATCCAGGGATGAAGCCCCTCACGCATCCGCAAAGGAAAGGAAAAAAAAATGCATTTTTTCACATTTTTAAACAGGATTATCTTGTGATTGGTATACTGTGCAAGTATCTCTCAAATTCAACAGCAAGAGCCAAACATCTGAAATCCATTTTCTGTACATCATATAAATCACATCAATATGGTTCCAATGTTGTGAAGACAGCTGCTAGCAGTTTTTTACAGTAATTAGATGAATGATGATGTGTGGCAATGCTCTGTGACAAGTGATCCTCAATTTACTGATTTCAGCCTCAATTAATTGAAGAGTTTCACCCTTGCACGGTGTTTCTAATCACCAGTCTTTCCATTTCACCTAGTAATCTAATAGTTGCACCAGCTTATTAATCTGAAAACCAAATCATCTCAGCTGGAGCAAGAACCTTTGAGAAAGTTACAAGAACAAACTCGACCAGGCCACATTTAACAAGTTTTTGTAGCTTACTTGTGTATTGAAGAATAATCAACAAAAACAAAGTGTTTAATATCCAAATACAGCATGAGATTACCAGTAAAAACAACAATAAAGGAGTGCTGAGGAAATGTAGAATAGTACAGCTCTAACTTTTCATCCATGAGTCCATATAATGGCAATATATGAATTTCATTATACAGAGGAAACATGGTCTATGTCAACCCTGTTTGAAGACAGACAAATCTAGGGTATAAATTTAAATCTTTTTTAAAGGAAGGCACTGCCCTGTTCCAGAGGTTTCAATGATGTGCAATTTATCACATGAATGCAGTGGATTCTTATGGAAATTTGCACACCAAAGTGCTGAATGGTGCATTTTTTTTCTCCCTAAAGGGTGATGATCTTGGGACAACTGTCATTTGCGATGGCACCAGTTGTTTGGCACAAGATTTCACCCACCTCTCATAGATACTTCATTCTAAACATGATCTTAGGGATGTTTTTGTCATTTTTCTGTTTAAAATTAAAGCTAGTTTATTTAACACCAAAAGGTGTTGATAGTTTCTAATAATTCTGCATCAAGTCGGAATATAAAATAAAAGTCTCCATAGGATCACGAGTGAAATCTGGTGTCAAACAACTGGTGCCATCCTTAATGATATTGGTGCTAAGATCATCAGCCTTAAGGGCGAAGAATGCACCATTCAGCACTTTGGTGTGTAATTTTGCATAGAAATCTAATGCACTCATGGAGATAAGTTGCACACTGTGTTATGTGCATTACAGTCTCTGAAAAAGGGTAGCGCCTCCCCTTAAATGTCATGGATGGCAACATGTTACTTCAAGGTGACCTTTCAAGTTTCATATTACATGTATACCCATGCAGCACATACAAGAAAATCTGAAACAATCTCCTGCTATTAAAGAAGACAAATCCATGGGCTGGTATCAGAAATTTTCTGAGGAGTGAAATAACCTCAGGTCCTTTGTTTAAAAAAAAGTACATGCATTTCCTGCATCTCAGTTGTCACTCAAAATGGAAATGGTGACGGATCCACCTGATGTCAAATAAGTAGGAAGGCATGGATATAAGAGGTGTTCCTTGCACAAAGTATGGTGATGCACATGTATAGTGGAAAAAAGCCGTAGATGGCACAGCAAGAAATAGTTGTGTCCCCGTACCAAACAACTCAAAAGTAAATGTGAAGCAGGATGCTATTCCATGCAACATTCACATACATTGTTACATATTAGACAAATCTGTGTCTAGACAGATAATAAATTAAGTTATATTGCTTATATTAATAAAAAAAAAAAGTAGTCAGGTAAACATAACCAGGGGACAAAAAAAAAAAAAAAAANAAACCAGGGGAAAAAAAAAAAAAAAAAATGAAGCACCAAAACATTCTAAGATTTCTATCACACTAGTAAATAACCAAGAGGATATCAATGAAGAGATCAAAAAACAATACTGATGTTATTTACATGTATGAAAACTAACATTCAACACTGTATCCAAAACACTGAAATACTGCCGCAAGTTACAAAATTTCAAGCTTAAGGTAAGGCTGTTCCTCAGAAGGGGAGCAATTTTGTTTATGAGCTTAACTAAAATTTGGTTTTTGGAATGCATTTCTGTTAGCCCCAGTCAGTCTCATTCAAGGTTCATTCTCAATACTAAAAGGCCACATACTTCAAAATCAATCAACCCACTAAACATCATGTCACTGGGAAGACGATAACATTTTAAGATAATCACAATGCAAGCAGAAACAAAAACAATCTTGAAATAACAATCATAATAACAAAGCGGTAACAAAGGATAAAACATAAATATATTATGTTGATTGCTGAAACATGTTTTATTTACAGAACCATTCCCAAATCTTGCTCTTGAACTCATACATGTTCATTTCAATGTAAAAACAAATTCATAACCAATAAAACAAAGGAAAGGAAGCCCTCAACACAGCATCCCAAAAATGTGATACATATTTGTTAAAATATTCATTATATACATACTTGCCCTTTCTGTTGGTGCTACACTCTACAACAGTTTCCCCGCCATGATCTGATACACAGAGAACCGGATTATAGTTTCATGTTAAGAGTAAGCAGGGTTTGAATTTAACTCTTGCTGACAATATATAACACATTACTTCAAAATTTAGTTAAAGCAGAATAAGATAAGGTCCTCAAAGTGTGCTATATAAAGGGATGTCTCATTGTGGACAATTAATACTTTATGACCCATCATGGTTCTGTCTTCTTACAGAAAGGGAAAAGATAAAGAATCTGACTTTGATTTCTAGGTCATAGTCTCCTTTATCGTGAAGATGACACCAAACCTAACAACTACTGTGAAGAGACTGAGATGATAGGAATAAGGCTGTATATTGTCTATGCTTACCGTTCTCCAAAATACAGAACCTTCAGTTCATCAAAACCAGAAGGAGAATGGAAGAGAGCACTAATTTATGATTACATGATAGACCATATGAGTCACTCCACAGATCTCCATCATCATGAGAGAAAGCAAATTTTCAATAGTGGAGTGCTGACCAGCTTACCTTGTGTGTGTCAACAGTAATATAAATTCATGTGAAACTGTGAAAGTGAACGCATCGCATTAGCGTAGCTGGCCACAGTAACTGATAAAACTATCAGCATGAAACAGAACCCGAGTTTGTAGAATGCCCCTCTAGATGAGAAGCATCTTCACATTAGTGATACAGTACCTGAAATACGGTAGAGCTTCAAGTAAGTTAACTCTGGATATATGTAACATCTGAACAGTGTGTGAAATTATTATTCAACTGACAGAAATTAACAGTGGACATTAATTCTCTTATTGCTCTGCTTCCAGCAAGGCAACATCACCGGACCACTTCAGCTGATTCGCCATGTTATTACCTCACAGTGTCAGGCTGTTGGCTAACCACTCTGATACCAATCAATCTGGATAAACCTAAATCTCTCTTGGTTAGGCAGGGCATGATGGGCTAAACCTACATCAGCATTATCCATAGATCAGGATTAGAGTGACTAAATCTGGCTAAAATGGATCACTAGAACAAGATGAGAGGTGACTAAAGTGGTATTGCCACAGCCATTGTGTGTATATCTATTCTGGGTTGTACTTTCGAGTAATAAGTGGACAGAAAATTTACTTTGCAGTACAAAAAAGCTAGAAAAAGCTTTCCACATAGTTAAACCCAGTCAGTCGAGGCCTCCACGTGGCTAAAGTAGATCAGTACCACCCAGTTTAAGTTACTTTGAAGCTCTGTTTTCCAATCACAATAACTATAAGCATTACTCACACTTTTGAGTCTCACTTCGAAGCCATTGCAAATATAGGTTGTGTTTGTCCTGATTGGTTATTCAGAAAGGTGAAATTAATTACTGGCGACAACAAGAGAATGCATATGATTTTTAGTCTCACATCATTCACATGTTTGACTAGATAGTATATTTGATACATTTCACACCTGTGCACAATATATAAGACAATACCAGCTTGTTATTGCTTAAGGGTAAACTGGCAGGCGTTAAATCCAAACCCTGAGAATATAGCCAGATACAATTAATCTCCATCTCACTTTGTCCAAAATTACCAAACATAATAATGTATTTTTGAGTGCAGTTACATATACAATATTTAAATGCACAACCAAGGCTTTGAACACTCAATTGTAATATAAAGGCTATAAAGTAAAAGCACATCTAAACATTTGCAGGCACTAAAATCCATTACTGTGTAGTGTGCCAGTATTCTGTACATATCAACAAATGAGACAGAGCTGCTGACCTATCCATAGCTACAGATTTGTCCACCAGGTTAGCAGAAACATGTGGAATAATAACACCATAACAGTCTTCTAAGAATTTCTCTCCACACTATGGTGCAGAGGTTGTGATGTCATGCATAAACTTTTCCTCTTAGCCTTACACATGGAAGGAATTTTACGTAAAACTGTAATGATCTGAATCTGTGAAATTCCTATAGTGCAATAATCACATGAAAACTGTCATTTGCTGAGATACATTACTTTACTGGCAGCTGTCTTTGCTTCTGTGCCCTTCTATCTGATTTTGATTAATTTAACAAATGGAAATGGATACCAACAATTATGGACACAAAAGCCACAAAAGGCAAATGACTAGGCCTAATTTTGTGTGAATGTCCCTACTACCTCCTTTTATTTTTACAATCAGGCAGCCATCTTGGCTTGAGCCCTTAGACAGTATGCATGGTATAGTATGTTCAGGTCATGTCCCTAAAAACTAGCATTGCAGCCTTCTGCAGTTGTTTAAATTATGATGATGATGGCATCTTAAGTCTCATGTTATGACACCAGTCTGCTTCAAACACAGGCAGATGAATGGCACTGATAAGTATGTTCTCGCTCATGACATGCTCTCCACATACGTGAAAAGGTGGTGCAGTCGAATAGCGGGAGAGAGGGGGAATTTTGTTAACAGAAAAAGTCAATCACGAGAGATATCATATCCTGTATAGATAAACCAATCGTATTTTGGAATTTTTCTCCAGTACTTTTAATATGTCATGTGTTTCTTCAAATGTCGCTTTAAACTAAGATTTGTTTTCTTCATCACCGACAATTTAAAAAAAACCGTCGATGGTCTACTCACCAAAGACATTTTAATGAAATCTGCAATTCAGGGGAACAACTGGCACCTTATTTCCATCTCAGCATTTGCAGAAAATACCTCTGCCACCATCACTATCATAATTTCATAATTTCTATTCTCTAGTTTATGTCATCAATATTTTGAGCAAAATAATAGTATCATTTAAAAGAAAAAAAATAAAGATTGAACATAATATGTATTACTGGTAGTCGTGTCTATCTTTACACATGAATTAAATCATCTGAAAGTGCACCAGTCACTGAATAACATTACTCATCTTCTCAGTGAGTGGTTCCTTTACAATATATAATGTATGGCAACTTTTTATTGTACAGTATAAGTCATTGCATTATTGCTGAGAGAAAAATAAAAATAATATCAAATGATGCTAAAAAAATTGAAAACTAAAAGGCATGGCTACAAAGCAGTACCTGCAAATCAAGCGTAGCACAGGGAGGGAAATGAGGCTTTTTCCAGGGAACTTTGAAAAAAGCAAACTATATTAGAGGCTTACATAACATGGAACATAAATAACAAATAAGGCAGAAGAAAAGACTGAGGTGGAAGTATTACTGTTATCAGAGACCTCATTAAGTTCCACCATGTGCCATACCAAACACAATGGCCTGAACTTTTGAGTATGTATGCATACTGTCGGTATGCATGTCTTTCCAGCAGTGTTAACATAATAAAACACACTAATGACTAGTAAAGTTTTGAAATTTGCTCCATCATCCACTAAACTTTAGCTGGCTCACATCAACTACCTCTTGGGCTTCCTATAAAAACAAACAAAAGAAAAAAAAAAGATATAAATGCATCCATAACTAATATCATTTATTTCTATCCCCATCATTTTAAGCCTGGAACAGAACTGAGTACTGACAGAGCTGCACAAATCAGGAAATTTAACTTTTTATGAGCAATGATGATCAACACTCTTGTTCAAGCAGACTTTATTATCACAGAATATTTATATTTGATCTTTTTCCTGTTAGATTCCCTAAATCACAGCCATATCAACAGTAATGTACATGCTGACAGCATGCGAGCTACAGCCGGAATTCTTTTCATATGATATTAAGCACAACATTAAAGAATCGGACTGATGTAGTTGGGAGTTATTTAGTTGTATTCTCATCCATTCACAACAAATTCAATCTTTCAGGCTAGGATTCAGTGCTCTACTGCCTTAAAGCTTGAAACTACATCGCAAAGGAAAAAGCATCATCTCCTTTTATTTCACTTACTTCAAAACTGTCAAACAAATGTAACTGACAGATAAAAGCCATATTATTTCCCATCACCAATGAACTATGAATATGACATGTTCTTTCAAAAAATAAAACTTAAGAAAAAAAGTTAAGAGAGTCCAATATGACTGATATACCTGTGCTTAACTCTTAACAGTTACATCCCTTGATTTTCGATCCTTGGCTATTGATAAAAACAGCTGTTAGACAGGGCCCTTATTTTTAATGTGTTTTAGGCTTTTGGCCGATAAAAATGCTTCCTAATTGCGAATAACTGATTGCAGAAGTAAAATAAATCTAAACTGGGTGTGTCTGACAACAAATCACCGGTATCCTTCTGGTAGCGATTACTGTAAACAGCTGACTCACAGCTGATAAGTTCTCTTCACGTATTATTCTTCCTCACTGAATACTGTCGCTAGGTGTGCATTTATTCCTCTTTTGTTCCTTCTTTATGTGCACAGTGAACTTCTTCTTCATGTGCCAGAAGAAAGAAATGAATCACTCTAAATCAGTAATACTTGGACAATATCTATAGTATTGTTGTCACAGCGCAGTTCCACTTTTTAAAATTTTTCATTGACTCTGGTAACAGTTTTCAAACTGCCATAACATCACTTTCACTGGATGTAATGAAACGATTTTTACATATATTTGTGTCAATAGATGTTGTCTGAAGTAATAATGAAATTGTCAATGCTTTTTGTTTCCTTATTTGTGATTGTTGACTGTGTGAAAATTCCTTCAGATTTTTTTTCATTCAAACTTCATTTTCTTTTCTTTTCTTCTTACCATTTCACACACAGTATCCAAAACAGTACAGTCAATTTCTACATTGAAAGCGGAATAAAATGATATATAACATTACATACCTGTGGCCAAATAAAGCACTGAAATAACATTCAAACAATCTGAACCATGGTTGTGTGCCACAAAACAGGTGTAACTGTTAAGAGTTAAAAGCTTTAAAAAAAAAAAATCAGCCAAAGACTGCAGAGTGCTTATATATTGGTAGAAAAGAAAACCAATTCCCTGAAACTTTCCATAACCACATGACACACAAGAAAGACAACTCTGAAACTTACAGTTTTACTGTAAAGTTTAGTTTCTAAGACAACTGTATGGAACTTTTACACTGTTTAGCTGAAGCAATGCTACAGATGCACTAAAAATCTCAATGAAGTGCAAAAATTCTTACCACCATGTTAGGCATTCAACTCTGAGATGCTTTAAAAATTTCCAATGCAAAATTATGCTTCTGTTCATTGCAAAAAAAAAAAAGATGCTGACATCCTTTATGAAACATTCCTGACAACTTGCCGGGATTTTTTTCTTCTAAAGCACTCCTGTCAATCCATTAATTTAAAAGGTTTTGTATAAAACTATTTCTCCTAGAGATTTACTACCAAATGTAATCCTTTCCTGAATCAGATTTGAAATTCGAAGATACCATTACAGAAGAGAGGCACCTAGCAAATGAAAAATATTCAGCAGTATTCTGAAGCTCACGAGAAATGTACTATATCAAAAAATTTAGTTGACGGTCACATTTTAGTCAACCCAAACACACTCATGTGAGGTTGCTACTGTTCATGGAAAACTGACGGGAAAATTCTATCCAGTGTGCTGAAGAGCTGTAAAACTCTAATGCAAACAAAGACATTATCATTGATCTGATTCAAACAAAGACACAATCAGTGATCTAATGTGTGAACACCTGTCCCAACTTGTCAGTTTGATGAGACAGAAATTCACCTGTGTCAACATCTCTGAAAGTGTGGGGATGGTTTTAAATTAGACCTGGATATGAAATCAGGCAGAAGCAACTTAAAAAAACATCTCATTTTTACATGTAAATCTCTGAGAGTTTGTGCATTCAATGCACCCTGTAACCTCCATTTACAAATGAGTAGTATCTGAGATCATAACACAATATTTTGAAGTTATTAATAGTTGGTACTCCCTTTATTCCTGGATTCCAGTGTTGCAATTTGTCATATCAAATCTATATCACGAAGTGCATACTGCAAAGATTTAAATAATATCCATTAATTATTATTAAATATAGTTTCTTTTCAAAAAAGTAAGTTTTGGGATTGAATGATTGATTTATCTGTCTATTTGTTTGTGTGCATATGTTTCTCTCTCTCTCTCTCTCTCTCTCTCTCTCTCTCTCTCTCTCNGTGCGTGCGTGCGTGCGTGCGTGTGTGTGTGTGTGTGTGTGTGTGTGTGTGTGTCTGTCTGTCTGTCTGTCTGTCTCTCTCTTACTGTAGATGAGGAATCACAACTATTTTTTATCCCTTTTGAGTTGCTCAGATAAATTATGTGACAGCTCTGCAATCAGAGATGTCAATAATGAAAGCAACTGATCAATACAAGTGTCTATGAATAAGATATTGATTGTTAAACTGTATCAAAGGAACCTAAAACAACTTCTTCAAGCAAAATGCATGCCATACATTTTGAGCTAAAATATCTGGCAGAAAATCCACTGACAACAGCCTCAAGATTTCTATGCCATTATCATTAAGCCTATTCATGGTCTGAGTGATCACAAACTCCACTATCACCGAACTTAGGGTGCACTATTCTAGTTCTTGTTTGGCTGCAAAATCTCTCAAGGTATTTACAAATTGTATGAGGAGGTGAAGACTGACAGCTTTTAAAGGCCGTAAGACAAAATGCAGAAATATACATTAAAAATTCTGACATAATGGTATCAGGCAAATGAGGTGTACTGTTACACTTTCAAACAATGCATACTTACAATTATACTACACTAGACCCTGCTTGGTATATCTCCAAACTTTATTCCCAATATTTGGTTAAGTATCTTATAATATCAAGAGGTTAGAACCAAGCAAAATTATCAAGAAAATACTTCCAGAACAAAGATTATAGAACTGACCTCTTACTGTATAATCATCACTGCTTTTACCCTCTTGGTAAACAACTTGGAATACCTGTAGCTTCATTCTAACCAAATGATATCCCATCACATCATAAAGCTCCAAACTTATTATCTTCACTCAACCAACAGCATCACAAAACTGGAAATCTTCTATCCTGAGTTCATCTTCGAGCGACTGTCTCAGGACCCCGATCATCCATTACCCATTTAACTCCACAGAAGAACCTATTCACACTCTGTGTGTGGTATCTCCAGCATCCTTAACCACTTTTAAATATTTTGCTCTGACTCTGGGATTTGATATTCAGTGCCTTCTGCGTGCCTAATACATTCCCTGGTCAGTTTAAAGGAATTTGTTCCATATCTGTTTCTGAACTCATGCTAGCATATCTCTCACGACCAGCACCACTACTGCTGTTCAAACTCCACTCATGACCACTGCTACTACTAATGCTGGAGAAACTCCCCTTTGGGCTGGCACTGTGAACAAAACCAGAATTCCTATCTTTACTCCCCCTTGTGGTGATCTCAACAGTTCTTGTGGTGCGAGGGAGGAGGTCCACCTGACAGCCTCTGTCCTCATGAAAAACGTCTTTCTTGCACAACATGCACAAAAACATGCGGGGATGGGCCCGCCGAGAGTCTTTCTGCGTGAGCACACGTGCAATCAGTGACATGGGTACAGAGCCCAGCTCACTCTGCTGTTGCTGCTCTGACGGCTTGTTGACATTCTGGTTCAGCGAATAAACCATGGCAGTAGGAGGGAAGGTAGCGATGGGGACACGAATCAACTTCTGTTCCTCTGTGTGTGCAGAGGAACCATTTTCAGCAGCCAGGAGTTGCTCACGAGACATATGCTGCCTCACCCTCTCTTGAAGATCCAAAGGCAGCTGAAATGAAGCAAATCTGTGAGGAAGGGTTGGAAGTCCACACCTTAACTTACAACAATCTAATGTCAAATGCTAGATTTGGAAAGAATAAAGTGACAAAGTACTACAGCAGTTTGGCTGACATATTAAAGACCATTTAACTGAGTCTCTTTCTTATTAGCCTTTTTGCATCAGTGACTACTCTGTTTGCTTTTCTTGAAACAAACTGTTTGTGTCTCCCTTACATACTGCTGTCGGACATCACACATTCCCACATCATGCATGCCCTTCTTCCAAAATAACAAAATTTATCACAGATGGGAGAGCATAGCATGGATCTTCTGTCAGAACTTTGGTAAACTGACAAACCCACTAAGTTGCTGTCATTACTACTTTAGGTCATGATCCATCATTTGAAGGATCATGAGCAGCCAGGAAGAATAGAACATAGTGCTGAGCAATGTAAAACATAAGAAAAGAAATAGCATTTCTACCAAAGCACACCCTCTCTAATAATCCATTCCCACAATCTTTTAAAACAATGTCAAACATAATTTAAACAAGTTAATGAAGCACATCACAATCACACTGTATAATAAGATAAGGCCATTATGTCAGTTTCATGCCACTTTAGTAAACACTTGATCATCTAGTTTCCATTATCTTCACAGAGACACTTTCTCCGCCTCCATTTTATGTCAAAACCTTTTCTTGCTACCATTTTCCTCAAACTTCACTTTTCCTCTGGGTTCAAACTATTGTAACACATTCTACCTGCCACACCTCCTCCCCACAAATAATTTCAGGTGCTGAGGACTTCAATTAGAGTGAATACACTATTCACATCTGATCAGAACAATTGGGATGAATGAGAAACCATTCAACACATCACTGCAATGTGATTGGTATTATCAGTTTTATAGCTTCTCTCTGGTGGTTGCAGAGGTACATAGAACATAACGAGAATTTTCTTACTACCTTATTATCTCTCCTGAACCCTCCCATAATCCAAAAACACAGTCAATGTTCACAGGTCTAAACCTTTCTTTTTAAGCTTTTTTCAACCACAGCCTAAGGTTTGTCTGCTATGACTAGAACATGTATCTTGCAACTGATTGGATACTTAACCAAACACTTACCGTGTTAAGTTTGTGGGCCACAAAGTTTGAAGGCTTGCACTGCAATAATTGCACAGCTATATTGCAGTCCATTCTGTACCTCTCCTGTAATAAGAATAACAAACATAAAAGATAACAACCATCACTGCTATAACCAGGACATGTAACTGATTGTATGTCATCAATAGAAAGGAATGTGCACACAACATGATAAATCTGCTACCATTCTGTTAAACTTAAAAATAAAGAGACACGTACATGGACAGAACAGTGACAACAATGTCAGTTCTCAGCAGAATGGCAGTATTATTCATATCCCAATCTGCATGAAATGCATAACAGCAGAAGCAAGTCTATGAACACTATAAAGGCCCACTGTTCATGTCCGTTAAATTAACTTACACTTTCTTCATCCAACTGATTAATAAGAATTCTTGCATCCACCAGTTTGTTCATCATTGTTGAAATCTCATGTTGCAAAGAAACTTTTTCTGACTCAAACTGCCCAACCTGGGGAAAAAACACAGAACAAGAACATCTAGTAATGTTTATTATATACTTTAATAAGCTCAAGAAATCATCACCTGGGTGCAATAATCCTATATCTGGTTATATTTTTTTTATGTGTGTGTAACATTCAAGGTCACTGCACCGATGTGTTGATATGAACACTCAACAGTGCCAGAGCTTTCCAAATCCACAACTGCCTTTGACTGTAACTGAGACGGATGGAAAAGAAGGCAACTTCTTGCTGCAATATTTTTAGAAGTTTGGTGATTTGCTGAGTCTAGAATTCTTATCTGTGTCAGACAGAGAGGAAAGCTTGCTTATAAAATACCACTCTGTCATAAGTTTTAACACTTCCCTCACCAAATCTTTGGGACCTCACAGTCGATAATTTCCAGCTACTTTTACTTAAACTGCATGTGTCCAAAAGAATTTGATGATGGAGGCAGCATTTACATACCAATAGACCGGAACCCATCTTTCAAGATGGAGAAATCACCATTGTGTTGAGTGAAAACTGACACAGTTAACAGCAGCCCAGTTTAAAATGCACTCTCAAAACTGGACATTTATTGAAACTGGTAGCGGAAGCGCCACACACGGAAAATTTGATGTTTGTTGCAGTTGATAAGCAAAGTGTTAACAGAAGTGGGGCAAAAGCTGATGAGACACCTTTATCTGAGAGGCCTATAATAAATATGTGCTAATATCCCACAACTTTATATGTTTGTAATTTTCATAATAACCCCGTTTATCAGAACAGACCTCACCATAGTTTCACCCCATAAAACTTAAAGGGTAATAAAAATGGTTCATGATACAAACGTGATTTACTATCTACCATTTTAAGTAGTTTGTCTTCCAATTCGTGATTAATCTTCTGCATCTTCTTATGACTCTCCAGCAACCTGAAAACAAACAGAACATAAGTGACAGTCAAGAAAAAAAATAACATCAGCTCTATGATGAAGAGATGAAATCCACTTACGATATGAGTAGAACATATTGAAAAGTGTGTTACTTTGTCAGGCAGCTTAAAATCTCATAAAAAAATGGTGAAAACAGGCTTTGTTTGCGTCAAAACTTACTTCATCTCTATGTACCACTAGCCAGTACGCATACCATGAAAATGCAACATAAGAAGAACCCTTGGGACTTAAATGGTAACATTTTAATTGATGCTGATGTTTCGATTGTTCAAACATATTTAAAGGTTTCTTGCTAAGCACAATGTTTCATAACCTAATACTAATAATGATGTCAGTTCTTGAGCAGTATGAAAACGCTTGATTTTTGGGTCAGTAGATGTGGAAAAACTCTATGCCCCATCATGTATATGTACAGCAAAAGGTAAGTACAGCAAAAATTGATATCTACAGTCTACATTCCTTCCCTATTGTTTTTTAAGTGTCTCAAAAGCACTCATTTTACTTTAGTCAGCTGAGAATGGGCAACATTATAAATTGAGCCCTGACATGGCTTGTATAAAGAAGAACAGAGCACCCAACGACTAGTCTTCACTCTAACAAAGCCAATAGGGGGAAAAAAAGCATACAAAAACTTTTCTTCCTTTAGTTTGAAATACAGATTTGATATTTTGTGTGGACAATTAAGAAACGCCATTCACAGTGTTTTCTTCAAACCACCTGAATGCACAAATCATCTCTTAAAATTTCAAAATTCCCCTAAAAGAATCCACTGAATGCACATCAATCCCACTCATTTCTAGACCAGAAATAATTTGAGAAAATCTCCTAAAAATGTACAAACACCCCATCCTAATTCATGACAAGGAGGAATTTTTTCCCCCAACTTAATATGACCGGGGTAAACACTGCATTCATACACAGAAATCCATCGTGAGTCATTCCCTTACCTGTCATATCGTTCCCTCAGTCTATTCATATCCTCCTTCACCTTGTACAGCTCCACGTCCATGGCCTGCCTGCTGCCCATAAGCTCGTGTTCTATGCTGGAGATGTGGGACCCGCTGCGCTGAAGCTGACTGTGCAGCTCTGCAATCTGTTGCTGGAGATCCAAGCTGCAAAGAGAGATGTAAGTGTACATAGTGGGAGATGCTACTTCAAAGGGTGAAAATTACCTGAAACCTCATCCAGGAGGCAAAAAAACTTTCCTTTTGTGACATTTTAACCTTTTAAGCACGCTCATTAAATTTTGTTGTATGTTGGTGGTAGCTTGGGAAATATTAGGATCAAATTTATTGACTGATTTGGCAACCCAGGAAGTATCAAACCTGTATGTTGCTTTATAGTGATAGAAACTGCAAACTTCAAGACAAAGCGATATGATGGGTGACACCAACTTACGCGGTGAGGGCTCCCTAGCACTGCTAGAGTTAACTACCAGAGCTTCTAGTAAAAGGTTGCCTGAAAAGCAGACAATTCCTGCCAGTGGGTGTCTCCACAGTGCAGCAAAATGCTTGTCTGTATATTTAACTTCAAATACACAGAAATATAACACAAGAACGGGTCTGCATAAAATCAGGAAATTTACTCAGCAGCTACCACACCATCTATAATACAAGGCAACCAATGAAATATGAAACTGCACTGATTAAAAAATTTTCAGATTAGCCCTCACTCAAGAAAAATAACGTGGCAGATTTCAGTTATTTCCCACATCACCACAGCTGTGACCATAGTCAAACCATCTGGGAAACATCTAAAGATTATATTTACTATCAGTCTCCAGCAAACAAATTCTCCCCTTTCCTTACTCTGCCATCTTACTCCTTTTTCAGCTCTCGAAATACACAATATATAATCTATAACACAGAGGTCAGAGAATACCAGGTAACATATCAGTAAGCCTAAAGATAGCCATGCTATTTATTGAGAAAACGGATGAAAGTACGCCAGAGGGTCTAAAGTTCCTTTTATTATCTTTTGCATGATCATGACAGAACAACAGGTTTGCTGTTACTTGAGTTTTTCACTATACTTGGATCATTTGCCCTTTATCCATCCAGAATACTGATAAAAAAACAAAATCAATACAGAGGGTTTATCTTTATGGGGGAGTCTTTGCCACGTTGCAAAGGGAAATTCCCAAGCTGCTTCATAAAACAATGATAATACAGCTGCATCTGTAGCAATGAAATATGAAAACAAGACAGTGTACTGGGTGGCCAAAAAAATATTTACTCAGAACTTAAAGTAACACTTCAACAGTGAAAAAGAAACAAGAATAATAATTTTAAGCACATTAAAGAGTTTTAAAAGACACATATAATCAATGACAGCTACAAGTTTCATTTACTTAAGGTACAACATTTCTGTTGCAGCTAAAAAATTAAAAACCACAAGTCAAGAAATGTGCTAGGGCCAAACTACTGAGATCTAATGTTTTACTATTGTTAGACATATATTCTTAATTTTTCTGCTGTAACACAACCACAGCACCTAGATATTTGAAATTTGCAACACTAACAGACAATATCTCTCCTGCTAATGTGCCAACTTTTATGTGCATAAAGTCTGGAGTACTGACTCTGAAAATAAGTAAACTTTTTTGTGTGGGGGTGGGGAGGGGAGAAAGAGGGGTGAGAGGGTGGGGAGCACCTGATATATAATATAAATGCTTCATTTCCACAATAACAACATTAATACAGTCAACTCCGCTTAATCGCCTTTTCCGCTTAATCTCCTCGTTTCCCAGGGAAAGTTATTCTATATAAAAGTCACTGGATAATCGCCTCACTCTGGATAATCGACCACTCTTCAGCGCCCATGAATTCAAAGATCAGCGATTGAAGGTTTACAGTTGACAAACAAATAATGTACACAGATGGTTTAACTGCGCGATGGATGGCAGACCGGTTGACTGAGTGACAGCTGCCACCCCTAAATAGGTGTGATAAGCTTTTCCTCCCCACCTCCCCCTTCCCTCGTCCCCCTTCGTCCCATGCTAGGCATCACTGCCTTCGACCGTCCGATAATGCTAATGCGCCGAAAGCTGTATAGTCTCATCCCCCCATGCCTTGATTGCGCCTGTTTGGTGGATTTCAGTTAGATCAGAGAACGTCATGTGGATGAACGGTCAAGCCCGACCATGCCATCCTACTCCTTACTGTCTGCTGGGCTACTGTGAGAGACCGCGGAGATCAAACATTTTGTGCGCTACAACACCTTCAAACTTGAGTTTGTCCTGAGTCTGGCGACGAGAAGGTGTCAATGCACGATATCGAGCCATGACCTCAAAGAAATTTAACCTCATTACCAAAAATATGGCCGAAATTACCTTCTCCGCTTAATCGCTTCTCCGCCCACTTTTTCCATGATCCTGAGGAAGGGCGATTAAGCGGAGTCAACTGTATTTAGTGAACTGTCCAACACTGCGGGTTAACAACAAAATACTGTATAATCATACCTTGGTTTCAGCATTAATAGCACAGACAAAAACAGCTGTTCCCAGTATAATAGAAAAACTTACTATGTGGAGGTTCCATTTCCACAACAATCACATCGACATCCACATTCCTGCAATAGATATAAAAA
Source organism: Ellobium chinense (assembly GCA_033807755.1). Taxonomy (NCBI): domain Eukaryota; kingdom Metazoa; phylum Mollusca; class Gastropoda; order Ellobiida; family Ellobiidae; genus Ellobium; species Ellobium chinense. The sequence continues at coordinate 2,185,703 of JAWQUT010000082.1, read as the reverse complement.
TGAAAAAGGAAAAAAGTTATGGAAAATGGCATAAGCTGCACAGCTTGCATCAGAACCAATGACTCATTAGTTCTTGCAATCTCCACTTCTATTTTTATGCTGGTTTGATGTTTAGTCATCAGGTCTGTGTATCCTGGCTCTTCATTATTCAGACAGTGCTATATATCAATAAATATAACAAAGCAATGCCAACAAAACTCTTTAAAAGTAACCCTTTGCACAAAACACCTTGACAGATAAAGGTCATGATTCTAAGTAACTTGCATTTTAAATGATGAAGAACTGAAAACATAATTGTGTCTTGAAGGTAAAACAATTTGATCATTTTTTTTCTAACAAAAGTAAACGAAAAAGTCTGATACAAATAAAAGACCCTCAATCTAGGAAAAGTTGAATAAAATAGATATATACTTTCATCAAATATCAGTATTTTTGCAGAAAAATCCTTGCAATGTCTGGTGAATTTTTTTAGGGTACAATAATCCACTGGTGCCATCAGAATGACTCTTCATAATACAATATGCATATTTTGAGCTCAATCAAGCCTGAGAACAGAGGCTACAGGTCAAGGAGGGTGATATGGAATAAATTTGTTTTTTGATGGTTAGCGTTACCCACTTTTCATTAATTTTCTCCCTCGGGATAACATAATCCTGCAAAAAAAACAAATATGCTTTAACATAACTTATTTGTGCACCACAATGCAGGTTTATCACCCCTTCAGTTTTATATGCACAGCCATGTGATAGACTGACAGTTCAGTGGCTGGATGCTATTCACCAATGAAAACAGCCTATTTAAATTGGTGTGACCCCATTAACATTTCTGGCGCTGTCATCACCGGCAAACTCTGGACATTCTCCTAAGGTGATAACCAGTTTAACATTGCCACATGGAGAGTAAAAAAAAAAAAAANCCACATGGAGAGAAAAAAAAAAAAAATGTTATGACGATGACCAGGTCAACAAAATTTGGATATGACAGACATGAAGTGCTGAAATAACCAAGGGTCATTAGAATTAAATCAGTCATGCTGTAATTTCTGAATGCTGACAATCATAAAATATAAAATGACTTGCAAATTGCCTAGGTTCAACACAACTTGCAAAACTCCTTAAGATATGTTAGTTAGCTCAAGTTTTGCTCTCACTAGTTGCCACATCTCATAAATATTAAAATGAGACGATGCCTTGGCTGTATTTTTAGACAATAGCGACTCTCTTGTAACCCTGCCACCAAAAAACAGTCCTTAAAGTAGGACACACACATCAAAAATAATTTTCCGTTTTTCAATACTTTTTCTCTCTAAAAATTATCTATGGTGCCCACCGAGTCTATTTTCCGAAGAAAGAGCATCGTTCTGTTACCATGCATGTATGTAATATGACACAATAAGGAGAGCTAGAGTTACCGGGTTTGGCCCTTGCGTCCAGAATTATTCCCCTTCCCCGATCAGCAAAAGCCTGTGGCAGAAATGCTGATGTCACTTACGTTCCAGCAGCTACAAACATCTTTACCTGACAATGTATTATTCAGCTTTTAATTAAGGTTCTGGTATTCCAAATTCCAATGTAAAGTTTGATAGTGTAAGCCAGAAAACGTATTCTGCGTTTTTATTGCCTCAGCATAATTTTGTTTGGCATATCTACTATTCACAGAGGAATTAAAACATTCATACCAACATGCTATCATCCGTCCACAGAGCACTGGCTAGACAGCTTGGCAAGAACGTATCTGACGTAAGCTTATGGCCGCCATGAGCGCAGTGGTTGTAATAATTCCGACTTTGGATAATGTAACCCTGTGGGTTGTCTAGGGCCAGCAAAGGCGTTATATCATTAAGACAGACACTTGAAAGACTGTTTTATTGGAATAATAGAGTATCGTATAATTTAATATGGTCTGTAGGACGGTGCAGTCTTCCTTTAAAATACATGGAAATCTACACCATGATTTAGCGGGCTTATTAGCGCTGATGTGAAATGGTATTTGGGTAATAACATATTAATTAACAAATCATGATTTTAATCCTACTTCAATGACTGAAAAATATACAAAAGGTTCCTTTCCTTGCCTGACTTGCTGCAACTATTACTGCAAACAGACCCTAATTTGAAATTAATTGGAATAAATGAGTGTAAAGTCCAGTTCCCTGCTTCCATGACATACCTTGTAAATCCCGTAAATTAACAGCCATCTGAAAGTGAAAGCAGTAGAGTCTATACTACTGCTGCTAAATAAATGATTTTCAGGCATTTCCTATTACCCTCAAATGTCCCCCTGCACAGGATTCTTTGAAGACCCCCTTTCAAATAGGGAATCAAAACATACCCAAGAACTTTTGGACCAACTTCCACAAAATCTTTTGAATAAAAACTTGGCATTCCTCTGAATAACACTTACCTTACAAATAGATGGTGTCATCTCCTCCTCAATATCTACCTCTTCGTTTGTTCTGCTGTTCACTCTAATATTCTCATACATTAGGGATCTCACATGCAATAAAATTTTGCATAATGAAACTAACAGGACAGCTGGTGTCAAGATACAATTGTGTTCTTTTGCTTCTGCTGTTCTTGGCTTTTAACATCAGGGGGCCTCTGAAGAATAAAAAAAAAGACTCTCTTTATCTTCTGATTTCTCATCCAAAATAAGTAGTATGAACTATACATCATGGTTAAGTTTTTCTTTGTATGTATCATAACACGATCTGCCCCACACCAATGATGTACACTAAGGAATTCAATTTCCTTGCTTCAATATGTGTGATAACAAAATAAGCTCACTCATCAAATCAGATGTCCTCCCGGTAACAGATATATGATAGTTGCTTGACCATGAGACAAGCTTCAGGTGGAGAAATTCATGACTCATGTATGTGTCTCTTTGCCCTCTTCAGAGTGTAAGATGGTGTTTTAACATAATCGTAGCAAACATTTAGTAGAAATTTAAGGCATTTCTCTAAACTGGTTAATTGTAAGTTAGGGGAAGAGTCTCACATTCATATCTCTGTGTCATGTAGACTAGATCTAGATTTAAGGGGGACTCCCCTCACCCCCACTCCCCAAAAGTAGGCTTTCTTCTTAAAATGTAGTGTTTCCACATCAAATGTATGTGTCAGCAGCTCTCTGTGTCATGTCTTGACATCACAGATATTTCAAATATCAACATAACTTGGGCCATCACCTAGTAACAAAGCTGACACCGATGATGAAAGTAATTAAAAATGAAAACAAAGAGGTTAATAATTTTTTAGAAGGCTTTCATACGTACCCCACACATCTAATATACCTAACAGAGTCAATGGTGTCTGTGAGACTGACAGATGAAACGACAGTGCTGCACTTTTATAGATTTTTAGAAGACTGTGTTGTTTAAAAATACTTAAATGTTTGAATCATGATCTGATTTACGATTTATAATGGAACCTCATTTCATGTGAGATCGAAACATGCAGATTACTACTGCTATGCAAAAGCCTCACCAATACAGTCAGTAGTCTTGTGTCTGTGCACAACCAGTGTCTCCACACTACACCTGCACAATTTTTCCATCAATAATCCATATTTTGAAAAGATTTGTTGTTTGCTAAGACGAAAACAATCTCTTCTTCAAATAAAATATTTATTTTGACAGAGTTTGGAAGCCCCAAATGATATTGGCTTAGGTGCGCAGACAATGGTCAAAGTATGGCTAAATACTTTTAGAAACCTAGACTAGAGTCTAGACCTATCTCATCTCAATCAGTAAATCTAAACTAATCTAGTCTAGTCTAGATCTCTTCAGAATGAAAGACAGCTAGGTGATGCTGGACTTATGGACATTTCAAAAGCATCCGATAACCTTTATTGAGAGTTCACTGTCACGACCGCCACAGCTGATCTTGTCCGGAATGACAGGGAAGGACTTGAACCTGAATGATGAATTTCACCTACCGCCACTACCCGTACCGGCCTGGGCTACCGGAGTCTGACATTAAAAAAATTATAGACTAATGCATCTTTCGTACCCAGTCCTAAACAGATTTTTGGACCATTCGGATAACATGGAACATACATATGCTAGAGACAAAGAAAAAGATTCTTACCGTCCATAAATCGACCCTGCCACTGCAATTTCACTACCAATCACCACCCCTGTTGTTTATGTTGATGATAGATGGACGCGTTGTCATTTCCGTGTTCATAGCACATGCGCATAATGATTACCACTAAATTTCGACTTCTAGGCCTAGACTAGTTCCAAAGGATAAAAACAATTTACAAGTTTCTTAGAGTGAAATGTATATTCTCATTCAGATTTCCAAAAAAATATAACTTATCCCGTTTCACTCTTTATAAGAGTTTTACAAGCCACATTTTTCTTTTTGTATGTGCGAAATACTAATGCACATTTTAATACTCCGAAACAATTATCAGCACAGTTTTAAATTAACTATGTTACACTTCACAACGTGTGAGTTTGGTTTGTCTCAGACTATGAATTTATGATCTTTGCAGGTGTTATTAGATCTAGCAGTTTACCTTAATGATGAAGATCGAAGTTTGTGGGAGATCTAAATATGTAGGTCCAGATCTAAGCCACCTTATAGTTCTCTGCGTAATCCTGGGACACTCGTAGGGTTCTCTTGGGGTAGGGTTAGGAACAGGAAAACACCCTTCCTTCGGAAAGTCGGACTTCCTATCCTCAAGTCACAGTGCCGGTAACCGCAGTGTTGTTATTCACAGCGATTTCGCCACCGGATTCGCTTACGAATTCTTATCAGACTTCCAGTTTTTAGATATTTTCCAGGGCGCAGGGGCTGTACCATTTTCATCCTTTACTTTTACCTTAAACAGCGCCAGATTTTAACCGCTTGACTTAAACAAGAACAGGTGTTTAATCTCAAGTTTTTGTCTAATTATCAACAGATCTGTACCGTATGAGTGTATCCTCTGCAGCAGTGTTATAGACATCTCATAGCACCAGAGGTTTACTTGGCTGTGGGAGTGGACAATGGTATGGTGAGTTGTCGCATTCATTGTGTTTCATTCAGTAGTAGTGGCAGTAGTCTCTGCTTAATCGCAGCTCCACTCACCACTGAAACATGGAAAAAGTTTAAATCATTATCAAGTGAAGTTCCAGTTAACCTTCCTAGAGCAAGACCTTGATATGTGTAACATTTGTGATGCTTGTTGTTTGTTTGGGCTAGTGCCCCCCCCCC